>CM019691.1:45546268-46146268 GCA_009760885.1 Achatina immaculata
TCACTCTCCAGAATTGATACATGTCCTGTAGTAATTCTCACAGATGCAAGATCAGTACTGGAAGCTCTCCAGTGCAACAAACTACCAGACATTAAGGATGCCTTGTCAAAAAATGGCTTACAACATGGGGTCACTTTGCAGTGGATTACTCCCACTGTGGGATACCAGGCAATGAGAAAGCTGACCGTCTGGCCAAAGAGGGCACTGAAATGGAGCAACCAGACATACCAATCACCGATAATCACAAGAAAAGACGATAAAAACCTACAGGAAGCCACAAACACCCCACATGATGACTATCACATGCTAAACAGAAAGGAACAAGTCACCATCTTCCGTCTTCGAACAGGACACAGCCGACTCAAAAGTCATATGTATATACAAAGTTTAAGGTTAGTACTACTAATCTATGTACATGTGCCCAGGTGCCCCAAACTGTGGAACGTATCCTCCAAGACTGCACCGACTATGAGACACTGAGAAATAATTACTGGCCCAGTGAAACCACTAAAGAAGATAAGCTCTACGGTTCCATACATGAATTACAAAAAACAGTGAAATTTATCCAAGAGACAGGACTGCAGGTATAGACAGACAATGCGAACGAAGAAGAAGAAGAAGAAGTATCGCGAAATAATAGTTTTCTCTTGTTTCGAAAAGCAACATTAAAGCTGTCTTCTAAGACTCCTGACGCAAAGAGCTGATATAATTATTATTAAATAGCTATTACCTTACACGAGATATTGTTCAGAATAATACATTTATTTAAACACAGAGAAACCATTATTTTAGCTAATATATATGTATACATATATTAGCATATATATATATATATGCATATATGGTTTACATTAAAAATTGGCAGCTAAGTATTTTTCAATAACTCTGATATTCAAACATTTCCTTGAATTTAAAAAAATATACGAAAAGAAAAAACACAAAGAAAAAAAATAATAACCTGACTTTCTGTTGGCTCTGAAATTACTGAATATTGGAAAACGGCAGTTACCCGCTTTCTCATACTTTTAATGCGCGTTATCTTACAGTAATGATTCCTGAAACGTTGGCATAGCAATTACCTTATCTATTTTGTGGCAAAAAAGTCTGTTGTTTCAGATGAAAGTAGGGGAATTCACACGAACAGACAAAGAGTCTATCACGCGTCCCATTGAGTAGAAGAAAATGATCTACAATTATGACTTTGGTTGAAGTAAGTGCATCTATGTACGTCCAGCACAAAGTCAAGTTTAATACATTTCAAACCAGAAAAAAGATCATGTAGAAAAGTTTAAGTTTAAAAAACCTATTTAGTACTGCCCAGAAATGATTATAGAGGAAGAGAAAATAAAATGAATAGTAATATAAACTTCTTATATCTTATATCCTTCCTGTGCCGTTAAACATCACATAGGGCTCTCAAGGTAGTTCGTCAATTTTTCCTGTTTTCGGTGAGCTTTTCAACCTCATCAAAGGATTGTATGCCTATTAATTTGGCCTCTCTTAACAATGTAGAGTTTCACGTGGTCTGCCTCTTTTTCTTCGGCCTGTTGTGTTCCATTTGATAATTTGTTTCGGGATTTTCTGACTGTTTCTTCTCACCACGTGACCAACATATGTCCATCTCCTTTTCCTGATCACGCATGAGACTGGTTGTTGTTCAGTCATCTGTCTTATAATTGTCTAATATAAACAAAACTAGATAAATAATGAGAGGGTAACTGTATATCTCCTTCACTTCTGTTTTTACACATAGTTGGAGGTTCATAATACACTAACCAACATACATTTTGGTGCCTCAAATGTTAGACCTGTTTCTGGGTATACTTGATCTGCTGATTAAAAGAGAATGGCACAAGGTTTCCTCTATCAGCTCTAGTTTTTCAGATACAGAACATATGCCATATATCACTCTTTACACTGCTTGCCCATTACAAATAAAGATATTTTAAGATAGTGATCAAATTAATATCTTCTAAGCATGAAGGGAAAATTACAAGAAAAGTGTACTATAATCTACTTATTTCATACCAAAAGCACAAGTTTATGATACAAATGTTCTACTCATTCGGCACACAAAAAGCTCCTTTTGTAAGACTTCCGAGAGAGGGATCTGCCAGGACAATCCCCCATGCGGTTCCAACAGTAGTCTGCTGTCTTGTGCGCATCCCAACTGTCCTGATATGTGGATTCCATTCTTGTATATTTTGGTGAAATCTTTCACCTTGCTCTTCGCTTAAGTCACCAAGGTTCTCTGGAAAACAATCTAAATGACTGTGCAGATTTTAACACTCATGTTACAGGCAAGCCGGTTGAAATGAAATATCATATCCTCTACTAAGTGTGTGTAGTTTCTGCTTTCTTGTTGCCAGTAAAGCTTTTCACAAAGAGAACAAATGAAGACAGGCAACATGATCCGATTTCATTCACTGATGCTATGAAATGTGGGTCTGACCTATGGACCATCCGAAATTCCTGCCTTCAGCTTTTCCATGGTAGTTCCAGAAAACGTATACACTGTGTAGTCAATACACAAACCGTCCTTACCCAAAGCCTTTACTAATTGTTTCATCAGACCTAGCTTTATATGTAGTGGTGGCACCATGACTCTATCTCGTGCCATCAAAGGTTCATTGATTACATTGTATCCTATAGCCAGCATATATTCCCTTGGAGGCCAATCTTTTCTTGCCCAATGTTCTACTACCCCGAAGGTATAAAAAGCAAGGAAACGTTGTGTAGCCACTTTGATGACCAACAGAAAAAATTAACCATCTTCAAATAAGACAGCTTGTTATGGCAAACTGATTCTGCAGAAGATATTTTTTAAAGAGAGGACTAACCTTTTATTAATTCTACTATATCAAAGAAACTGGACCTGATGCGGTCCATCCAATGGAATTTTCTAAATCGGCGCTCATAATAACCCCATGAACAGCCCTAAAAGCATAGGCACCAAGAAAACAATTGTTAGGGTGTGTTGTTATTGTCTTATTAGGAACCTATGTTACATTTATCTGTTAACCATATTTAGAGATTGCCAAATACCGTTGTCTGAGAAATTTCGTAATTTAAATGAATATTGATATTAGATTACTTTTATTTTCATATTAATAGAAACTGTCCTTTTCTTATAAAGTTTCTATTCTTGCAAGGTTAATCCTCTTTGCATTTGTGGCTTCTTTCTGTTTTCTATTTCGACCCTCGTTCTTTCAATTAACAGACTGTAACGTATAACCACTCTGCATTGCGCACTACATTTCCCCACATTGATAATTCTTCACGTTTGGTGAAAAAAATCACTTAAAATAGCGTTCACATATCCTTGTACAATAGTTCTAGCCATAATGAGCATTTCATGATTAAACATACTGTAAATATTCCGAAACAACGAAAGGATAAACTGACAAAGTGTAGTATATTACAAATGTTATGCCAACCTGTCCATCGTGATGTGTCCAATTAAATAGTTTGCCACATAGGGTCACGAGATGAACCTTGTATTGTCTTGTCCTGTCTTGTCATGTGGTCATGTCTTGTCTTGTCATGTCTTGTCTTGTCCTGTCCTATCATGTCTTGTCTTGTCTTGTCTTGTCTTGCCTTGTCTTGTCTTGTCTTGTCCCCTACCTCATATCCCTTTCAGTGTTGAGGGGATATACAGACAGCTCGGCGATTTGGTTCAAATAATGAGATTTTTTGTAATAGTCTCCCTCCACCTCTAGCGTGAAAAAGGGTGGGGGGGGTGCGGGTTTGGGTGGAGGATGCTGTTCCTCCGAATACTATAATTCCTGTGGTGAATGTTTTGTGTACTAAGCTGTCTGACAGTTTCCTGAATGTTTTGTGTAGTATGCTCTCTGACAGTTTCCTGAATGTTTTGTGTACTAAGCTGTCTGACAGTTTCCTGAATGTTTTGTGTGGTATGCTGTCTGACAATTTCCTGAATGTTTTGTGTACTAAGCTGTCTGACAGTTTCCTGAATGTTTTGTGTACTAAGCTGTCTGACAGTTTCCTGAATGTTTTGTGTACTAAGCTGTCTGACAGTTTCCTGAATGTTTTGTGTACTAAGCTGTCTGACAGTTTCCTGAATGTTTTGTGTACTAAGCTGTCTGACAGTTTCCTGAATGTTTTGTGTACTAAACTGTCTGACAGTTTCCTGAATGTTTTGTGTACTAAGCTGTCTGACAGTTTCCTGAATGTTTTGTGTACTAAGCTGTCTGACAGTTTCCTGAATGTTTTGTGTACTAACTGTCTGACAGTTTCCTGAATGTTTTGTGTACTAAGCTGTCTGACAGTTTCCTGAATGTTTTGTGTACTAAACTGTCTGACAGTTTCCTGAATGTTTTGTGTACTAAGCTGTCTGACAGTTTCCTGAATGTTTTGTGTACTAAGCTGTCTGACAGTTTCCTGAATGTTTTGTGTACTAAGCTGTCTGACGGTAATCGTGTACCATGCCCAGTCTGTTTGATTACTTTATTTCCGGATGTAGTGTAATACTTGTAGTACTCCTACTTTTTCTTTGATGGCGTCATTTCTTTTTTTTTAAGCTTCTTGATACATTTCTATTCTCCTAACTGATGATGTTCCTTTCATTATTTGGCTGTTGGCGTCCAAGTTTGACACACATAGCACCGAGTTTAGAGGAAAACTCTGGCTGACTCAGCTCGACTTCGATCCAGAAAATTCGACAGATTTTAAATTCACTGCCAGCTTGACATTAATGACAATAAAATGAATGCAACTTTAAAGCGCGACTTACATTAAAATGTCATGGCGTGAAATGTCCTTCGAACATGTTTTTTAAAATTCTGAATGGTTGGGTAGCTAATCAGTATCATTACAGCATTGCACTCATTTCTATGCTTGCTGAAGCCTCCACATCTTATCTTTAGTACAGGAAGAGTAATGGCACCAGTTCTGTGTTTCTGTATACTTCATTTGTATACGTTCAAGGCTGATCAACTTACTCTCAGATATCTCGTCTTATACAAAGCCGTTATGTTGCCGTGAAGATTATTAATATTGCCTGTATAACACTATATTGGAAAATGTACTGTTACGATGGTTGGATTTTGCATAAAATGGATATAATACGGGGTATTTTAATATTTGGACTATTTGTTTTAAATCCTTTGTATTTTTGTTGTATAAGAATTCTGTTGAAAGGTCAGTGTGAGACGATGAACTTAGACTTGACATGTTAGTAATAGAACAGTTATTTACGGAATGTCCAGTGGGTTTTCGTGGGAAGGTCGTAAACAGGTAGAATCACGGACTGAGTGATTCTCGGGATAGAAACTTCGGGAAGATTTAGGGGGATAGTTAGGACATATTTAAGGAGTGAGGGAATGAGATTTGAAAAAAAGATGATTTTATTATTATTATGAGAGAATGATTTTATTATTATTATTATTATTATTATTATTAATATAGAATGATTATGATAGAGTGAGAGAGATATAGTTAGGATGAATTATGAGGATAGATTAGTAGCTTGAGATTCATTATGACTGAAAATTCATTGTAGAGGTTGACTGAGTAGGATGTTCCAGATAGGATGCTAGGATGTGAAGTTGTATGTAAGGATCCATGGAATTTTCAGTGTGTTAGTAAGTTGGCTCTTATTTCATCATGTTAAATGACAGTTTTTCCTAGCTGAGAGTAGTAGTCTGTTGCACACTCCCTCCTTACATGGCGAACTAGTTCTCGTGCTGGAGAGGAGTTTGATTGTTCATCTATTTACTCAATTTAATTGCTACATCCTTATTTATTCACCACTCATTTTTCCCATAATAAATATGTGTAATTGCTATATCAAGTTGAGTGTTGGTGGTTCTCAAACTGTTGAGATGTGTTCGTTCTTAGAAATTCCTCAGATTTAATCAGTAGATAAAGTACGAAAAAAGTAGTACAGTTTATCACTTGGGTGGCGGTTTTACAAAATTGCGAAATACTTTCATTATTGCCGTTCCTGTAACTATCAGACAGATGCACGGTACATCTAAATAAGGGGTGCAATAAGGCTATACCTGTCCCATTTAGTGTATTTGACCAGTGGGTAATGTAGAAAGTGCTAGTCTGTTGTTTCATTTCCACAAGCGTTTGAATTATCTAACACAGAAACAAATGTGGTTTTGAATTTTATTGAATTTCTTTATGGTTCAAGTCAGTCTGTCTGTACTGAAAGGGTTGAGTTTTTAAAAACATCCATCAGATTTAAAATGATATAAGTATCATACGAGTCGATTGACGCCATAACAGTCATGTGATTAGTGGTCTCGTTTCATTTGTTGATAACCGGAGCTTCAAATCCAACCTCTTTGTTACCCAGCTATAGAAATAAATGTCTATCTCCTTCAGATACTAGGGGAAAGAATTCGGGTGCAGTAGAATGCTGGACTTGGTCTGTCAAATTTTTGAGTGGTAAAAAATATAGTGCTGCAACACCATAGCATCTCTGCTACAGGAAGAATGCAACAATCCTTATTGAGACAATATTGAAACTGTGTATTATTCTTCATATTAAATGCCATAGGAAAAATAAAAGACAGATGATGTCTGCGATAAGACTGGTTCTAGCAGAGTACAGATAGTCAGAGGTTTATGGTGTGGCTTTATAAAATATATAAGTAATTAAATGTAGAAGAATGGCAACAGCGGTAACGAGTTGAGCGCCTGGAAATATAAAACAATAGGAAAAATGCTACTACTACTACTATTATTATTATTATTATTATTATTATTATTATTATTATTGAGGGAAGACGCTGGCGATGGTTGGAACATGTGCTCCGGGTGACTGACAAATCACTACCAAAAACAGCACTAAGATGGACACCACAGGGGAACAGAAGTAAGGGTAGACCAAAAGAGACATGGAGAAGAACGACAGAGATGATGTTGAGCAATATAGGGCTCAATTAAGCACAATGGGAAAAACGGCAAAGGACAGGTGTTTGTGGAAAACCCTTGCGGAAGCCAGATGAGAAAGAGAGAGAGAGAGAGAGAGAGAGAGAGAGAGTCATTGAAGACCACATTACTTATCTTTCCACTATTATAACTCATCGATTTCGTTTAATCACTAACTATTTTTCTTTTCAATAGATTGGACTTAAATTTCATACATTGAAAATACGACCTGTGTGTCACTACGGTGATGTTATATAAAGAAATTCAAATAAATTGGCCGGATATTTAAAAACGATAACACTATGTACTTGAGCCTATTAACACAAAAACTGTGAACTAACGCTTTTTATGGATTATAAAACCACGTCTTTTCCACACGTTTCTCGAACTGACGTCCCTGATACAGGAAATCAAGTTACTCTTATATGTATATGGGCCGCGTACTTGGCCACTCAGACAACAGGCGCCTTTGGTGTTGTCACTAACAGTATCAACATTGTTTGTTTTATCAAGCAAGGCTTCAAGGATCCAGTCAACATTAGTTTGCTAGGTAAGAATTCTATGAAACTATTTTCAAGAGAAAAATGACGAACTTTCACCTTTCAGAAAATCTAGAGGCAAAGGTTTTAACTACTCACATAATTTCTAAAATAAATATATTTGTGTAATATTAAGAGCGATGTATGTATGTCCACGAATATTAGGACTAACGTGGTAAAGTTAGTCATTCTATTGATGTCTCGGTTCGATTGATGGTCATTACATCCTTGATTGTCCTTGTATCTCTTACTTTCTATTAATATATAATGCTTTCTCTACAATATTCGGAGTTTAGGCATTCACAAGTTATCTCTAACATGGGAGGACGTTCGCTCACGAAATGACATTTACCGGAGAAGAATGAAAGGGAGGTTATACAAATTTAATAATCTAAATCTGGCTCATAATAACCAACTTCCGTCTATATGAAGTAAAGGTACCACAGCGATCTCCAGGTTCCAGAAAACATTCTCAGAGTTTTAAAACCTGGACCTAGAAACAAGTATTTATTAAACAACTACTGGACACATATGAAGAAATCATACCCTGACATATGACAGGCTAATATTCTCTTGTGTAGACATTTTAAATTGCATGAAGAAAAAAACCAAGAACAGAAATTACAAGAACAAGGAGAACAAGAAGAGGACGAAATAATAAGAAAGAAAGAAAGAAAGAAAGAAAGAAAGAAAGGAAGAAAGAAAGAAGCTCACTAACAAATTATTCACTAGATCATTTCAGGTGCGAAAGCTGCCTCATTAACTCGTGACTCTAAATCTTTTTCAGGTTTGGCAATCTCAGATCTGGGTTGTCTGTTAACAACGGTTTGGTTGAGTATTTCCTTTACACCAGCTGTCACTGCGGCAGATATGCCTTTCGATGTACCAGGAGTTGCCTATCTGATAGGTTCCTTACCACATCTCAGTTTCAGTAGTATAACCAGCTGGATCACAGCCATAATAACATTAGAGAGGTGTTTGTGTATCATATTGCCTTTAAAGGTAAAAAATATGATAATTTGTGTATCATATTGCCTTTAAAGGTAAAAAATATGATATACCCATAATGGGATTGTGAATATTTAGGATAAAAACTGTCAGTATTTCTCGCCGACATTTTAATTATGTCTTTTTTTACACCTGAATATTATTTATCTCACAGTTTAATTATATGAAAGAAAAACTATTTCTTGACTAAACTTTACATGCGGTTTTCATCCATAGTCAAAACAACTCTAACTGTAAATCCACTCTGAAACTACCATCCCCACCCTCCGGGCATTCCCGTATCTACTCCGTCTTCCGTTCCATCACCGAAGTGTTGCCCCCGCTGATGGAGCCAGTCACACACTGGGTGTGGGTAACGCGCACTAAACTACTCTTTTTGTTTAATGTCCACTTTCCATCTCCTCCCCCAAATCGATCACCCTCCTGATGTGGCTATCATCATTCAACCGGATATCATCCTCCAAACGCAGCCTAACCATTGTGAGTCTTACAGTTTCCTTGTCCATTTATAGGGTTCCCCGAGTCAAAACATGTTCAATCTAAAGATAAAGAATTTGAAATCTAAAATACTACATAACTGTTTACTAACGTCTGTTTCAATTGTGTGATATATTTTCTTTAGAGTTCCAGATATCTTTAAACGATTATTTCTTTTCAGATAAAAAATATCGCCACACCTGAACGGATGGCAGGTATCATCTTCTGTGTTTTCGTACTCACGATCGCCTGTGAATCCCCCGTGTACACTGTCAACAGCCTGGGCCCGCGGTTTGTTCCTTTAAGAAACAAAACTCTTCTTAGCCTCATATCTAGAGGAGACCGATCAAGAGTCGAGTCGATTTGTTTCGCCATTAACAACTTTACAATGCCAATCTGTGCTTTTACCGTAATCATTATTTGTACTGTAATACTCGTTATTAATCTTCGAAAAACGGCGGAGTGGAGACAGAGGTCTACAGTAGCATCATGTCCTAAAGTTTCTAAGCGTAACTTGAAAGTAGCCAGAATGGTTGTTATGATATCTACGCTGTTTATTTCATGTTTCGTACCCTTCTCTATAATCATGCTAGCCCTGTCTTTTGAACCCGATCTAAAGGTTGGTAGGAGATATCTAAGTAATAGACTAGTGATTGGTGGGTTTGGATTTTTCATGGAGTCTATAAACTCGTCGTCAAATATTTTTATATACTACAATATGAGTACCAAGTACAGAGAGGCATTTCGTTCTATATTCTATAGATTCAGAACACAATAGTTTGTTATCCCTGTTATTTTCAATAGCATTATAAACTAGAAAACAACAGATTAAATAGTATAATGGCACTGAGGAATACTATTTGCTGTACCTCAACTGAACCCGTATTCTATTGGGTGATTTGTCTTCTTGTGGAGTACAATGTCCCTTTCATCTTAGAACTTACTTCTTGTGTTGGTGCTATAAGACAACCTAATTTTCTCTGTTACACACTAAGAAAATACAACAAGACTCCCAGGCTTTCAACTCCACAGAATAATACTGATACAACAACTTAACTGAACTTGGCAGCCTCCCAACATAAACAAACTTGTCAAACAGTGAGAGTTTCAACAAAGCCAATGGTGTAGTTTTTATATTCAGACAACACAAGTTTACTGATGGGAAAAATGAGGGATGAAATTATGAGGATGGAAACGTAGCCCATCAGGCTGGTAAGACTTTTACAATGACAATTCCCGTTGTGAGAAAACTACGCCATATGGGAGAAAAACTTACATAATTTCATCCCTCATTTTTTTCCCATCAATAAATAAACTTGTGTGCCTTTATTATTTTCTGTATTCTAGAATGATTTTTTGTCTCAAGCAAGAGCTATTCTCAAAATCTTGTTCTTATTGTTTTTGCTTTTTTTTTTTTTGCCTTCCTTTTCCTCCCAAAGAAGTTTTGTAGGATTAGACCGTGATAAAATCGAAGACAAAGCACTTTAGTGAGACGTGAGAGAAAGAAAAATCACAAGAGAATTACCTGGGATTCGAACCACGGACTGCGGTAGGACGAGCAGCCGTCTAGTCTCCAAGAGGTGCGAGATGGCGCAGTTAGTTAGTGTTCTCTCGTGACTAGACGGCTGCTTGTTCTACCGGAGTTGGTAGTTCGAATCCCATGTACTTCTCATGTGATTTTTCTTTCTCTCACGTCTCACTAAAGTGTTTTGTCTACGATTTTGTCGAGGTCTAATCCTACAAAACTGTGTTCTCTTACTTTACTGTACAAAAGCCTCGTTTGGTATTTAAAATAACTTCTTTCAGATAAAATGTCTACTGTTGTTCCTTCTAATCTTTCACATATAAAGCAGAATTAAAGGATACGAGAAAACATTCACAAAAACATGGATCTGATTAGACACAGGCAGAGATGTAGATAGAGACAGTCATGGATCAGAATACAGAGAGGCAGGGATATGAATACAGACAGGCAGGGGTATGACCACAAAGAGACAGAGATCAGAATACAGACTCGCAGAAGTCATAATAGGAAATCAAGAGTTTGAATGCAGACAAGCAAGGAATCTCAATACAGACAGGGAATGATCTCAATAAAAAGAGACAGGTAAACAGATTGTACAGACACCTTAGACTGTGTGGACTGCTGTAATAACTTACAGCAATGCCATTTACTTGGAGATCTTTATTTTCATATTACACGTAAGTGCTGCAGTAAAAACAATGAATGTTATATTATGGTCTTATTTAAAGATGTAAAACGTAAAAAAACAGCGCTGCCACCACATGTTTTTTAAAGCATAAAGTCTTACGTAATTTGTATGACAGCAATAAATCTATCTATTGCCCCGCCCACTGAATCTGACGATCATGATTTCTCCGAGTTCTCTGCTGAATATAAGCTGTACTGACGTTTTCTGTCTTTGCCTTCTTGTTATTCCATCCAAAACTCTCCATCTCTCTCTCTCTCTCTCTAATTTGTATTTTTGTACTAAATCAAGTGTGTGGGAAGAATGAAAGATGGAGTGATGAAGGGCAGAATGTAAGACGGGCCTGCGTGCCCAATTCTTTACCCTTGAAAAATAAAAATTATTCATTCATTCATTCATTCTCTCCATCATCATCATCATGTGCCGTGCCGACTGGCGTTTTCTGTCCATGCCTTCTTATTATTCCGTTCCAAATATAGAGCCCAGCCAGAAACCATCACTGAATGTAACATCCCTTATACTTCGTTAAGTGATCATTAATCAGTCTACTGTGCGTGGAGAAGAAAGGGCTATGAACTTCCTAAACACAACCACACCAGCATGAAATTTAGAAGTTTTTAAAGAAAGAAGGGTCATCATCCAGTTATTTAACAGGAGGAGAAAGCAGTGTATGAGGAAAATATAATTATATCGGATAAATGGGTTTTTTAAAACTATTTTACGATATATAAAATAAAAGTACAGCATCCCGTGCTTAAAGAATCTGAACTATTTAATACATTCTGAACACAGATGAAAATAACGGAAGGAATCTTCATACGCTGTCAAAGGAACATAGAAAACAAGGATAAGGATGAACTAGAAAACATTTCTACTCTACATCGCCAGACCCATTCAGTCTTGCGGGGGCTTGCGTGAGATTTGATGTTGTAAAGATGTTTGACCACAACACCCGAAAAAAAAAACAACTGGACAGTCTGAAATTTGCTTAGTTTCCCCCTAAAGTTTATGTCATTTTTTAGTTTCCCCCTAAAGTTTATGTCAGTTTTTTCAGGGCAGTGAAACTTGTACTCTATCACAGCAACCATGGATTTCCTCTTGAGCCGAAATAAACATGCACACTTTCTCTCGTTTCATTTCAAGCAGTTAGGCGATTTGGTAAAAGGGGCCACATATCTCAGCAGATACGCGGGCAAATATTAAGTAATTCTGCATGTATGTAAAGATACTGCACAGATACAGCATGACAAATAATGTAATCAAAGATTCATTTAGATTATACCAGCCTTTTACCACCTGAAGCTGGAGAACAGTTAGCTAGTCAGTCAGTCAATCAGTCAGCCAGTCAGTTAGTTAGTTAGTTTTTAAAGAAAGAAGGGTCATCATCCAGTTATTTAACAGGAGGAGAAAGCAGTGTATGAGGAAAATATAATTATGTTATTTTAAGCATCTAATGTCTAATACCGCATTCCCACATGTGCCTTAATGGCAGGGGAACGGGGATTTTACCTTACCTTGTTAAAGCACATGTCTAATATATTTTTCTAATGTCAGAACCGATGATCGAGAAAATAATGATCATTTCAAACTAGTGCAGAAAAATATATCTATTAACAAATGTGTTTAGTCTTCACTCCAGATTATATGTCATCATTTTGATCCATTTATCTTCATTACCACGGACTGACGTAACTTGAATTTATGAGACAAACGGTAAAAGAATAGTGATAATAAGAGTTCTTTCTATCAGTAACGTCGCGCCATTATATATCACGTAGATGTGTATATTCTTCATGTAATTACATACATGTTTAGTTCATGACATGTCTTGCAGTAAAACTGCATTTTTTCTTGTAATTCAGTTTCTAACGTCATAATTTATAAACACTTATAAATCTAGATAAATATTTAGTGAACAAATCTGTGGGTGACACTTGGTCATTTGTAGATACATATTCTGAGCAGTTTTCTTTTTTGGGTAAAATATACTATGTGCCATAGAATATATCAGGTACCCAATGTGCTTCTGATGACAGGTATATAATTTTCCTTTCTTATTATTCATCTTCAAGTTAGAAGATTGTAATTGTTAAGCTGACATAGTAGGATAACATGCTAATAGATTTAACGATATAGCAAGAATATAAAGGGAAATCAAAATAAAGAGTATTAAACTGTCACAATGTAGACTACATAAGAAACATCCAAATAAAACAGAAGAGATGCATTACAAAAAAAAGGACTCGAGAGATAGAAAATAAACGCAAGATAAAGTGAGAATGGAACCTCTACCACAGCTTTCATGCAGCTGAGTTGTTATTCAGCAACACCCAAAGACGTATTCGGAAATTAATTCACTAGAAATTTTGACCATTTGATCTACTTGTCTTCTACAAACTTTCTACGAGGAAAGCAGAATATTGCTTTCGACTTGCTAAGAATACATGCAATAAGATAAGCTTTGAGCTTTCATTTACATCGTATTCTCTTTGTTAATCTCTAACTGAGTGTGTATACTGATTATCTTGGCACACTGTAGATGGAGAAAGAAAACATATCATATTTTTACGTCGTCGATAAAGCTCTTATAGATGACCAAACTAGAATTATTTGTACTTGGGCGTTGTACACTGTTCTATGTCAGATCGTCAACATTTTTGGAGTTTTGACAAACATCATCAACATCGTTTGTTTCGTCAAACACGGTTTCAAAGAACCAGTAAACATCAGCTTATTAGGTAGTAACAGACTATACATTTGGTTATAGGGAGAAATCTTTTTTTTTCACCATGAAAAAATAGTAAATTTTCAATAACTAAAAATGCAAATATAAATTAGTTGAAAGTTAGAATTAGATAAGATACGAACAGAAGAAAAGACACAGTTCTTTCTGATCTAGCTCTGCAATATTTGCTTTGTTTTATCTGATTTTAAATAAAACCATATAAGGCAGAGTCTTGCTAACCACATCTCTTTTGTGTTTACTCGTTACAATGATCACAAATGATAAGAACAATGCTGACACGACCAACGACAAGGGGTCCAAATCTTAAGACAAGAGCCCTGAAATTATCGTTGAAACTTGAAGAAAGCTGTGGCGTTCATCCCGAGGATCGAGCTGCAGTAGGTCTAGAACTTGGACGCTGGAAGTTGGGTGGGGGATGAGGGATGAAGAATGAGAGGCAGACTTGGCAGGAGTCAGCTAGTGAGGCTGAGAGTAGATATAGTATCACTTAAAGCTGAATACTTCGATGAATGTGCTGTCTAACATGTACATCTTTGTCAAGTTTGCTTTTATCGTTTTATCAATCTTTAGTTTGGACTGAATATTTTTCCATGTTATTACTTCAAAAAAGATACATACACAAATGTGTGTGTGTATATATATATATATATATGATGCAAATTGCTTCAAACAAAATGGTGGAAATATTGTTTAATTGGCATATTCATATCAAGAACAAAATGTGTAGGTAAAGGACGAATAACAGTTGATTATTTCATTAGAATGCACTTCGTTCAGTTCAAAATATACATTCATTTAATGTGCAGACCAATACGTAACCACCATATCACTTTTTCTACTCGTGGTTAGGCCTGGCTATTTCTGACCTAGGTTGTCTGATAACCCAGAGCTGGATGAACATTCTGTTCACTCCTGCGGTTATGACAGCATATCTGTCGTTCGAGACGCTGGACGTGATGTACCTGACAGCCGGGATACCACATCTAACCTTCACACGGGTCTCCAGCTGGATCACTGCCTTGATTACTCTGGAGAGATGCTTGTGTATTATACTACCCTTAAAGGTAGGCGTTGCTGTTGCAATCTTCGTAATAGTTTTTCATGTTTATTTCAGGATAAGAATAATTTTAATTGATGTACCTGTGTTGAGCTAGGTGGTAATATCTATCTAAACATAATGATCTACAACGCAGTTTCGAAGCTAGTAATGGAACTTGCTGCGCATCAGTTTACTGATCAGTGTTTCTAACGGCTGATTCTAATAGTACATAGATTAACGTAATGGGGTACAGTAAAATGAAACGTGTTTTGGGTCTCGACGAACAAAACAGAATGGTTAATATTATGTTTGCTGACCAGCAAGCGAACCTCGTAAGAGATATGTAGAAAGTTAAGGTGCCTATCTCTGCTGCCATATAAATTTCTCGTCTTGTTGCTATTGCACATTTGCTTCTATGTTGAGCTAATTTGCAAAAATATGTTGCTACATTATACACACAGCAACACAACATGCTACCCAAGCTTCCAACAACTGTACAGCAGAACACCATATAGTACACTATACTACAATAGGAAGTCAATCAACATCACTAACATTTAACATTCCAGAGTAAGACTGAACCGAGTCTACTGTTAGAACAAACATTCAATACAACATTTATTAATGTACCAAAATGAAGGGTGATCAGATGAGGATGAGTATGTAGCCCATCAGGAATGTGGGAAGAAAACTGTTACAATTGAATTAAGTACCTACTTTCAAGATGCAACTCTTCAACTTGACGAAAACCATTAAATAAAATTGCCATCTTGAACCACTACATACGGGACTAAAGCCCATAATCTATGGTCTATATTTCTGGCCAAAACCCTCCAAAAACATCCTTTACCAATCAATAACTAGACTGATCCTTCCTTCTTCCTTCATCGTTCGCTTCTACCACCAAGATCGCCCAATGAAACCACTGAACTAACTCATGTGGTCCTCGAGAGAAATATCATTTAGGATGGAGGCTCAGAGCATCGTGGGTCTTGGACCTATATTCTTGGTGGGTCACATCAAGGGGCTTGGGCCTATATTCTCGGTGGGTCACAGAAGCGGAATTGCCTGACACCGTGGTTTTCGTTGCACCAGTTCAGCCCCCATTTCGACTTTACTCACTGGAAAACCTCGACGTAGTTTGGATATCAAATCTGCCGGGTGAGAGGAGGCTGCTTATCTAGACTGCACTGCTCCAGCGTCTCACACCTCAGCATATGGTGTTTTGTGACCGCTACTTTCCCTGGCGGTTGCAAAGATGTAGCTTTGGCGGAGAAGGACTAACCTTCACTACGTGTCAGTTTTTACCCCTGGGTTAAGCCAGTTTAGGCATATCTTCCCAGTTCGGGTGCACACAGGACATGGCCGACCTCTAGAGTAGAGGCGCCGTAACTCCTCACCGCGAGGCTACTGGCCCCACAGATTAAACGTCACTTATTCTCATCCTGTGGCAGCGCTGCCTGCCTGACAAAGACTGGAGACTGCCTTACAGGCCAGGAAGAGTTTAATCCCACGCAGGGAAGCTGAAGAATCTCGCCAACAGCAAACTAGACCAATATCAACGACTCTCCCTAGAATTCTTCTACAAGCTCTCGATAACTACTCAAGAAAACATGCCTGAAGTCCATCCTGAAAAATCCTCAAACAAAAAAAAAACAACTACTCTCTCTAAACAAGAAATTCTCCTCTCACCGTTCTTATCCTCTTATCCTGAGTGGTATTTATATATAACTTTTTCTACTTACTTTTCACGCTGCACGCTTAGTTCCGGACCTTTGCCCAAGTCCTTCAATGCTAAGTTACCCTTTACTCTCCTCAGCAAGAGTACCCACTCTGTTAATCAGTTTACCCGTTTAACATTTCTACTTATGTCCCATCTTTTTGGAGAATACCACCACATGTAGTCTACTTTTCTTGTGTTCTAGGATTTTCTTTAACGTTTTTTTTTCTTCAGAAAACAGGCCAAATTGTAGGCAAAAACATTTGTAAAGACATAAATCTAACTGCGTTCATGAGTCGGGCGGCTGTGGGATACGGATGTCAAATACGGCGATGATCACTTCCCTGGCATTGAGATAATGTATGGCAAGACTATACATTATCTCCGCGACATTCTCCTAAAGAATCTGCCTGATTAAGACGGTAACGAAGTCAGCTTGGAAGTAGACTTCGTATGTTAGTTTAGGTAAAAAAAAACCAACCAAATAAATAAATAAAATGAACATGTCTACACCATTCTTCTCTTTCAAACCGAAGTCTTTTCAAAGAGGTAGTCATTATGAGAAGCCTTCCACTGCTTGGATATCATCAGACTGACGATTTCGGGTAGATTTTTCATCAACAGTAATGACAATGATTGAAATGTGTGTAGAATATGAACCTTACTAGTAACAAAGGTTCATGCTGGCATCTATGAATGTTTCATTTGCTCACATGAACTTATTAGAGAGACAAATGAGGAACTCTTGTAGCAGTATATGACGGACATGCAACTGCAAATAAACTAAGAAATTTATGCAACAAGAAACACTTCATCGCAGAGAAACAGTGATTGTGAGTATAAACAGAGTACGCCACTATGGTTTCTGTGCATTTTCAAATCAATCGAACCTGTTAGATATAGTTGTCACTGTTGAGCAAACTACACAAAATTGTCCTAATCGACCTCATAAATATGTGCTTAAATGACTTCTTAGGACCAAAATCTTTGTTCTGAACTTTGACTAAAATCTCCTTCCAGTAGAAAAGTTGAGCTGTAAAAAATATGTTTGTGGCCATTCTCTCACTTGTTCTCATTTATCTAGTGAACGTCGAAGAAAGAAATACAAAGTTGGAAAATTTAACAAAAATGCATTACTTTCTTCCAGGTAAAATCTATCGTTACGCCAAAGCGAGTATCTGTTAGCATCTTCTGTGTATTCATAACCATGATGTGTTCTGGGGCTCCATCATTCGTAGTCAACAAGCTGGGCATGAAGTTTTCTGCTCAGAGAAACAGGACTCTTATCGGTCTTATTTCTACGGGAAGCGCAGAAAATGTTGAAATAGTTTCCTTTGGAATTAACAACTTTTTCTTACCCTTCGCTGCTTTTGCCGTCATCTTTATCTGTACGGTAGTTCTAGTTACAAGTCTGAAGGAGAAAACAAAATGGCGGAATACTTCTACAGCACACTCGCAAACAAGCGTTTCCAGTCGTAACCAGAAAGTGGCCAAGATGGTTGTCATGATTTCTACATTGTTTATACTATGTTTCCTGCCTACAACAATATATATGTTAGCCCTGGTGTTTGAAGCGGATCTTAGTGTGGGCGGAAAGCTGATAAATGTTGGCATTGTCGCAGCGGCAGTAGGTATCATCCTGGAATCTGTGAACTCTTCTGTCAATATTTTCATCTATTACGCTATGAGTAGTAAATACAGGGAAGTGTTCAATACACTGTTCGTGACATGTCCATCCTTCAAATAGTGAGATCGTTACAAAGTTGATGAAATCATTTTGTGTTACTTTGGAGTTAACCACGAAATGTTTTTAAATGTATAAATGAATTCGGTAACACGTTATCTATTTCTGAAACTATGTAGCTTTCCTTAAACATTACAAAATTGGTTTTGAGATGTTTACTTATAAGGCCATTCCATAAGATGAAATGTGTGGTGAAATTTGAACTTTCATTTGCGGAAAAATGCAGAAATACTGCTTATTTCGGTATATTAGCTATGTCTTCTAATGGTGATAATCTTGCAAATGCACGTTATTTTATATTTCTTTAGATTACAGTAAAATTATTGACAATGGAAGTCTAGTTATATACTGGAAATGTTTTAATGCATATATACTAAAAACAATAACATGTTATCGTCGCTAACAATATTTGTAATTTTGTGAGTTATTTGAAAATATCTATACTCACAGAAAAAAGTAAGTGTGCAATGCTTTAAAAAGGACTATGAACGTGCTCAGGTGATAACTGAAATAAAATTTGGCACACATTATGTTTGATTATCCAATAACAGATAAAATGACAACTTCCAGGCTAGTCACATGTCACAAAAAAGTGGAAAAACCTCACCTAATGTGGCTCAATAGCCAAAGAAAATAAAATCAGGGTTTCAATATCGTGTATGTCCTCCTCGGGCAGTTATCACTGCTTGACACCGCCTTCTCATCGAACCAGTGACAAGTTGTATCAGTTGTTGAGGCATGTTATTTCATTCTTCTTGCAACGCTTGGGCTAATTCTTGGCGGTTTCCAGGACGACTGTGTCATCTTCGCAACCTGCGGTCCAGTTCATCCCAAATATGCTCAGTAGGTGACAGGTCCGGTGAAACTGCTGGCAGTGGCAAGACAGTAATCTGATGTTGCTGAAAGTGGTCCCTGACCACACGTGCGACATGTGGACGAGCGTTATCCTGTTGCAGTATCACGCCTTGTCCATTAGCATCCAGAAAAGGCATTACGTGACGTGTAATGTTTCACAACATTTAGAACAAAAATAAGAAAATAAGCTTTATTCCAAAGATATCATATTACATATTTAATATATTTTCTATATTTTTGCCTATGTATATTACAAATAAACAATAAAGAACATGCATTGAAAGAAAAGAGGTAGAAAGCGTGATAAACAAATATCACCCAGTAACACTGGAGTCAGGCAATGATGTCTGTCTTCCCTGTACAGTGAATATACTATGAACAGCATGAGTGCAGAACAGCCACCTACCATATTCTTCTTCTTCTTCTTCTTCTTCGTTCACTTCTACCACCAAAAACCGCACTGTGAACCTACTGAATTCACGCCTGTGGTCCTCTTTAGGTCCCGTGGTCCCCTGTGTGGTCCAAAATAGACCACACGAGATCCACGAGAGGACCACAAGGGGTTCAGAGTATCACAGTGCTTTAGCCTGTATTCTTGGTGGGTCTCGGAAGCGGTATTGCGTGACACCGTGGTTTTCATTGCACCAGTTTAGTCTAGGGTTGGACTTTCTCACCGGAAGACCTCGACGTGTTTAGGATATCAGTGCATCCCCGCTGGGTGAGAGGCGGTAGCCCACCCAGGCCAGAGTTGGACTTTCTCACCGGAAAACCTCGACGTGTTTTGAGATACCCGTGTATCACCGCCGGGTGAGAGGTGGTTGCCCATCCAGTCCAGGGTTGGACTTCCTCACCGGAAAACCTCAGCGTGATTAGGATACGCAAACATCCTCGCCGAGTGAGAGGTGGTTGCCTATCTAGACTTCCCTGGTCCAGTGTCTCCGACTTCAGCATTTTGCGGTCGTGGCCGCTACCCTTCCTAGTTGTGACCAGGACGGAGCTTTTGTCCAGGAGGACGAATCCTCGCCACTAGTGACTTCTAGCCCTGGGTTGAGCCGGTTTAGGCATTATCCCAGTATGGGCGTGTTTGGGACGAGACCCACCTCTAGGGCAGAGGTACTGTGACATGCATAGCCTTCAAGATTCACCCCTGGTATGAGCCGGTTTAGGCAAAATTCACCAGTATGGGTGTTTATCAGGCGTTACCGACCTCTAGAGCGGAGGTGGCATGACATGTCTAGCCATCAAGTTCCACCCCTGGTGTGTGCCGGTTTAGGCATATTTCACCAGTGTAGGTGTATTTCGGACGTGGGCGGCCTCTAGAGCAGAGGTGCCGTGGTATAGCTCTCGTAGCGATACTACTGGACATATCAGTTAAACTTCACTTTCCACCACCTTTTCCCATCGGCGCCGCACAGCAACCTTTATTTCTTTTCCGCATTTACTTCCTTAACCGGGAGGAGCTTCACTCCACTCGCGGCATTTGAAGAGTGACGCCAGCAGTGTCTTAACCTCTGGGACAAGCCGGTTCATGCATTTCACCCGATATGACTGCACTCAGGACGTGGCCGACCTCCAGACCAGAGGTGCCGTGATTTGACTGTTCGCTTCGCTTTATTCTTTCAACCACCTTTTCCGCAGTGATGCTGTGCGGCAACCTCATTTGCAAATTTCTTCATTGGCAGGGAGGAGCACCGCTCCACGCACGGCAGCTGAAGATCTCGCCAACAGCGGCTGATGAGCTACCAAACGTGCCACTCATCTACCCTAAGTAACTGGTTTTCAGGCGCCAGATATTCGCCCTCGCCCCTTCTCCTGTCAGTTTAAACAGTTCTGCCACGGGAAGTCCATGAGCTGGACTTGACTGCCAGAGGCTGTTTGTGGCGCGTTTGCAGTCCTTAGAACCACCTACCATATTCAAATGATACAATATCAGTGGGGAGAAAATGAAAGGAAGCTACAGGTATTCTATGTGTATATACATATAGAGGAAGGAATAATCGGGTTTGTAGAAAGCTATGTACAATGTAGGGACAATGGCTACAAACATTGATTAATGCAGTCACTGCCCGGAAGGAAAGCAATGGTAAACTGCCTTCTGGAAATATATCAAGAAATACAAACAGCAACATTGAAGGTCAAGTATGCATCAGCAGCAGGGCATCTTGCTCACAACCGAGAGGCCTATAGGAGAGCTGTTAGGTAGCAAAGTTCCGCAAGGGACATGCAAATGAATTAATGATAAGGTTATGTCCATGTATTGGCAATGGTGCTTCTGTTTGTGTGTTATTGTTTTTCTCTATGGTCTCCTAGTGCGTCCATGAAAGCAGCCGGGCATAATTCGTCTTCTGTTTCTCCAGCGATGTCTGATATCAGTCTTTGTGAATAAGTCTTGTTATATTTTTCTGACGACCAGAAAGTTCCGCACGGTTGTTGGAGAGAGTGATCGCCTGGGTAAGATTTGTAAAGACGCGGATCTATTCCTCCTGTCCCGGATATGTTTGGCCAGTTTGATGTGTTTCTTTCAGCTCGTGGATTCCTTGAGCCTTCCACTGCCCTCAATCGAGCAACTCTCCAATATTGAAAACAGCTAGTGAACTTTTCAACACTCCATAGACTAGTGTTGATGATGTACATTTCGTTTGTTTGTGTGTTTATTTTATTTTATTTCTTTTTTTCCAGCCAATGCCCACAAACAAAGTATAAACCACATGAGTGAGTCCTTTAACCTGTTCCGTTTATTTTCAGTTCAACAAACATTTTAAATTAGTTCCTTCTGAGTTAACATGATTCTAATCTTTAACATCAGACAGTCTTTATTATTTCTTGCTGAACTTCATGAGTGTAGTGTTTAATATGTAATAGCAGTCTAAATTTTTATTTCACATGATTGTGAACGCTCTGCCACCAGTACTGTCATAAGAAGAGTACCTATAGATGTGGGTCCATTAGCGTTAAATCCATGAAATTCACTAACATATGAAGACTTTTTTTCTGTGTGAAGATCAAATAAACAATGTTGACATAGTAGTGTTATTCATCACATCAACATACATTCAGTAATTTATGTTAGATCTTACAAATGATAGTAGGTCTAAATACACAATTTTAATTAAGGTCATATTATTACAGTCTGTAAATCTCTTTCAAGCTTTCTGCTGGCAATAGCCTTGTCAGAGATATTGTAGTTAAAAACACAAACATAAATGTTATATGGACAGGTACAATCAGTGACACATCTAAATCTGAAGTACACTTTCCTAGTTCTTCTCTTTTGTTCACCTATGAGCTATTGATCATTGCGTACCTTGTTAATTTCATTTCTCCTTTGATAACCTTTTTTTCATATCATATTCTAGTTAATATGTAATGCTATTTGAAAACAAAAAACCTTGGCGGAAGCCCCGTGTGTTTGGGCACATACAAGTTAAGAGAGAGAGACTTATAACAGTTTTTCTATCATTTACCTGAAATCGATTTTTAAATATTGTCACATGGACTTTCCCACTGACGTTTCTTGTGTCTTCTCCCTCTCACTTACCTGTGTGTAATAAATATACACAATTATTTTACGATTCTGAGGAACGTTTCAATCATCAAAACGGCGACTATCATCAGACGACAAAATCTCCACTGCCAGAGTAAAGCCAACATTTACCACGTGCGTGCCACTTAAAATCAATTAAACTTATGTCAGTACGGAACATGGTTGAAGTATGAAAAATAATTTCGTTTGTGTTAACATACAATTACATTCTCCCCAGCTGGCAATCTTATATCGATCTGGCCGTAACGTGGCCAGATATTCTGATTTTCTTTTTTTTTTCTACTTTGTTCTTTAGCTATTTTATGTTAATTACATTGTATTCTGTTGGCATGATACTTGGTAAAAGTGAAGTATATCAGTGATCTTTCTGAATGTCATATAATTCACATCTGAAAGGAATGGAGCGTAAGCTAGCTATTTTGTGTACATCGACAAATATGTAGATTTAGGTAACTATATTATCCACAAATATATAGATTTAGGTGACGATAACAGTTGGAGGTTATGAAATACCAGAGATTAGATATGCTGATGACACAGTATTGCTGTCCACTACACAAGAAGGAATGGAAAAACTAATTATGTCAGTCCGCAAGAACAGCGAAGAGCAGAACCTCTATCTTAATGCAAAGAAAACTAAAGTGATGACAACTGACAAAACACACAAGGCAACTGAAATATGTATCAATGAGGACAAACTGGAAGAAGTGGAGAGTTTTGAATATCTTGGATCACTACTAACTAATAATGGAGATACAATGAGGGAAATTAAAAGGAGGACATCTATTGCTCTTCAGAAAGTAAAACAAATAAAGAATCTGTGGAGAGGAGCAGACAGAACCACAAAAATAAGATTTTTAAGGGCATGCATCTTTCCTATCGCAACATATGCCTGTGAGACCTGGACACTTAACAAAACAGCTGAGAAGCACATAAATGCCTTTGAATGTAAATGCTATAGAAGAGTTCTCCAAATATCGTGGACACAAAAAAGAACAAATATATCTATACTACAAGAGCTTAATATTGAAGAAGGCTGGCTAGTAAAGAGGATTAAAGAGAGAAAACTTAAATATTTTGGCCACATTAAACGTCATGATAATTTAGAGAAGACCGTATTGGAAGGATACATAATGGGAAAAAGAAAAAGAGGAAGACCGAAACGAAGATGGCTGCAAGACATCGTTGATGATCTGGAAATGGATGCAGCAGCAGCAGGCCATCTTGCTCACAACCGAGAGGCCTACAGGAGTGCTGTTTGGGAGGCAAAGTTCCGCAAGGGACATGCAAAGGAATGAATGAATGAGGTGACGATATTCATTTAGGTCCCCCAGTGACAGTCTGGAATTAAAAGTTGGACACTTTATTATAATTTATATTCGTAAATGAGCGCCAGAAATACTACATCTGATATTAATGCATGCACCTCTCAGACCATTAACAGAAATCAGCGATTAGATGACACAGTATACTGCTTTCATGAATCGCATTGGGGGCAGACATTACTGGTTATCGATGCTTTAGATACACAGCTGTAGTAGAGGTTCGGCACAGCTATCGGTGCTTTAGAAGTATAGTTCTGCTAGATGTTCAGGCGATTGTGGGTGCTTTATAAATACAACTGTATTAAAAGTTCGCCACTGTTGCCGGTAGTTTAGAAACACAGCTATGAAAGAGGTTGAGGACATTTACTGGTGTTAGAAAAACACAGATGTTGGAGAAGTTCGCTACGGCTGTTCATGCTGAAAAAACATAGCTGGGATAGAAGCCGAACACGTTTATATATACCAAAGAACACAGCTGTGCTAGACGTTCGGCACGGCTATTGATGCCAGGAAACACATATAGCTAAGATCATATCTCAGCTCTATGTGGTGCCCTATGTTATACTGATTTACTCCATGTAACTAATCAAAGATGCATTTTCCTCATGGCAGGGTACAAACTATCACGAAACCTAGATCTACAAGAAAATAAAAACTTGTCAAAGCTCGGTGTTCAGCAAGATATTTATACTGAATATTTATCACGCGGTAAGCTACGAGGAATATACAATGTCTGCTCTACGGAGACTAAAGAAGAAAATAGAATGTTTTATTGACGCAACAAAAAAAAACGTCTAAATTAAAGTTGCTAAATGTTTGGCTTGCTCGTATTTGGCATCCACTACCTCGAAGATAACAGTGACTCTTTTTAGAAAGAAGATGCTGCTGACACACTGTAGGAAATTAATTTTGATTAACAAACTAAGTAAGCAGCTGTAAAATGTCCAATACGTTCATGTAAACTTTGCTGTCATGTGATAACTGTCGAATAAACAATACTTGATCAACAATACCTAATGAGACTTGATTTTTCCTTCCTCATATTTTTCGCGAAGTTGAGATGCAGGAAACAGCTAATTATTCTACTCTTCCTGGGCATCTGCTTGTGGACGGCCTAACGACGGAGATATGCACTTACCTTCTCTACTGTTTTATATCTCAGACAATCGCACTGTTTGGTGTTTTCACAAACATTATCAACATCATGTGCTTTATGAAACAAGGATTCAGTGAGACTATAAATATCAGTCTGTTGGGTAAGAACAGAAAGAATAAATCAGAAAAAAAATATTAATAGTTCGCTGCCTTCTCTTCTCTAAAAATGAAAATACTTAGAACTCCTCATAAAAGTTATCTTGAAATGTTACACATGTAAATTTATGTAATGTGAATCACAAATGTAACAATGTTCTTTTCTAATCCTCTATAGTACGTATTCTGCCGTCCCTATTTGTCCTATCTTAGCATTATGATACACTCCAAGACTCGTGAAACTAGACTCAGTGTGTGCTTCTAGAAGTGTTATTTTTATTTCTACTATTTTTTCTGTTATTCTGTTTCCGTTGTTATTTCATCTGTACATGTGTTTCACACTTTTCCCCTCTGTGTACCTATTAAAATGTTATACTGACATCTTCTTTCCATCCCTTAGCGTCGACAATGACTGCTCTACAATCATCCATCTAGTTTCCTCGGATGACACATACCCGTATATTTGTGACGTTTTCACTAATCAAAAATTTACCCCCCCCCCTTTTATTTCACGATTTACCTTCGGAAATGCTCGCTCTGGAACAATAGCTCTCAGTGAATGCTCATTTCTGAAGAGCTTTACTGTTGTGAAATACGGACATGCTTTTCATAAATGTATTTCTAGGATCCCATGCTTTTCTGAAAATGTTATTTGATCTTTTCCATATTTGTCATAAGATTGTTTAATTTCTTATATCTAATGACAAAATAAATCACTTATTTAACATACAGTTCAATGACTTCTCGTGTCAATTATTACATTGACTTATGTCATTTTTTTACACTTAGGTCTGACGATCTCTGATCTCGGTTGTCTTGTTACATTAATCCTGACAATCATCTTCATAACGCCCGCCTTCACCATAGCCGATCTGCCTTTCGACGTCCTGGGAGTATATTACCTGACAATCGGGACGTCAAATCTGGCATTCAGTCGAGTGTCTACATGGATCACAGCGATAATCACGCTGGAGAGATGTCTCTGTATTATAGCACCTTTACAGGTTAAACTACAGAGGCTGTAGCCAGCTGTTGAACTTAAATGCTGCTATAAATGAAGACAATTAAAGCAGAATCTATGACCTTAACAATTTCTATATTACTACTTAAGTTTAAGAAAATGCAGCAGTACTTTTTCTACATTCTTCTAAGACTTTGTAATGCAGTGTAATGTATAATGCAACAATTATTCAAATAGGTTTCATGTTTTATTTTAATGATATCTTTTTTTTCAAGATTAAATCAATCCTAAGTACAAGAAAAATGTTTGTCATCATCATCTGTACCTACATAATCCTGGTATCCAGCGGGGCGCCGATGTACGCTGTGAACAGACTGGACATGTTCTTCTCTCCATGGAGAAACAAAACAATTCTTGGCCTTGTCCCAACTGCAGATCGAGAAAGTGTCGAGAAGGTGTCTTTCATCGTTAACAGCTTTTTCTTACCATTTTTTGCTTTCGTTGTCATTATCGTCTGTACAATAATTCTGGTGATTAGCTTGTTAAAGAGAATATCCTGGAGAAAGAAGTCCATATCTACCTCACAGAATGATGTTAACAGTCGCAATCTGCGAGTGGCCAAGATGGTTGTGATGATATCTACACTCTTTATTTGCTCCTTCATCCCAATGGCTATTATTGCTCTTGCCCGCACTTTAGAACCAGAACTTGATCTTTATGGAAAACATTTAAATATAAGTATCATAGTAGGGGGTATTTCAGTGTTAACAGAAAGTATAAATTCATCTGGAAACATTTTTATCTACTATTCCATGAGTGTTAAATACAGAGAGACATTTAACTATATTTTCTGTAAGGAAAGGTCTAAGAAAAATTAATATTTCAGATAATAAGGTGGTGTACTTCACACATACAAAGTGAAGAATAACATAAGAATGTGAAGAACCATCCACTACACAAGAAATAAACTATGACTATATCAATGCCAAACAACAGTCACATATATCACTGCAACTTGTTGCCTAGTCTGTTTCAGTAAACATGCTGTTGTCGTTTTATTAAATATAGTCAAGAAGTTCACCTTCGTTACTTCTTCTTCTTCTGTGTTCGAAGATTTTGGTCAAATCAGATCCTGATCTCTGTCGACATAGAAAAGCCCGCAGTCATTTCCAGATCCTAATAGGAGCCCCAAAGCTTTTGCCCCAAGCTTGTGTCTCTCTGGCCAAGTCTCATGCCACAGGTGGGCATGGTTTGGGCACTCTTGAAGGATATGTTCTGGAGTCAGCTTCGTTACTTTTGAAAACACATCTACAAATGAATGAACACAGGCACGACTGACGTTCTAATCATCATCTCTCAACATCCAACTCAGTCGCAAACGTTCAGTTAGTACATTCAAGATACTACTCGTGTTAATAAAACGACAAAGAATATACACAGAAATTAACGTCAAAACATTCACTTGTTTAGAGGATATAAGTAATGTGTAATGGAAATATTTCCATATTCTAGCACATTCATTAAAGTCAATTAGACACGTAAACTCAATTAACAGATTTACTGCAGCTACTTTGTAAACATCGTTTAGACAACTATATTTAACTCAAGTATGTGCCTCAATAGTATATATAATCTTGTTCAAATAGACAAAGATAATGTATGGAATTCAATGAAATTAAAATATGAATTTTATTATGTTCTGGTAGGGAATTCCCAAATGCTGAGTGTCTGAGTAAGGCAAGCTTTTCTTGTACAAATCAAGCCTCGGTTTTGGAAGAAGGCAGTTATTTAGACGTAGGCCGTGTTTTGGAATTGCTTCGAGCGACGACTGCATTGAGGGTGGAATGTTTTGTAACAGAATTATGTGAAGAAATTCCGGTTTTGTTGAATAGCAGTCATTTGCATCTCTCTTGCGGAATTTTGCCTCCATAATAGCTCTCCCGTAGACCTCTCGATTGTAAGCTGATGCATCCATTTGCAGGTCATTAACGATGTCTTACAGCCATCTTCGCCTTGGTCTTCCCCTCTTTCTTTTTCCTATTTGTTTTTTGTTGAATATGTGTCAACTTTTTAGTGACATAATTTTGAGATGTCTATGATGATGTGTTGTTTGTGCTAGGTGCTTTGCCATTAATTAAATGTACGGTTCGTTTTGTAGGGGTAAACTCTTTTCGTGTTTGACGCTGAGAAACTCTCCTAGATAGATAGACAGACAGACAGACAGACAAACAGACAGATAGATAGATAGATAGATAGATAGATAGATAGATAGATAGATAGATAGATAGATAGATAGATAGATAGATAGATAGATAGATAGATAGATAGATAGATAGATAGATAGATAGATAGATAGATAGATAGATATAATGTTCTGGTACCGTATTTCGCGTACTACTACTAAACACCACACACTGTACAGAACTTTGCTAGTTGGTGTGAGTGTGTGAGTGTGTATGTGTGTGTAGCTAACTGACTTGAAACACTGAATTGAATATTCTTCACTCACTGTGTCACAGGTGTCAATAATTACAGTGCAAATTTTGATTTGACTACTACACCAGTGACACAACAGACATTACACTGTTATATGCCATGTAGCAGTAACACACAGCACAACAGCCACTACATATCCGTACACGAACATGACCAGTTACATGTAATAACTCAACACCACAGTTGACACTCAACATGAATCCAATTAGCACAGGATTCAACAGTTACAAAAATCAACAAAAATTAAATGATGAATTCCCATTTGTGAAATGTGTATTTCAAATGGATGTATTGTGTAAACTGATGGAAACAATTAAAATGATAACAGAAAAACAAATTGGGCGATTAACATCGCCATGGGACCTCCACAATAACATACAACATCAAGACACATGCTAACCTCATATATACTGAAACACTCGAAACATATCCTACCAACCAAGAATCACTTGTCCTAAAAAGGACAATCAAATTTGCAACACATCATAATAACTGTACAATCCTTTGTCCTGTAAAGGACAACGCAAAACACAACTCTCTACACAATAAGAGCACTCAACACAGGTGAAGTATTTCGATTTCTCAAATTGATCTAGGAATACTTTTCTTGTGCCTTCACGTATTTTTTTAAAGCTTTTATCGTCCCTTTCTTTCACGGCCTCTTTTTGTGTGAAGTATTCTTTACAATAGTGGTTTTATAGCAGATACCTCGAAACCTCATTTACGTGCAAATAGCCATTGTTCACACTGCCGTACAGTTCTCAGTTTGACATTCACGGAACCTGAACGGAGAATGCGATCTGTGTCTTGTTCCCTTCAACACGAAACCAACCACTCACTTTGTCGATTTATTAGTCAAAACTACCAAAATAGTTGCAGTATACAAATATCAATTATTACTTAAATAAATAAAACACAACTGGAAGAGTTGTCTGATGCTGATTTATTTTAAATTCACGGGAACAGTATGATAATACAATTACACTTGAATTTCATTATCATATATCAAAATGGAAATTCATGTTTCAGTTCTCTGGTTCTCTTCACATTCTGCACAGTTTTGATACATAGTGAAAGTCTAGAGATGAATGGCTGAGACGAACCTGTATGGCCATTTCTTAACCCTTTCAAAATAAAATTTGTTCATCCCATCTCTTGAATTGTCTTTCATCTGAAAACAATAGGGGTGAAGACGCTGTCTGTTGTTACCAATCAGCTACCCTTAGGAGATTATGCTAGCACCTTTGCTGACGAAGACCCGTTTTTACATCTCCGTCGGTACCTCCAGTAGTAGGACTAGCTTAGCTAACAGGGCAGGGATCGCTGTAGTCTATATGGTGGTAGAGCCTGCTAAAGATGAATTGCACACTCCCTGCTCTTTAGCTCACTCAAGGACTGAAGAAATAGCCATTAATCCCCGCTCCTAAGCCGATAAGTTCGCAGCTGAGATTAAATGAGAACATCTAAAGTCACTCAAGTTAGAATCATGATGTCCTTTAATACTTTTCCCCAGATGTGAAGCCGGTTCTTGGAGAATTGTTGAAGATGTTAACATTGAAATTCCTCATCTTCATTTTTCTTTATTTTTTTTTCTTAAGAAATCAGATCAAAAACGAGATGGTAAAAGTCTTGTTGGACGGACTGATCTTTCGAGAACTAAATTGGGTTGATCTAAATAAAGTAATACATTTTAGAAGCTTCAACATTTGAGAGTATTTTTTTCTTGTTTAGAACACAATGTCATTCTTTAGCTTAGCTCCTTATATGGTTTCATTAAACATGCAAAGTCATCCAAGTGATGTGAAGCAAGTTACGTGAACAGATTCAGCTGCCATTTCATTAAACATTAGCTTCACTCAGGGTGACAGAGAAAACAGATCGAACTAACATTTCCGTGGTGTTGTAAAATTTATTTTTACTGGCACTTTCTTATTTGATATTTTCTATCAATTTTTAACTGCTTTATTCCAATTCTTATCTTCAGATCCAAATCTTTCTTATTTGTTATCATCGTAGGAGGTTCTCTTTCCCCTAGTGCTCATGGTGTACATCGCTAGCCGTTGTTAATCAGTTCAGTTACCAATGTAGTACAACTTTATCAACTCTCAAAACTGCACCCTCTCCAGACGATCCGCCACCCTGGTTCTTGCCATTTTAGTTTGCTGCCTGGTCAGCCAACCCACATGACATTGCTGCCTGGTCAGCCAACCCACATGACATTGCTGCCTTGTCACCCAACCCACATGACTTTGCTGCTAGGAATAAATCAACATCTCACTCAGCACTATCTCTATCAACAACAATAAACTACTCAAAGACATAACTGATCACGGCAACTAAATGGTTTAGTTTAATCACAACACAAGACAACACACACGTTTACACCAGATAACATAGAAGCACGCAACTGTATGCTCTCCCAGTACAATTAACATCAACATGAAACAAATGCGACATTGCTTATGAAAATCAACATGACCAAACCAAGCGTCACTCCGAGTGACGCTGATACTTGTTTTCAACATCTCTTACGACTCTCTTGTCTTATAGTCAACCTCACTGCATATACACAAAATCATGAGTTAGATACTCTCCCTCACACATATAGGAATTTCTTGCCATCTCAACTACGTAAATAGGCAACACACTGCCTGCGGTGTCATCATCAAATAAAGTGCAATATTAACATGAGCAATAACGGTTCATTAATAGCATTATGACTAATATGAAAATGAAACTTATCATATAGTCATAGACGAATTCACACTGACCAACAATACATACGTGCACACACACACACACACAAAACACCTACAAAACAATCAGCATTGTCCATGAATCACAATGAAAGCATTCGCATATGTCAAACATGTTAATAAAAATCTGAATGATTAAATGTTGCATCATAAAATCCTAATATTAAATGGAAATCACTACACACTTAACATTAAGCACGTATCACTATTCACACTTAAAAAACTGTACATCCGGCTTATGACAACTTACATTTAGAACTTACACAGCATGAAGGGACTGAGGTAACATTGGGTTCATAGCATAACATTCATTTATCCTACATCACAACATCTGAAACTTCCAAATGATACATCCAGATATTCCACAATATAGGCCTCCCCCCCCCCCCCCAAAAGATATTCCACAACAACGGCTTCCCCCAGATATTCTACAATAACAATTTACAAAGACTATGGAAATAATGATGGCACATGGCCAATGCAAGAAATACTCTAGCATTCTCTTGAATTCCTTTCTCCTTCAAAGTAATGTCACAGTAATAACAATTTCTGACAAGAAAATATTTCATATAAGAAAAAAAAAACAAAAGTTTCTTCTTGTCGAAATTTCACATTTGTGATCCGTTAAATACATGAAGATTAACTTTATAATTTTTATCTTCACGATACACTGTGGCAAGCATCAGATACCCTGTTTTTTAATTTTATCACACAATCCTCAACCCTATCTGTGGTCGTTGTTCAAATCCAACCCAAAACACAGTCAACGCTTAAGCAATTGCATTCTCCCAAAACCAAGGTTTAACATCTTTAAAAAACGCTTCTCTTACTCAGCTGCCCACCTTTGGAATGCCCTGCAAACTCATGTAATGCGTATCAGTAATGTTCGTTCTTATAACTTTAAACTTTGTCAGCGTCTGTTTGATATGGAATATGTGCCTCCCTAAGCATAGTCTAAAGTAGTTTAAAGTATGGCTTGAGTGTTATAATTTTTTAAATATTGCTTTTCTATAAATTTGTTAAGTTTTGAATGAATGTAAGAATGCAAGTTTATTTCATGTTGTTGCATACATCAGAGTGTAGAGTGTATGGACATGAGATAAGTTTATTGATTATTTATATAATCGTTTAATGTGTCTCCATGAATGACTGTGACTGAGTGAAAGCTGTATGATGAACGGCAGAACGTCAGACGGGCCTGCGTGCCCAATTCTAAATCCTTTGAAAATAAAGTATGTTCGCTCGTTCGTGAACTCCAAGTAACATTCATAAATTTTCTATATACTTGCTGCTTATAATAAATAAAAATATTTGCAGACGGATCTATATATTAAAAAACGACAGCAACTCCACCCATCATTAATCCACTCTGTATGTATTTACCAGCCTAGAAAAGTTCTGGATTACACACCGCTGCTAGTAACCTGATGCAGAATGGATATACAAAAAACAAAGTAGAAATCATCACAACCATCTTGGACACTTTCTGGTTACGACTGGAAACTGTGTCAGCTTGTGCAGCAGCTATGGTCTTCTTTCTCAATTTTGTTGCCTTGTGTAGTCTAGTTATCAGAACAACAGTGGAGATAACGACGACGGTAAATTATAACACGGGGATGATGAAACTGTTTATAAGAAACGATGTACTCTCAACGTGTTCTCTGTCAGTCCCTGGTACATGTCCAAGAAGAGTTTTATCTTTATCCGATACAATTTTATCCTTAGTCTATTGACAACGTATAAGGGGGTGGCACTAAACAGGAGAATGATGTAGACGATGATGATAATGAAGGTCATCCTTTTTTGTGAAACCAAGCCTTTTATCTGAATAAAATAAGCAATAGCTATTTTAGGAATTAAAATGTTCTACTTTTTTATTCCGGAAAGCCACTCTTACACTTAAACGTGGTATAAAAATTAACATGTGATTATTATTATTATTATTATCATTTTTATTATTATTACGGCTGCAGATCAGAGTAAAAGTTACATGTGCGACTATGCAAAAGAAAAAAATCCCAAGGAAGGAAAATTCATTAGGAACTTTAAAATGATACGTGCACGCTATTTTATAATGTAATCACCGAGTTGCACATCTGTCTGTCCGCATGACCAGCTTTTCCATCCCAACTCTGTAAAAGTCATATCGCTGGTGATTTAACCACTTTACGTGGCACCCAACCAGCGCAAAACTTTGTGTAGCACAGAGGTGTAGAACACTGCCCTAGATCAGTCTCAGCTGTTACGCAACATGAAGCAATGTTATCCTTCGGTCCCGTTGAATCAGTTCGTCAGCTGGTGCCGCGTTGACCTCTGCTGTCAAGGAACTTGCACACACTCTGTTTACAGTGTGTCTGCCTTCCATATCATCCCTGCTGTGTTGAAAAAGCGACACCATTGTGTGTTGTCCACTCATAATTTTTCCACCATAGACCTCGACGAGCTGGCGGTGAACTTCAGCTGTCGACACGTTGTTATTATCATTGTTATTATTATGAATTATCGTGAATATTACTTTAGTCTCATTCATTTATCGAAAATCTTTGGGTTTTTTCTTCCTATATTACATCATTACATCATTCCCGTGCCGTTAAACGTCCCATAGGGACAAGTTTTTTCTGATCACGGCGAGTCTTTCAAGTTCATCAAGGGATGTTACGCCCACTAAACTGGCCTCCCTTAACAGTGTCCTCTTTAGCGTTTCACGTGGTCCACCTCTTTTTCTTCGGCCTGTTGTGCTGCACTTGATAGCTTGTTTGAAAAATAAAATAACAAACTATTCTTGAAATATTTTAGATGTGTGTAACTACTCTATTAATGGACTTCATCTAAACGCAAAATATAGTTTTTTGAAGCGATATCTAAAACAAAATATACACACGGCTCCAGGAAAGAGTGTGATTCCTTGGTTTCTTCTAATTTTGTAAGACATCGATCTCTTACCCATTGTGAAGCCGTAGCTTCTGTAAAAAGCATTCATTCAAAGAAAAAAAGTGCTCTTTCACTTTGTTATCTCTCGTTCTTCGTGTAAACTGAGAGTAGGAACAGCTACAGATAGATTACGTCCAGATATTTACTACATAAAAACTCACTACAATCGAAACCGTTCCACAAGTTTTTTGTTCCTTGAAAATCCCTCTATAACAATGTTTCGCTTGTCTTTATATTTAAACCCAGCTATAAGTAACAGGTTTGTACAGAAACAAAAGACTTCCTACATGATATCACTACATTAACGTGCTACATGATATCACTACAACAATAACGTGCTACATGATATCACTACAACAATAACGTGCTACATGATATCACTACAACAATAACGTGCTACATGATATCACTACAACAATAACGTGCTACATGATATCACTACAACAATAACGTGCTACATGATATCACTACAACAATAACGTGCTACAGTATTAATTCACTATAACAGTATTCCCGCTTAATTCAACCCTCTAGTGTGGAAATAAAAACCAGAGGATAAAAAACCCCAGGATAATCAAGTATGGGAAATACATGTAATTAACAGTACTAAGAACAGAAACATAATCTGTCGGTGTATGTTAGTAATGTCGGTGACCCAGAAAATATTGTATATAGTTTGGTATTGGTCAATGCCAGCAAGTAAATGCTTTAGAATCAATTGCTGTTGTTAAATAAAGTATTTACTTACAGATCACAATATAATTTCATTCTTGACTTGGTAAGCGTAGATCTAAGAAGGCAGTTATTTATTATGTAAAAGTATTGAGCTATGAGCTATTGTGAGCGTTCATTTTATTCCATTAGTATGTACATGAAGTCCAAGATTACAAGTACTAGTCATCACCTGTAATGTGATCTTAATCAAGAACGGTAAGTCAAGCTCACTCATGCTACCTTCAAATGACAAAGTAGTGCCCATGTCAATGAATTCGCTTTTTTCTTTACATTTATTTATTTTTTGTATAGTTAAACATCCTAGACTTTCTTTTTACATTTTAAAAAACTTAATGCACATGATAATAGGCCAACCGAGAGGCCTACAGGAGAGCTGTTAGGGAGGCAAAGTTTCGCAAGGGACACGCAAATGTCTGACTGACTGATAATAGGACATGCAGTAGTATGGGGTATATATACCATACTATGATTCACAGAGTCAAGTCAAAAGGGTTATAGTATATCCTATAACTATCACTACGTTAATGTAACTGTCACAGATATTAAGTCCGGGCTGGAAAATCACAGTCAAAATACTTAGTGTGACAAGCACAAAATATGATATAAAGATCACAGAAATCACTGCTACGATTCTGACCACTTTGCGGTTAAGTTTAGAAGCTCCATAGTGCACACCTTGCGTGGAAAGATTCCGCCATATTGTTCTCTTGTACAGACTAACATCAATTACTGCAGTGTAGACAACTACCACGGCAAAAACAACAAAAGGGAGACAGAAGCCGCTAATTATGTAAATGAGAAACAGCGAAGCTTGGCAGAGTAAAGTGGCTTGGCACTTTATTATATGGGTGACATTAGAGAAATAGTAACAAAGAACTTTACAAGTGAAGGAAAGAAAAATTAAAGGTGACTTACCTGGACCTCGATAGTCTAGAAGGGCATGCACTTTATTTGATATGCGGTTAAAACAATTTTGGACAAGTCTAGTTGCGCTGTGAGCATAACCTGGACAACAGGATGTCTGGCTCCCAGTCTAAGTGATGGGATAGAAAGATACCAATGGAAGTTTTCAGTATGGCTGTGGCTACGCGGAGCACCTGCGTTTAGGATGGGTGGGAGTGGAGTTTAATGGTGGTAATGTTCATTTCTACTATTGTTTTCGCTGACTCGGTAGGGAAGTTTAGCCATTTAGCTCTTTTAAAGAGGACGCTTAGACGGAGGAGATACGTTTTGTGTTGAGGTAGCATAGGTTTGCGCTGTGGTAGCATAGTTGTGTGTTGTGTTAGTGTAGTTTTGTGTTGTGGTAACATAGTTTTGTGTTGTATTAGTATAGTTTTGCGTTGTAGTAGCTGAGTTGTGTGTTGTGTTAGTATAGTTTTGTGTTGTGGTAGGATAATTTTGTGTTGTAACGTGAGTCCGTGTTGTGGTAGCAAAGTTTTGTGTTGTAAGATAGGTTTGTTTTGTGGTAGCATAGTTTGTGTTTTAACATAGCTGTGTTTTGTTGTAGCAATGTTTTGTGTTGTAATATGATTTTGGTTTGTGGTAGCAAAATTTTGTGTTGTAACATGATTTTGGTTTGTGGTAGAAAATTTGTGTTGTAAAATGATTTTGGTCTGTTGTGGCAAATTTGTGCTGTAACTTGATTTTGGTTTGTGGTAGCAAAATTTTGTGTTGTAACATGATTTTGGTTTGTGGTAGCAACGTTGTGTTGTAACATGATTTTGGTTTGTTGTAGCAAATTTGTGCTGTAACCTGATTTTGATTTGTGGTAGCAAAATTTTGTGTTGTAACATGATTTTGGTTTGTGGTAGCATAGTTGTGTTGTAACATGATTTTGGCTTGTTGTAGCAAATTTGTGCTGTAACTTGATTTTAGTTTGTGGTAGCAGAATTTTGTGTTGTAACATGATTTTGGTTTGTGGTAGCAACGTTGTGTTGTAACATGATTTTGGTTTGTAGTAGCAAAATTTTGTGTTGTAACATGATTTTGGTTTGTGGTAGCAACGTTGTGTTGTAACATGATTTTAGTTTGTGGTAGCAGAATTTTGTGTTGTAACATGATTTTGGTTTGTGGTAGCAACGTTGTGTTGTAACATGATTTTGGTTTGTTGTAGCAAAATTTTGTGTTGTAACTTGATTTTGGTTTGTGGTAGCAGAATTGTGTGTTGTAACATGATTTTGGTTTGTGATAGCAACGTTGTGTTGTAACATGATTTTAGTTTGTGGTAGCAGAATTTTGTGTTGTAACATGATTTTGGTTTGTGGTAGCAACGTTGTGTGTAACATGATTTTGGTTTGTTGTAGCAAATTTGTGCTGTAACCTGATTTTGATTTGTGGTAGCAAAATTTTGTGTTGTAACATGATTTTGGTTTGTGGTAGCATAGTTGTGTTGTAACATTATTTTGGCTTGTTGTAGCAAATTTGTGCTGTAACTTGATTTTGGTTTGTGGTAGCAGAATTTTGTGTTCTAACATGATTTTGGTTTGTGGTAGCAACGTTGTGTTGTAACATGATTTTGGTTTGTGGTAGCAACGTTGTGTTGTAACATGATTTTGGTTTGTGATAGCAACGTTGTGTTGTAACATGATTTTGGTTTGTTGTAGCAGAGTTTTGTGTTGTAACATGATTTTGGTTTGTGGTAGCAACGTTTTGTGTTGTAACATGATTTTGGTTTGTTGTAGCAGAGTTTTGTGTTGTGATAACATTTGTCTCAGAAGTGTTCAGTTCTGCGTGTTAATTTAGATTTCTGTGATAAAATCTTTCTCTGTATGTTTTGTTTATTGATGATGATTCACATGAATTGATTTATTGCTTTAATGAATGTGGCGAATAACTGAAGATTAAGCTTCTGATGCATTACAAGGAGAAGAAGTTAACAATTCATGAATATAATGTTTTCCTGTGTGTAGAAATTAGAAATTCCCCCGTTTTTATTATGCTTCCGTTGTGTTCATTATCTCTACAGACAAGTAGTCTGGTCAGATATATATTGCTGATGATGTTTATGTACTGGGAGGTTAGAGTCTCCCGGCTGGAATACTGATTTTCTTTATGTATTATATTCTTATGGAGATTTATTGTTCAATAGATATGTTAAATGTTTCGTGATGCGTGGGAATTCGAGCACCCAAACTGAACGGTTAGATGGCTGTGAGATGTGCTGGTCTGGCCAGTCCGTTTTGAAGTTCTGTGGGTTATCTCATGCTGGCCGGAGAGCTGTGTGGGAACCCGGTCAAAGTGTGCGTGATGTGTGGGACCCTGGTCAAAGTGTGCGTGATGTGTGGGACCCTGGTCAAAGTGTGCGTCATGTGTGGGACCCTGGTCAAAGTGTGCGTGATGTGTGGGACTCTGGTCAAAGTGTGCGTGATGTGTGGGACCCTGGTCAAAGTGTGCGTGACGTGTGGGACTCCGGTCAAAGTGTGCGTGATGTGTGAGAGCCCGGTCAATGTGTGTGTGATGTGTGGGACCCTGGTCAAAGTGTGCGTGGCGTGCGTCCCGTCAGCGTAGTCGAGCACTTAATAAGTGTTTGTTGTATTACAACTGGAGATTATGAAAAGAAGAATGCGCCATTTTTCCTCTTACTGACGTTTTGAGTTGTTTGTTATGTTGGTGAGTGATGGTAGAGAGTTTTGTGGTTTATGTTGATGAGTGATGGTAGAGAGTTTTGTTGTTTATGTTGGTGAATGATGGTAGAGAGTTTTGTTGTTTATGTTGGTGAGTGATGATAGAGAGTTTTGTTGTTTATGTTGGTGAGTGATGTTAGAGAGTTTTGTTGTTTATGTTGGTGATTGATGATAGAGAAAGTTGTTGTTTATGTTGGTGATTGATGATAGAGAGAGTTGTTGTTTATGTTGGTGATTGATGATAGAGAGTTTTGTTGTTTATGTTGGTGATTGATGATAGAGAGAGTTGTTGTTTATGTTGGTGATTGATGATAGAGAGAGTTGTTGTTTATGTTGGTGAGTGATGATAGAGAGTTTTGTTGTTTATGTTGGTGATTGATGGTAGAGAGTTTTGTTGTTTATGTTGGTGATTGATGATAGAGAGAGTTGTTGTTTATGTTGGTGAGTGATGGTAGAGAGTTTTGTTGTTTATGTTGGTGATTGATGATAGAGAGAGTTGTTGTTTATGTTGGTGAGTGATGGTAGAGAGTTTTGTTGTTTATGTTGGTGAGTGATGGTAGAGAGTTTTGTTGTTTATGTTGGTGAGTGATGGTAGAGAGTTTTGTTGTTTATGTTGGTGAGTGATGGTAGAGAGTTTTGTTGTTTATGTTGGTGAGTGATGGTAGAGAGCTTTGTTGTTTATGTTGGTGAGTGATGGTAGAGAGTTTTGTTGTTTATGTTGGTGAGTGATGGAAGAGAGTTGGATGAAGGTGTGGACGTGTTTTCCTGAAATGAATCCATACTGGTGAGTTGTCACGGAAGGTCAAATATTAATATCCCAATATTTTGGTCAATAGAAACAAGGCCTAACCAAGCTAGTTTACATCAGTATAGCTAAGGACATATTCCTGATGCAAGAGTAATGATCCTGGAAAATACCTTACTAAAGGAATTTAACGTTCACAATGGCTGCAGTCTCAACAGAAATATAAATATGCTCAGATGATTGTATTACTGTTGTCTAAGCTAGATGCAATTGTTCGCGCTAAAGAGAGTTAAATCTCACATTCTGTAGCTAGTGATCAATGAAGAACATAATTTTAACCAACATTAGACAATACTACACACGAATGCACGATAGATCGAACTTTATTTGACCGTTTCACACTGTGAAATGGGTAATCGAAAGAAAGCAGTAATGTGAAGTAAGAAAAATGCACACACAGCTCTGTAGCAGATAGTTAAAAGCAAGTATTTATTTTATTGACTTCAAAATTTGGTTTATTTTCTTCCTGTCATGTTATCTACAGATCAACTGGTCTGCGTGAATGTGTTATACTCATATATAGATATAAATGATTCAGGGAACATTGATGAACAATGCAGACTTTTTCTTCTGATCGAAATTTCACATTTTTGTTCCGTTAAATAAATGTTAACTTCACACTTTCTATATTAATGATAACTTATCTCTTGAATCATGCGCACTGTTTATCTGCGCGTACACGCAGAAACATTCGTAAAGTTTCTTTGTACTTGCTGCTTATGTTATAATAAATAAAAATATTTGCAGATGCGTTTATACATTCAAACACCACAGCAACTCCACCCATCATTAATCCAATCTTTATATGTCAAAGTGTGCGTGACGTGTGGGACCCTGGTCAAAGTGTGCGTGACGTGTGGGACTCTGGTCAAAGTGTGCGTGACGTGTGAGACCCTGGTCAAAGTGTGCGTGACGTGTGGGACCCTGGTCAAAGTGTGCGTGACGTGCGTCCCTTCAGCGTAGTCGAGCACTTAATAAGTGTTTGTTGTATTACAACTGGAGATTATGAAAAGAAGAATGCGCCATTTTTCCTCTTACTGACGTTTTGAGTTGTTTTTTACGTTGGTGAGTGATGGTAGAGAGTTTTGTTGTTTATGTTGGTGAGTGATGGTAGAGAGTTTTGTTGTTTATGTTGGTGAGTGATGGTAGAGAGTTTTGTTGTTTATGTTGGTGAGTGATGGTAGAGAGTTTTGTTGTTTATGTTGGTGAGTGATGGTAGAGAGTTTTGTTGTTTATGTTGGTGAGTGATGATAGAGAAAGTTGTTGTTTATGTTGGTGATTGATGATAGAGAGAGTTGTTGTTTATGTTGGTGATTGATGATAGAGAGTTTTGTTGTTTATGTTGGTGATTGATGATAGAGAGAGTTGTTGTTTATGTTGGTGATTGATGATAGAGAGAGTTGTTGTTTATGTTGGTGAGTGATGATAGAGAGTTTTGTTGTTTATGTTGGTGATTGATGATAGAGAGTTTTGTTGTTTATGTTGGTGATTGATGATAGAGAGAGTTGTTGTTTATGTTGGTGAGTGATGATAGAGAGTTTTGTTGTTTATGTTGGTGATTGATGATAGAGAGAGTTGTTGTTTATGTTGGTGAGTGATGGTAGAGAGTTTTGTTGTTTATGTTGGTGAGTGATGGTAGAGAGTTTTGTTGTTTATGTTGGTGAGTGATGGTAGAGAGTTTTGTTGTTTATGTTGGTGAGTGATGGTAGAGAGTTTTGTTGTTTATGTTGGTGAGTGATGATAGAGAGTTTTGTTGTTTATGTTGGTGAGTGATGGTAGAGAGTTTTGTTGTTTATGTTGGTGAGTGATGGAAGAGAGTTGGATGAAGGTGTGGACGTGTTTTCCTGAAATGAATCCATACTGGTGAGTTGTCACGGAAGGTCAAATATTAATATCCCAATATTTTGGTCAATAGAAACAAGGCCTAACCAAGCTAGTTTACATCAGTATAGCTAAGGACATATTCCTGATGCAAGAGTGATCCTGGAAAATACCTTACTAAAGGAATCTAACGTTCACAATGGCTGCAGTCTCAACAGAAATATAAATATGCTCAGATGATTGTATTACTGTTGTCTAAGCTAGATGCAATTGTTCGCACTAAAGAGAGTTAAATCTCACATTCTGTTTCTGGTGATCAGTGAAGAACATAATTTTAACCAACATTAGACAATACTACACACGAATGCACGATAGATCGAACTTTATTTGACCGTTTCACACTGTGAAATGGGTAATCGAAAGATAGCAGTAATGTGAAGTAAGAAAAATGCACACACAGCTCTGTAGCAGATAGTTAAAAGCAAGTATTGATTTTATTGACTTCAAAATTTGGTTTAATTTATTCCCGTCATGTTATCTACAGATCAGCTAGTCTGCGAGAGTGTGTTATACTCATAGATAGATACAAATGATTCAGAGAACACTGATGAACAATGCAGACTTTTTCTTCTGCTCGAAATTTCTTATTTTTGTTCCGTTAAATAAATGTTAACTTCACACTTTCTATATTAATGATAACTTATCTCTTGAATCATGCGCACTGTTTATCTGCGCGTACACGCAGAAACATTCGTAAAGTTTCTTTGTACTTGCTGCTTATGTTATAATAAATAAAAATATTTGCAGATGCGTTTATACATTCAAACACCACAGCAACTCCACCCATCATTAATCCAATCTTTATATATTTACCACCGTAAGAAAGTTCTGGAATACACGCTGCTACCAGTGACGTGGTACAGAGTGGAGCGAAACAAACAATAAACAAAGTGGATATCATCACAACCATCTTGGACACTTTCTGGTTACGACTGGAAACTCTGTCAGCTTGTGCAGCAGCTATGGTCTTCCTTCTCCATTGTGTTGCCATGTTTAGTTTAATTACCAGAATAGCGGTGCAGATAACAACTACGACAAATGTTGTCATTGGAATGGTGAAACTGTTTATAAGAAACGATGTACTCTCAACGTGTTTTCTGTCAGGATCTGGTAGAATTCCAAGAAGAGTTTTATTTCTTAGTACAGAAAACTTCATCCCCAGTCTGTTGACGGCGTATAAGGGGGTGGCACTAAACAGGAGAATGATGTAGACGATGATGATAATGAAGGCCATCTTTTGTGGTGAAACAAAACTTTTTATCTGAATAAAAAAATAATATATTTTATAGATAATATTACAGTTATATATAACACGAGACGTTAATCATAGAAATATTGTATGATTATTATTATTTCTATAATTTATATTATTCCTGACTGATTAGTCATGTGTGCTAACACTCTCTTATACGGATTTAAAACGAGGACACAATATGCTGTGAAATAGAATGAACTAGTAATTCAGTCTTAGACGGCTTGACAGACTAATGAACACCCGTTGGTAACATTACTCTTGCAACACTCTAACCTTCCGTCAATGGTAACAACATTAAGTAGAGAAAAATGAAATGGCTTGCACATGTAAGTAGAGAAAAATGAAATGGCTTGCACATGTAAGTAGAGAAGAATGAAATGGCTTGCACATGTAAGTAGAGAAGAATGAAATGGCTTGCACATGTAAGTAGACAATACTACACACGAATGCACGATAGATCGAACTTTATTTGACCGTTTCACACTGTGAAATGGGTAATCGAAAGATAGCAGTAATGTGAAGTAAGAAAAATGCACACACAGCTCTGTAGCAGATAGTTAAAAGCAAGTATTTATTTTATTGACTTCAAAATTTGGTTTAATTTGTTCCCGTCATGTTATCTACAGATCAGCTGGTCTGCGAGAGTGTGTTATACTCATAGATAGATACAAATGATTCAGAGAACACTGATGAACAATGCAGACTTTTTCTTCTGCTCGAAATTTCTTATTTTTGTTCCGTTAAATAAATGTTAACTTCACACTTTCTATATTAATGATAACTTATCTCTTGAATCATGCGCACTGTTTATCTGCGCGTACACGCAGAAACATTCGTAAAGTTTCTTTGTACTTGCTGCTTATGTTATAATAAATAAAAATATTTGCAGATGCGTTTATACATTCAAACACCACAGCAACTCCACCCATCATTAATCCAATCTTTATATATTTACCACCGTAAGAAAGTTCTGGAATACACGCTGCTACCAGTGACGTGGTACAGAGTGGAGCGAAACAAACAATAAACAAAGTGGATATCATCACAACCATCTTGGACACTTTCTGGTTACGACTGGAAACTCTGTCAGCTTGTGCAGCAGCTATGGTCTTCCTTCTCCATTGTGTTGTCTTGTGTAGTTTAATTACCAGAATAACCGTGCAGATAACAACTACGACAAATGTTATCATAGGAATGGTGAAACTGTTTATAAAAAACGATGTACTCTCAACGTGTTCTCTGTCAGGATCTGGTAGAATTCCAAGAAGAGTTTTATTTCTTAGTACAGAAAACTTCATCCCCAGTCTGTTGACGGCGTATAAGGGGATGGCACTAAACAGGAGAATGATGTAGACGATGATGATAATGAAGGCCATCTTTTGTGGTGAAACAAAACTTTTTATCTGAATAAAAAAATAATATATTTTAATAGATAATATTACAGTTATATATAACATGAGACGTTAATCACAGAAATATTGTGTTATTATTATTTCTATAATTTATATTATTCCTGACTGATTAGTCCTGTGTGCTAAAACTCTCTTATATGGATTTAAAACGAGGACACAATATGCTGTGAAATAGAATGAACTAGTAATTCAGTCTTAGACGGCTTGACAGACTAATGAACACCCGTTGGTAACATTACTCTTGCAACACTCTAACCTTCCGTCAATGGTAACAACATTAAGTAGAGAAAAATGAAATGGCTTGCACATGTAAGTAGAATAGATAACAACCTTACTCACGGGTAGGTTTTGTATGGCGAACTTATGGCGTAAAGAAGGACACATTACAGATCTGAACCGAGGTTTGAAGATATCCATAAGCCGTCATTGCAAGATTTTAATATCGCCAACGAGGTGTGGGAGGACTTGCGAAAGACCGACTAACATTAAGAACACCTCTTCTTAATCAATAAGTATCATTTGAGGAGGAAGAAATTTACCAAACTATTATTTAGAAGATTGAAGAGTAAAAGAACTGTGCTTGGCAGCACAAGCAGTGCTTGCATTTAGTATGGTGGAATATGCAAACCCAACATTAGTAGAGTCAGCCAAGAGAGGAGATCCTCAGCAAGTTGACGCTTAACATAACATACAGCCACTGATATCTGCCCGCTTATTAACCGTCTTTTTAGATGAAAAGTGCCATTATTATTACTGTCATTCTTATTATTATTATTATTATTACTGTATCTACACAGTAGCTAACACGATTATTACTTTAGTCTGTTTCCTTCAATGAAGATCTTTATCTTCATATCTTTTTTATTTCAGTTTGTCGAATATACTATTATCAGAATAATAATAATATTAATAATAATACTATTAAAATATTCATTCACGTCATTAACATGTCTGTAACTGGTTGATACATGCGCTCTATCTAATTGCAATATATAGTCTTGTGTGCATCTAGAAAGTAAGCGCGGCTAGAACAATAATTTCTAAGACATGGATCTCTTACTCCATTGAGATACCGAAGTTACATAAAAATCCATTCGTTCAAAGAAAGAATGTATTCACTATGTTACTTTCACTGTTAGGAGCAAAGCTCCTGTAGGGACACTTTGTATTTTTGTACTCGCTACAGAGATATTTCATTAAAAGGTTGCTAGAAGCGAAATTGATCAACGGTCAAACTCCCCTCAAACATTGTATATGATGTTTGAAATTGCCTCTACAATACTGTTTCACAAATATACGAGGGGCGTTCAGAAAGTAATGTGCGATCTTTTGTTCAGCTAATAAAGAAGATAGCATGAAATTTTGCACACTTTAAACATTGTGTGAGCGACATTTCACCGCATCCGGCCAAAGAATATGGCTGAAATGGAGCGTTTGTAACTTGCGGTATAAGCAACGAATTGTGATAAAATTTCTCGTTGCAGAGAAGGAAACCGTTGTGAACATTCACACGCGTCTATGTGATGTGTATGGAAGTTTTGCAGTCGACAGGAGTACAGTCAGTAGCTGGGTTCAGAGAATCAAAGAATAAATGAAGATAATGAGTTGAATGATCGGCCGCGCTGTGGACGTTCTCCCACAGCCACCAAGGCAGAAATGTTGAAATACTCTGATGGCATTTTTCTTACTGATAGGCGTATCACTACTCAACAATTGGCCTTAAATTGTCAGTCAGCACTGGTAGTGCAAATGCAGTTATAAAAGCTCTCGTATTTTCTAATGTTTGCGCAAGATGGGTTCCTCGAAGTCTCACAAATGACCATCGATTGCAAAGGGAAGCAATTTCTTCTGAATTGTTGGAGCGTTTCAATGCTGAGGGAGAAACTTTTTGGCTAAGATCTAACAAGTGACGAAAACTGGGCACATTATTTTGAACCTGAGACAAAAAGACAGTCAATGGAGTGGCATCAATCGCAATCATCACAAAGAAAGAAATTCAAGACAACTCCTTCAGCTGGAAAGGTCATGATCACTGTCTTTTTGAACAGTGAAGGTGTGATTCTTGTGGCTGTTATGCCAAGAGGAGAGACAATCAATTGGCCAGGTTTATTAAGACACTGAAAAAAAACTCAATCAGCGGTTTCGCAGAGTTCGGCAGCACAATAATCCAGCAGATCTGCTTCTCCTTCACGACAATGCGCGCCCTCACACAAGTCTGGCAACACGGGAAGCAGTTACCAAATTGGGTTGAACTGTACTACCCCATTCACCCTGTAGTCCCGATTTAGCACCCTCTGATTTCCATCTGTTTGGTCCACTTAAAGATGCACTCTGAGGGGTAAGATTTGAAGATGACGAAGGAGTGATTCATGCAGCGAAAAAATGGCTACATAATCAAGAGAAATCTCGTCGGACTAGGAATACATGCACTTTTTTGGCCCTGGCGTAAAGCCGTACACGTCTAAGGGGATGATGTTGAATAATGCCGATGTATACATGACATATCCATGTATACTGTGTATACATTTCATGCTTTTATAATAAACAGCTCCTGAGAAAAACGATGTGGTGCATTACTTTCTGAACGCCCCTAGTATTACAACACCGTCTGTAAACATACAAGCTGCATGCGTAGTTCATTAAAATATATTGTTGAACACCTGGTCCACACTGCTGCCGTACACCGTATATTTCGCCCTCACCTGCGAATGTTTCGTTCACAGAGCAATAACACCTGGTCCATCATGAGCCCACATCTAATAAATCGTTTGTCATCATCGTGCCCATTATTTATACGTCCGATACTATCCATAAAGATCAAATTATGAGTAATGAAAATTTAAACATAATGAAGCGAGACTGGTAGGGAGTATATTTTATATGTGCTGTCCCGGAGATATTCTGTATATGCGATACTAGAAGATTCTCTGTAGGAGTTATGCGCTGCAGCGATTTTCGATAAAGTATGGATGTTTCGATTAGGTATAAGCACCAAATTATTTGTTAAAATAAAACAAAATAAAAAAAAAGAAATTATGATTTTGTTATTAGCCAGTTATAGGTGTAGCTTCTTTGATGCAGTAATTTTTCCAGTCCTGCTTAAGCCAGACCTATCATGTGGAAATAAAACCATTTCCCTGTCACCAGCTAAACTCGCCATAAAACATCATAGAAAATAACGATAGAATGACTAATGACTATTACAGTAGTACACATATTACATAACAAACATCGTGCTATCCAAACCTTTAAAGGCGCAATTATGCACAAACACCTTTCTATGGCGATTATAGCTGTGATCCAGCTACTGACTCGACTGAAAGACGTATGCGGTATTCCAAAGACGACATGATTTACCTCTGCAGGGTCGAAAGACAAGTCGGCCGTAATCACTGATCTATTAAGCATACAACTAATTCCGACCACTGTTATCAGACAACCTAAATCAGAAACTGCAAGACCTAAACAGTGACAGAAAAAGGTATAGAAAAAAACATTAAAAAATTGTATCTTTCAAAAGACTGTTTATATTAGTGAATGAATTTATAATGCCAAGCATAGTATAAGATTAAGTCATATTTTTATTCTGTTATTAAAAACCAAACTTTTAGAAGAAATGCTGTTACGTTAGTATACTATATAACACAACAGTTTGATAACTGTTATAGATCTCACATAGACGTTTTAGCACTAAATTTCCATACACTGGTATTCATTGGAAGAAAAAACCGAAAGTTGTTTCTGTGTAATCAAGAGTATTGTTTTACTCAAGTTAAAAAGGTAGTGCAGCTTTAAGAAAATATTAAATTTTTTACGAATTTACAATTAAAATAAAAACAACTTTCTTCAAAACATGCAATAATTACTTCAGAGATATTCGACCTCTTATAAGATTTCAAAGTAACAGGTAGGAAAGGTATATAAGTGTCAGTGACAATTCTTGAAAAGAAAATGTTGACCTTAAACATCCAATTGTATTGTTCATACACCTAAGAGAATAAACAGCAAGTTTTGGATTGTTAAGGTTTTGCTCTAATAAGAAACTTTGATTAGCATAATCGTTTTATTATTCTTCCGCTTCTTCAATTACTCTGAAATTGAGGACTGGTGTTCTTTGCAGCCGATGCTGTTAAGATGTTGAGGCACAGAACCGTGGTGGTTTGGAAGCGGTTTTTGGCTTCTATTTCTTCAATCTCTGAGTGGATATAATAATCAGGGAGTGTGCAATGCTTATTACTACTCTGCCTGAGTGAATATAACAAACAGGGAGTGTGCAATGCGTATTACTACTCTGCCTGAGTGGATATAACAATCAGGGAGTGTACAATGCGTATTACTACTCTGCCTGAGTGGATATAACAAGCAAGGAGTGTGCAGTGCTAATTACTACTCTGCCATGGGGACTATATGTGATCCCTGTCCCATTAACCATTCTAGGACGCTTACCTAAGGTACCGTAGAAGAGGTGGCAATGAGTCTGACAGATAAGCTCTCTAGACCTGATGCTAGGATATCAGCTACAGGTCGCCAAACCTGACGCTAGCATGTCAGCTACGGGTCGCCAAACCTGACGCTAGCATGTCAGCTACGGGTCGCCAAACCTGACGCTAGCATGTCAGCTACGACTCTCTGCTTGTCATATAGGACGACGTCTTCACCGTCGATTAAAATAATGACAATAAAAATAATGGCAAATGACGGAGAAAGAAAGAAAAAGAAAATAATTTCGAAAGCGGAAACATTACACGTAGTTAATAAGAAAAGATTATCTAAGCTTATGTTTGAAGTGACACAACGCATCATGGCCGACAATCAGTTTCTGAAATGACAAGCAGAAACAGTCCACAGTGCCACGTTATCGATGAAGCTGATAGGAATACAACTCAGGAAAACATCTTCTTTCTCAGTCAAATTAAGTACTAATGCAGCTTTACTTTCATTGTTATCTAAACACTGATGTTATTGAATAGTTTTTTAAATACATCATTTATTTTAAAAAAAACAAGAAAAGTCAAAGGGACAATCCCTATAGTGTAAATCAGTGGTTCCTAAACTGTTTATATCCAAGGACCACTTCCTCAAACATATATAAGCGTTGGACTATAAGTTTATAAAATATCGCAGTGTCATAAAACTTAAATTTCTCTAATCAGTATATGACACTTAATATCACACTGATAGCGCAGCTAAGGATCAGTTTATAATCCTCAGAGGATCACAGGTTAGGAACCGCCTGACTGTACATAAAGCCCTGATTTTCTTACCAAGTAGGCTGATATTGACAGTGTCTTTTAAATTTTGTTTGGTAAAGCAGATGACATTGATGACGTTTGTCACAACACCGAACATACCAATAGTGGGACATAGACCTCCGAACACAACCCACGAAAACGTCAGTGTTACTTCCTTGCTTATATAGAAATTAGGCTGCTTCACATCTTCAAAACTTGAATTCTCCGGTATTCTGGGCGGTGCTGATGAAATACGGCTGACATGCCCCATTTGATCCTTTATGGAAAAAATATACTCCAGTTCAGATCAATGAGGCCCTTAGTTAGATATGGTATAATTTCTGTTTTCCCTCTGTTTCCCATATTGTTATATATTTCTCTTTACCAGTCTAAGAGGGACGTGAATATAAGACGCAGTAAATGCTGCAATGTTAAGAGTTGATAAACTTTCTTATATATACTTATATATATATATAGATGCAGCACTTACGGGCGTGTCCTAGGGTGAAATCAAATAAACGTTGGCGCACGGTATGGTTGAGAACTGAATAAGAGACGAATAGATCAGTCGAGTTCCAATAAAAGTGTCATGAAACACAGAGAAACGCTCAAATCAGATTTTTGTTCCGTGCATATCCACTTTTACTGTTATCTCTGCTTCATAATTTCGTAGTACCTTACATCTGGCCAATGACACGTTGGATCCAATGTTGGGGCACGATGTTCCATTCTTCTTGCAACGCTTGGGCTAAATGATGATTGTTTTCAGGAAGATTTTGTCTTCTTCTAAGCTCCAGTTCGTCCCACGCCTGCTCGATGGGCGACACGATCGGGGAAATACATGGCCATGGGAAGACCTCATCTGCTTTTGCTGAAAATGTTCCCTGACCACATGTACCACATATGGACGAACGTTGTCTTGCTGGAGTATCATACCTGGTCGATTTGGATTAAGGAAAGACTGTACGTGAGGTGTTATGATTTCTTCTCTGTATCGTAAACCCGTCAGGTTGCCGTTGATGATGACGAAGTTCCTTCAGGCTGTAAATGGAATTCCGCGCCAAACCATTCCCCTGCCTGCTCTCGTCCTATCTCTCTCTCTCCTCTCTCTCTCTCTCCTCTCTCTCTCTCTGTCTGCAGCACACACTCATCCGTGGCAAAATATTCTCCATGACGCCTGTACTCCAAACCATGCCCACAACTGGCTTGCAAACAGAGTATGGAGTCATCAGACAGCAGAATCCATCTTCACTGATGATAGGGCTATGTCACATGCTGTCTGAACCAATCCAAGCAAGACTATCTATAGCGAATTGTCAGTACTGGTCTAACTGCAGGTCTGCGAGATAGGAGATTTGCCTCTCTGAGCCTGTTACGCTCTGTTCTGCCTGAAACAAGTCTTAAACCTGGAACGTTCCTTGCAGTCCACGTTTCCTGGAGAAACCTGTTACGAAGATGCATAGGCTGATATAAAGGTTCTGTGCAGCGGCTGGTAACTCATAATCAGACGCCTGGATAGTGATCAACAGAGGATTACACAGTGTTTCTATGAACACTGAAGTGTTGAGATACTCCTTGTACCGCAGATCTAGCAGCCAGTTGCTCGTTATTGTTGCTTCAGTTTTGCTATTGTGAAAATAAGAGGTTTCTGTTGGAATTTTACTATTCTCCTTCAACGATTACGCTTTCAGATTGTTGTGATTAGAACTACATATTTACATTCCTTTTATCTATGCTCATCCCCCCCCCCCCCCAATGGTTCTGTTAACTTCCCGTCAACTTTTATTTGAGTTCACCCAAGAACACGTAGAGACACTTTTTCATGTAGCTCAGGGAAGGCGCTGATTTTATTTCAGGTTATTCATACTAAATTGTAACTGGCTCCTCAAACTTCTTCTTCATCTTCTTCCATCAGTTTCAGACGACGACTTGTATGCCTTTGAAATGGATGGTGGTCATCTGGAGGTAGTGGACACCGCCATACAGTTTGATTTGGACTGGCATGATAGTTGGCCTTACGTGCCTTCTCCCTTTCTCATATACTGGTCTCTCCTGTTGTATGTGATCGGCTGTAATCTTATTGGTGCACATTCGACAGTTGGTCCTATGTTGTACAGATGATAGTTTAGCCTGTTGTGTCCGGTGCGTAGCCTTAGGATGATCACTTGTTCTTCTCTGTTTAGTTTGTATTAACCATAGTTCCCTTTGTGATTTGGGGGTTCGTTCTTCTGTGTGTTCTTGTAGCTGAGATTTATCTGTGTTTTGACCTCCTCACATGATTTGCTGGTGTCAGTTTATGGTAGTTCACCTTCTTATTTTCATCGGGTGTCAGCTGTTTCTTTTCCGCGTATACTACAATGGGATGGCACCCAATGCGTTACAACTGTTTTAAACAGTGTGTAGATGGTGCATTTCTTCTGCTGGAGTCTCCACCTTGGCGTGGTTTGGGGGGGGGGGGGGGCTTGCCTTTTGCAATGATCCTAAGAGCTGTACCAACGGTAACATAACTACTAGCAGGGCCTCAAACCCAAAACATCCATGGCGAGTGATTAGACACAGAGAGACTCCGACCTTCTGTCTTGTAGGCACTGGGCACAGCCAACGGCTCAGGATGCCAACCTGACAGATACGCCGCTGAAGACGGATGCTTTAAGCAACAAAATTCATTTTACTGTGACGCCACTACTCACACAGTTGCGGATTAAATAAATGATTTCTCATTCGAAACTATTTTTGTAATTGACAAATTATTTCAAACACTGATTTTAATCTACACGTTTGTCTATCTTCTACTATTGCAAATTGCTTATACGTTTCATGTCAGCTCCTGTTCTCACATTGTCGTCACATAAGTGTTTAATTGCGTCAGTATAATAATATTATATTTATTAATAAAAAAGTGCGCATAGGAATAGAAAATACAGTGACCGAAGCTGAGCACTTCAGAATGTAACTCAACTCCTTCTTCTTCTTCTTCTTCTTCTTCGTTCGCTTCTACCACCAAAACCGCACTGTGATCCTACTAAATTTACGCCTGTGGTCCTCGTTAGGTCCGGTGGTCTCCTGTGTGGTCCCCGAAAGGACCACATGAGATTCACGAGAGGACCACAAGGGGTTCAGAGTATCGCAGGGCTTTAGCCTGTATTCTTGGTGGGTCTCTGAAGCGGATTGCGTGACACCGTGGTTTTCGTTGCACTCAACTCCTGAAATTAACTTAATACATCTTGTAGGTGAATACGTTACGTTTATATAGAAATAACTTCTAATACTGTTTTAGCATTTTCTAAAACGATAGTTCAAATCATTCATGTATAACATAGTATTGCGTTTGTAACTTTAAATTATCTGTAGAGACGGTTCGATGTGCCATATGATAGCGTCGGAACTAACTAATCTCTTAAACATAACTCGAAAATACTTTTAATTTCTTACATGTCACTGAAGAAATTACATGTCACTGAATAAATTACATGCCACACTGCATAAATTAAATCCGTCGTCTGAAAAGGTCGAGTTATTTTATCAATGTTAGACAACTGTTATCTTTATTTTTTACATAAAGGCAATATTATTTCTATCTATGTATTTTTCTCTTCAAGCTACTGAAATCTACATTTCTTCTTTATTTGAAATAAGTGGTGTCATTTTATATAACCGTATTTATGTAAAGCAAAGTCATGGACGGTGACCTTCACAAAGACAAGTCTGAATCGGTAAGAAGATGAAATAATCAATAGAAACTAATTCCCAGGTACACACCGAATTCTGGACATTTTTTCCTTGTCGACGGAAATCTGCGCTCCTCAAAAAGTATGTTTTAACCGAAGATAATTGGATAAATGGTATTATTTCACAACATATGAAACTACACACACACATATATATATATATATATATATATATATATATATATATATATATATCCCGTGTGGTAACCGGGATCTGCAAAGAATAGGACCACTGTACCCTACCACGCATGATCGTAAAAGGCGACTAAGGAGGGTTCAGCATAGGGCCAACAACCCTATCTGGTAAAAAAAAACTATCAGACTGCTACAGAAACGGAACTAAGGGAAAAAACAAATGCAGATGGAAGGAGAAATGCTTATCAGGAAACTGAGCCCATGAAGGTTGTGGATGAAAGCCAGCCACTGGAAGTCCCCGCTCGACTGCAGACCTCCTGGAACCTAAACACAAGACACAAATAGGCAGCTGGAATGTAAGAACACTTAACCAGACTGGAAAACTAGCACAAACCATCACGGAAATGCACAGATACAAACTAGACATACTAGGAATACAAGAAGCAAGATGGACAGGACAAGGCAGAAGGAAATTAACAACACAGCACACAGAAGATACAATAATATGGTCAGGTAAAGAAGATTTTCATGAGGAGGAGTAGCATTGATTATAACAAAAGAACCATCAAGAGCATTGCTTAAATGGACCCCAATAAATGAGAGATTATTATATGCACGGTTCAACTCAAGATTCACGAATCTGTCTATTATAGTTTGTTATGGACCAAAAGAAGCAGCTGAAGAGGAATTAAAAGAAGATTTTTTACAACAGCCTCCAAACCACAATAGAAACAATACCCAAGCATGATATACTACTCATCTTGGGCGACTTCAATGCAAAAGTAGGTGAAGGAAATGAAGATAGAAGAAGAATTATGAGAATAGAAGGAATCGGATAATTAAATGAAAATGGAGAAAGACTGTGCAGTTTCTGTGAAGAAAACATGATGACCATCGGAGAGACAATTTTCCAACACAAAAACATCCATAAGGTGACTTGGAGGTCACCAGATAAAACCACAGAAAACCAAATTCGATCACATACTAATAAACAACAAGTGGAAACGGTCACTACAAGATGTGCGAGCAAGGAAAGGAGCAGATGTAGGAAGTGATCACAACCTTCTGGTAGCAAAATTAAAACTAAAATTAAGGAAAGCCAAAATCGGAGAACATAGAAAGATACTTTTTGATACAACAAAATTGAAAGACCAGCAACAAGAAATGAATTCTCAGTAGTACTTAAGAACCGCTTCAGTGTCCTACAAGACGAAGCAGAAATGTCCATACTACAGTTCAATAAAACACTACAGGAAACAGCAAAAGAGGTGCTGGGATATCGGAAAAGGAGAAAGGAGGAATGGATAAGCAAGACCACATGGGAAAGGATAGAGCAAAGAAAAGAAATCAAGAAAAAATTACTGAACACCAAATCACAACGGCTTAAAGAACAAGTTTTAAGGAATTATGCACAAAAAGACAAAGAAGTGAAGGAATCATGCCGTCAGATAAACGTAAATACTATGAAAACTTCGCAGAAGCAGCAGAGAAAGCAGCATATACCAATGACATGAAAACCATGTATAAAATCACAAAGCATATCACAGGTAACTTCAACACAAGATGTGAAAGTGCAGTAAGGACACAAAATGGACAACTGGTCAATGGAGAAAGAGAAAAAGTTGAAAGATGGAGGGAACACTTTAACACCCTACTAAACAGAACACAAGCAGGACAAACAATTGACATACTTGAAGCAAAAACGGAACTAAACATCAATACAGGACCAATAACAATAAATGAAGTAAAGAAGGCGATAAAGAAGCTAAAATCAGACAGGGCACCAGGTGAAGATGAAGTGACTGCTGAGATGTTGAAAGCAGAAGAAAGAGAAACACCAAAACAACTTTGCCGGATATTACAACAAATTTGGGATCTAGAAAAAGCCCCAGATGAGTGGAAAACTGGGCTTATAGTAAAACTACCAAAGAAGGGTGACCTCAGAGATTGCGGGAACTGGAGAGGCATTACCCTCCTGCCACTCACCAGTAAAATATTTTGCAGAATAATCATCAACAGAATTGTACCAACACTTGAGGAACAACTTCGGAAAGAGCAGGCAGGATTTAAGAAAGGAAGATCATGCATAGACCACATATTTGTACTTAGACAAATATTAGAACAGGCAAATGAATGGCATAGCACAACATATGCATTATTAATAGATTTTGAGAAAGCCTTTGACAGTGTCAACAGAGATGCACTGTGGAAAATCCTAAGATGGCATGGCCTCCCTCATAAAATAGTTAATGTAATCAAAGCCCTATACGAGCGTTTTCAGTGCAAAGTTATCTGTGGAGAACATACCTCCAGCAGCTTTAGAGTACAAACAGGAGTGAAACAGGGATGTGTACTATCACCAACATTATTTATCTTGGCAGTAGACTGGTTAATGAAGGAGGCAACATCAGACAAACGTAGAGGATTACAATGGACCCTTGACACAGTGCTGGATGACCTTGACTTTGCAGACGACATTTGTCTATTTCCAGCAGTCACAAAGATATGCAAGATAAAATAAACAAGTTAACTCAGAATGCAAACAACATAGGAGTAAAGATCAACGTAGGAAAGACAAAGTTACTGAAGCAAAATGTGAACAACAGAAATGTACTCAGAGTAGATAGCAAGTTAGTGGAGGAGGTCAACGAGTTTGTATACCTTGGCAGCAGAGTAGTAGCAAATGGTGACAGCACAGAGGACATCAACAGCAGTCTTACTAGAGCAAACCAGGCTTTTGCAATGCTGCAGACTATATGGAAATAAAAAAAACTAAGCATAAATATGAAAATCAGGATATTTAAGAGTAATGTTCTAAGTGTACTACTCTATGGAAGCGAATGCTGGAAAATCACCAAAACCATAGAAAACAAGTTGAATTCTTTCCAGACTAAATGTTTACGAAGAATTAGAAAAATATTTTGGCCAAACACCATAAGAAATAACATCTTATTGGCAGAAATGCAGATGAAGCCACTGACAACAATTATTGAGGAAAGACGCTGGCGATGGTTGGGACATGTGCTCCGAATGACTGAGAACTCACTACCAAAAATAGCACTAAGATGGACACCACAGGGGAACAGAAGTAAGGGTAGACCAAAAGAGACATGGAGAAGAACAGAAAGGATGTTGTGCAACAGAGGGCTCACCTGGGCAAGAGCAGAAAAAAGGCGAAGGACAGGCATTTGTGGAAAACCCTTGCGGAAGCCCCATGTGCCTTTGCACTTAAGGTTCATATATATATATATATATATATATATATATATATATATATATATATATATATATATGCGTTTTAAAAGTCAGCAAGGATTCTGAACATTGAAATGTTAGGATAGTTTTTTAAATTAAAAATAGCTATTTGTACTTATATATGTGTTTTATATACACATATTCAAAACCTATTCATGTTACTGTACGTTTGGATGAGCATTAGTTATTAAAAATAATATAATATTTAAATAATATTAGCTATTCTTTAAAATATGAAAAGCGTTTTTCTAACGAATATATAAGGTGAAATGTAGTCCACAAATAATGTAACTAAAACTGTCGACTATTACATAAGTGAAACATCACTTCGTGTACCATAGTATAGAAAAAAATATTCCAGTGGCACAGCTATTGATAGTAGTAGTCCTCATGGAGTTGTGAAAGAATGAGCGCCAAGGCGTGATGCCGATATCACATCCTGATGTAACCCCGTATGTTGTATGTTACATTTCCTTCTTGAATTTCATCAAGCAGTGCTGGCGTTTATTTTAGCTGTTAATAAACCATGGATTGTTTAGAGGATAACTAACAGTTGCACTACCGTTAATGCACGTTTTGCATAGCGCGTCAAGTGTACTAGTGTAGACTAGTTGTAAGTAGACTGGCCATAGTTCCGATTAGACGGTCGGATTTCATATTCGGCAAGATACCCGACTGCATAACTCATTGATAATGAACGACAGAACTGTGTGGCACAACATTTATTGTTATTCTTGTTCTTATGAGGAGAAAATGTAAGATCTGCTCCGAGTTCTCACATCTTCTCTTCCCAGACACGAAATATGTAGTCAGTATTTAGGATTCTGAATTATGTCAATCATTCATTCATTCATTTGCATATCCCTTGCGGAACTTTGCTTCCCAAACAGCACTCCCGTAGGCCTCTCTGTTGTGAGCAAGATGGCCTGCTGCTGCTGCATCCATTTGCAGATCGTCAACGATGTCTTGCAGCCATCTTCGTTTTGATCTTCCCCTTTTTCTTTTTCCCATCACGTAGCCTTCCAATACGGTCTATTCTAAATTATCATGACGTTTAATGTGTCCAAGATATTTAAGTTTTCTCTCTTTAATCCTCTTCACTAGCCAGCCTTCTTCAATATTAAGCTCTTGTAATATAGACATATTTGTCTGTTTTTTGTGTCCACGATATTTGGAGAACTCTTCTGTAGCATTTACATTCAAAGGCATTTATGTGTTTCTCAGCTGTTTTATTAAGTGTCCAGGTCTCACAGGCATATGTTGCTATGGGAAAAATGCATGCACTTAAAAATCTGATTTTTGTGGTTCTGTCTGTTCCTCTCCACAGATTCTTTATTTGTTTTACTTTCTGAAGAGCGATAGATGTCCTCCTTTTATTTTCCCTCATTGTATCTCCATTATTAGTTAGTAGTGATCCAAGATCTTCAAAACTCTCCACTTCTTCCAGTTTTTCCTCATTGATACATATTTCAGCTGCCTTGTTTGTTTTGTCAGTTGTCATCAATTTAGTTTTCTTTGCATTAAGATAGAGGTTCTGCTCTTCGCTGTTCTTACGGACTGACATAATTAGTTTTTCCATTCCTTTTTGTGTTGTGGACAGTAGTACTGTGTCATCAGCATGTCTAATCTCTGGTATTTCATAACCTCCAATTGTTATGGCATCGTAATATTCTTTGTTTACATCTTCTCTAACATTCCTCATTATATGAATTATGAATTATGCCAATCCGTAAGAATAGTGAAGAGCAAAACCTTTATCTTAATGCGAAGAAAACTAAATTGATGACCACTGATAAAACAAATAAGGCAGCTGATATATATATATATATATATATATATATATATATATATTATATATATATATATATGCGTTTTAAAAGTCAGCAAGGATTCTGAACATTGAAATGTTAGGATAGTTTTTTAAATTAAAAATAGCTATTTGTACTTATATATTTGTTTTATATACACATATTCAAAACCTATTCATGTTACTGTACGTTTGGATGAGCATTAGTTATTAAAAATAATATAATATTTAAATAATATTAGCTATTCTTTAAAATATGAAAAGCGTTTTTCTAACGAATATATAAGGTGAAATGTAGTCCACAAATAATGTAACTAAAACTGTCGACTATTACATAAGTGAAACATCACTTCGTGTACCATAGTATAGAAAAAAATATTCCAGTGGCACAGCTATTGATAGTAGTAGTCCTCATGGAGTTGTGAAAGAATGAGCGCCAAGGCGTGATGCCGATATCACATCCTGATGTAACCCCGTATGTTGTATGTTACATTTCCTTCTTGAATTTCATCAAGCAGTGCTGGCGTTTATTTTAGCTGTTAATAAACCATGGATTGTTTAGAGGATAACTAACAGTTGCACTACCGTTAATGCACGTTTTGCATAGCGCGTCAAGTGTACTAGTGTAGACTAGTTGTAAGTAGACTGGCCATAGTTCCGATTAGACGGTCGGATTTCATATTCGGCAAGATACCCGACTGCATAACTCATTGATAATGAACGACAGAACTGTGTGGCACAACATTTATTGTTATTCTTGTTCTTATGAGGAGAAAATGTAAGATCTGCTCCGAGTTCTCACATCTTCTCTTCCCAGACACGAAATATGTAGTCAGTATTTAGGATTCTGAATTATGTCAATCATTCATTCATTCATTTGCATATCCCTTGCGGAACTTTGCTTCCCAAACAGCACTCCCGTAGGCCTCTCTGTTGTGAGCAAGATGGCCTGCTGCTGCTGCATCCATTTGCAGATCGTCAACGATGTCTTGCAGCCATCTTCGTTTTGATCTTCCCCTTTTTCTTTTTCCCATCACGTAGCCTTCCAATACGGTCTATTCTAAATTATCATGACGTTTAATGTGTCCAAGATATTTAAGTTTTCTCTCTTTAATCCTCTTCACTAGCCAGCCTTCTTCAATATTAAGCTCTTGTAATATAGACATATTTGTCTGTTTTTTGTGTCCACGATATTTGGAGAACTCTTCTGTAGCATTTACATTCAAAGGCATTTATGTGTTTCTCAGCTGTTTTATTAAGTGTCCAGGTCTCACAGGCATATGTTGCTATGGGAAAAATGCATGCACTTAAAAATCTGATTTTTGTGGTTCTGTCTGTTCCTCTCCACAGATTCTTTATTTGTTTTACTTTCTGAAGAGCGATAGATGTCCTCCTTTTATTTTCCCTCATTGTATCTCCATTATTAGTTAGTAGTGATCCAAGATCTTCAAAACTCTCCACTTCTTCCAGTTTTTCCTCATTGATACATATTTCAGCTGCCTTGTTTGTTTTGTCAGTTGTCATCAATTTAGTTTTCTTTGCATTAAGATAGAGGTTCTGCTCTTCGCTGTTCTTACGGACTGACATAATTAGTTTTTCCATTCCTTTTTGTGTTGTGGACAGTAGTACTGTGTCATCAGCATGTCTAATCTCTGGTATTTCATAACCTCCAATTGTTATGGCATCGTAATATTCTTTGTTTACATCTTCTCTAACATTCCTCATTATATGAATTATGAATTATGCCAATCCGTAAGAATAGTGAAGAGCAAAACCTTTATCTTAATGCGAAGAAAACTAAATTGATGACCACTGATAAAACAAATAAGGCAGCTGATATATATATATATATATATATATATATATATATATATATATATATATATATATATATCAATGAGGAAAAAGTAAAAGACGTGGAAAAGTGTGACTATCTTGGATCATTACTGATTGATAATGGAGACACAATGAAGGAAATTAAAAGAAAGAAATCTATCGCTCTTTAGAAAGTAAAACAACTAAAGAAGCTCTGAAGAGGAACAGACAGAACTACAAAAGATTTTAAAGACATACATCTTTCCTATCGCAACATATGTCAGTGAGACATGGACACTTAACAAAACAGCTGATTAATACACCTTTTTAATGTAAATGCTACATAAGAGTTCTTCAAACAGCATGGACACAAAATACAAAATAAATATCCATACTTCAAGAACTTAATAATGAAGATGGCTGGCTAGTAAAGAGGATTAAACAGAGAAAACTTAAATATTTTGGACACATTAAATGTCATGATAGTTTAGAGAACCAGGAAGGATACATAATGTGAAAAAGAAAGAGAGGAAGACCAATGCGAAGATGACGACAAAACATTGTTGATAATCTGCAATTGAATCCATCAACTGCAGGCATTTTGCTTACAACCGGGAGCTCTACAGGAGAGCTGTTAGGAGTCAAAGACCCGCAAGGGACATGCAAATAACTGATTCTGATTGCCCGTAGTTACTTTTTAACGTAGCTTCAGACAAAACGTAAACACTTCTACGAGGGGAAGTCAGTAAATAGCTCGCAAATGCCTGTTACAAAAAAGCTAAATGCGACAGTAATTTGAAAACGTTAAATTTTTTAACCTATATTATTCCCCTATTTTTAAACGTAATCGCCAACAACACTGACACATGTGTCGCATCGTGTAATCGATGATGCAATACCCATAGCTAGAACAACTGTAATAACCTACCATCATTCATTCATTCATTCATTTGCATGTCCCTTGCGGAACTTTGCCTCCCAAACAGCACTCCTGTAGGCCTCTCGGTTGTGAGCAAGATGGCCTGCTGCTGCTGCATCCATTTGCATATCGTCAACGATGTCTTGCAGCCATCTTCGTCTTGGTCTTCCTCTTTTTCTTTTTCCCATTATGTATCCTTCCAATACGGTCTTCTCTAAATTATCATGACGTTTAATGCGTCCAAAATATTTAAGTTTTCTCTCTTTAATCCTCTTCACTAGCCAGCCTTCTTCAATATTAAGCTCTTGTAGTATAGATATATTTGTTCTTTTTTGTGTCCATGATATTTGGAGAACTCTTCTGTAGCTTTACATTCAAAGGCATTTATGTGTTTCTCAGCTGTTTTGTTAAGTGTCCAGGTCTCACATCCATATGTTGCTATGGGAAAGATGCATGCCCTTAAAAATCTTATTTATGTAGTTCTGTCTGCTCCTCTCCACAGATTCTTTATTTGTTTTACTTTCTGAAGAGCGATAGATGTCCTCCTTTTAATTTCCCTCATTGTATCTCCATTATTAGTTAGTAGCGATCCAAGATATTCAAAACTCTCCACTTCTTCCAGTTTTTCCTCATTGATACATATTTCAGTTGCCTTGTTTGTTTTGTCAGTTGTCATCAATTTAGTTTTCTTTGCATTAAGATAGAGGTTCTGCTCTTCGCTGTTCTTACGGACTGACATAATTAGTTTTTCCATTCCTTTGTGTGTTGTGGACAGCAATACTGTGTCATCAGCATATCTAATCTCTGGTATTTCATAACCTCCAACTGTTATGGCATCGTAATATTCTTTGTCTACATCTTCTCTAACATTCCTCATTATATTTTCAGTATACAAGTTAAATAAGTAGGGTGACAATATGCACTCCTGACGGACCCCTTATTTTATGTCAAACCAAGTTGTTGTTTCACCATTTATTCTTACTGCTGCTTGTTGGTCTAAATACAGCAGTGATGCTAATTGTATCAAATGTGTTGGAAATCCCATTTTTCCATTATTTCCCAAAGTTTCTGGTGTTGTACACAATCAAATGCCTTTGAGTAGTCTATAAAGGATAAATATAGATTCACATTAAACTCTCTGCATTTCTCTATTATTAATCTTAGATTGAGTATATGATCTCTTGATCCTCTTCCTTGCTGAAACCAGCTTGGACCATATTGACTTCTTCTTCTATTTTCTTTCGAAGTCTACCCATTATGATTTTTAACAGAATTTTACTGGCATGACCAATCAGGGCAACAGTTCTGTAGTTGGTGCATAATTTCAGGTTACCATTTTTTGGCAGTGGTATGAATACAGTTCTTTTCCATTCTTTTGGCCAAACACCTGAATGCCATATCTTTTTACATAGTGCATGATAGATTGTTGCACACTCCTTTCCTCCTGCTTTAATAAATTCAGCTGTTATCTCATCACATCCTGGTGATTTACCATTTTTCAGATTCTTTATTGCCCATAAAACTTCTTCCATTGTCGGTTCGGGTTCTTTCTCCTCCAATAATAATTCACACTGTTGATTTCTGCTTCCACAGTCGGTTGTTTCATACATTCTTTTGCAATATTCCATCCATCTTTCTAGAATTTCCTCTGTCTCTGTCAGGGTATTCCCCATCTCATCACAAATTACATTTAGCTTAGGTGTGAAATTTCTCGTCAATGTCTTCATTTCTTTAAACATTTCACTATCTCTTCCACACTTCTGATGTTCTTCTATTCTTTCACAACAATCTTGTATGTATTGTTTTTTGTCTTTTCTTATGTTTCTTCGTACTTCTTTTGTTAAAGTTTTATATTTATCTTTGTTGTTGTTTGTCACTTTCCATTGCGTCTTCATTTCTCTACATTGTTTTATCAGTTCTAGTGTACCTGCTGTGATCCATCTATTCTTTTGTGTTTTCTTTACTGGAACCATGTCTTTAGCTGTTGTTACTAAGATATCTTTGGTCTACATAGCCAATTCATCTGGTGTCATCTCCTCCTGTACAGCCATCAGGATTTCGAAACGGTTCTTCACTTCTATACCGTATTGCTCTGGTATATTTGTAAGGTCAAAGCGGAGTGGGCTTGATCCCGTAACTATCTTTTTCATCTTTATCTTCATGTCTGCTATTAATAACTCATGGTCCGTGTCACAATCAGCACCTGGTAAAGTTTTTGCTGATGTTATGCTTGACCTCCACCTTCTCTGCACTAAAATGTAATCTATTTGATTCCTGATTTTCCCATCAGGTGATGTCCATGTGTAAAGTCTTCTTGGATGTTGTTTAAAAAGTGTGTTAGCGATCATTAGCTCATTTTCCATGCAAAACGCCATTAGATTGCCACCTGCCTCATTTCTATGTCCTATGCTAAATTTCCCTACAACATGTCCTTCATCTTCTGCTCTTTCTGTACCAATTTTTGCATTAAAATCACCCATTATTAATAACCTACCAGAGAGACATATTTTGGCTGCTCCGAGAAAAAAACCTCCCAGGTCGTTAAATCTATCTCTTAACGTGATCTCTAGGTTGTCTTGCCAGCTGTAGCGACATTACCTCACAAAAACTTTGTCTCCTCACTTGCATATATTCACTGCGAAGACATCACAGTCACATGTGGATGCCGAAAACAACTTGAAATAAAAAAACCCAAATAACCAGAAGACAGGTGTGTTTAAGATACCTAGTGAATGTATGAATTTTATTGATATTAAGATACTACAATGATGACAGGAGAAAAAAGAGAACTGTGCTGATGGATGCGACGAAATGAAATGCAAAGTAGTGCTAATGTTAATTTTAAAAAAAAATTCAAAATAACCATGCGTCCCGACCTGGTTGAAGTCTGTCTATCAAATATTTGTTAATACATCATTTTAGCTAGCCACAATTCCAAAATTGAACATAATAATAGTTGTTCTCATAAGATTCTCATCAAGGCAGCCTAGCTTGGTGATGGTGTAGCATGGCCTTGTAAATAATGATTATGGTTGCTGTTATCATTATTATTAGTAATGAATATGATTATGAAAATATACTGTAAAAAATAGTAACATCGAATAGCGACAGTGAAAAATAGTGAGGAAAGGAAGAGAAAGGTATAGAACTTCCAGGACACTAGAACAAGACGTGGACAAAATTAAACAGTGGAAACAGTGAATAGAAAAAGACGAGAAGCAGTGACGGTGATTTTAGGTAATACAAAGGAAGGACGCCAGAAAGTAGGATGGTTCAGTGATAACACAGAAGTGACTGGACGTTGACACCAGTAAAACATATATAAAAGACGAATAGAAAAGGCAGACACAATGAAAACGAAGGCATAATAAAACCTGCGACACGAAAGAGAAAGATAATGTAAATAACATTTGTATAGACGAAACTGACACAGACTGACACGTGTTGTGACGCAATTGCACACGGTTTTTAAATAAAGGAGTGACCAACTCGGCCAGTTGACCAATTAAATATTTAGAGGCGTGGCCTATTGGACAATTCACTTACGACATATACGTCACGGGGCAGTTTGAATGACAAACAATCACAACGCTCATGGGAACCAGTGGACATCTGAAGAGTGGAACCAAAATACTTATTGATTCATCCATCAAGCTGCACTTTAAAATAAAAAGAGGACAGGAGGAGGAACGAAGAGGGACGAAGAGGGAAGAAGATGTAGAAGAGAGAGGAGACAGAGGACGGAGCCCGAAGACGGAGGAACAAGGAGGTCAGTGAATAAAGACCGGTCCAGACAAGAGAAGAATAGCAGAAGAAACAATTGGAGAAGAACAGCAGAAGGAGAACACAATCCAGAGAAGACACGAGAGAGAAGGAAGACGTAGGTAATGAGAGTTAGAATAGATGGACACTTAGAGCAACAGATACTCAGGAAAACCAGTATTCCAGAAGTAATGCTAGGACAGATTGAAGACGTGTTTCAAGTGTTTCAAGTGGTTATGAATATTTACTTTGAAACTTTGAGTACTGTGATTTAATTGTGTAACTGATTGATTCACGTGTTACAGATCTGGTGCAATACTGAGTTAGGAAATATTCTAGTATCAAGTGTATAATATTGTGAAGCTGAGAACATTGAGAAACGCTGCATGCAGAATATAATAGTTTGATTTAATGAACAAATGATTATGTGCTTCAACGACGAAACTAACGAAGATTATGTCATATTGCATCTTAGTACAAGTGAGGTTGTCAACAATAAATATGTTACCTTAACAGTCAGAATTAAATGAATTCTGTAGAGAACATTACATCGCACTTGCTCTGCTCTGATGAGTGAAGTGGTAATGCTTGTGAAACCTAATCTAAAGCAACATTAATCTGAATGTGTGTGAAGATAAAGTCGGTATTAATCAAGAACATCTTCATGTCAGAAATGTATGATTCACAACTTGACAATATTATAATGTGGCCTGTACCTATTTCCAAAATTCTAGAGGAGACGACCTGGCGTAAAAGTGAACACAATACGAAGTACTAGCGATCACGTGCTGATGTTACAACGAAACTTATTGTGATTTAGACAGACATAGAACATTTTATCTTTCTAACAGTGGGAGTATTCAGAACTCAGACATTATCAGTATTAACAACAAAATCAACGAAGATAGGACAAAACGAAGTACATACGATCACGTGCTAGAATAAACTGATGTGATTTAGGCAAAGAACAACTGTTTCTTTAATAGTAATAGTACACAGAGAACATTAATTAGACATTCGCAAAGAGCGACAACATCAACGACGTAGGAATATTGTATTCGGCCAAGAACAAGAGACAGTTATGTATTAGTTTGATTGTTGTTACAATTACAGAGTAAGTTTGTTTGATTTATACGCTTTGTTATTATATTTTTGCACTAGAAATTATTGATTATTTCAGTGATTATTTCATAGAGTAAGAACAATACAGAGATTTTTCAGAGAGAATGTTAGAGAAAATGACATAACAGATTGCAAAAACGCCTGAAATAGATATACTAAAATGGGAGATCAGATATCTGAGGAGAGAAGTAGCTAGGTTATGTAAAGAGTTGAGACAGGAACGAAATATGAGAACATAATGCAGTTTTTATCCTAGAACAGACTTTAGACAAACATAGAACTCGTTTTATAGAAATGAGAGACATGGAAGAAGAAACAAATATAAAAACCAGGAACACTATACAGACATGAGTTATCAAAACAGACAAACAGCCTACAACGACACAAGGTATAAAGAAAACTAATAGCACAATTCTTTTAAAGGAAATAACAGCAGATATATGCCACACAACACTGAAAGGTTGGTTAGGACTGAGAGGAAAGAAATAAATGTTATAGTGAGCAGGAAATCAGACAAAGACAGACGAAGACATAAAAACGAGACAAAGGAGGTAGCCACACAGGGATCTTGTAGTAGAAAAGATAAACTAACCAACACCGATATAACACTAGTAAAAGACAGTAGCACTAGTACAGATACAGAATTAAGCAGGAAAGATGCAAGTACAACTACGGAGTTATTCAGAAAAGTTACAAATACAGTTCATGTAGGTACTACAATGAATGAAATATGTTTAATACAGACGAAAGATGTAACCACAACAACTGTACCCACTGAAACAGAGGATATTAGTGTAGAAACAGACATGATCGTGTTAAACGACGTAGCTACGCAGTCATAGTATATGAGCAAAGATGAAGAAACCAGTACTGTAATTATAGTGACAAGATACATATACATGTATGGCAGATAAAAAGACTGAAATGAATGAAGATAATGTAAAAGAATGCAATAATTGTCAGAGACACGTAGATAGTACAGGTTATACAATAGGTGCTGTAACTGATATTAACATGAATGATGAAAGGCTGACATCAAATTATAACGATATTCCAGATGACGATGAACTTAAAACGTTTATGAAAGGTATTCTAAATTATGCCAGTAGGTTACAATCACACACGACGAAGAATGAAATAATTAATGATGTACGCGTGGGCTATCCCGCATTAGATAACAAACATGGACAGATATATTTATTTTTTCCCTTGCTTCCGTTTCTGTAGCAGTCTGATAGTTTTTTTTATCAGATAAGGTTGCTGGCCCTATGCTGAACCCTCCTTAGTCGCCTTTTACGATCATGCGTGGTAGGGTACAGTGGTCCTATTCTTCGCAGATCCCGGGTACCACACAGAAAGGATGTTGAGCAATAGAGGGCTCACCTGGGCAAGAGCAGAAAAAAAGGCGAAGGACAGGAATTTGTGGAAAACCCTTGCGGAAGCCCCATGTACCCTGGGCACTTAAGGTTCAGAGAGAGAGAGAGAGATGGACAGATATACATAGAGGATGCATTGAAGCATCTCACAGAACATGATCCGGCGTTAAGTAAATGGTCACACAAATGGAAACATCAACCTAAAAAGAGTTCACAGATACAGGCAGTAAGTAACCTAAATACAACTGAGCAATACAATAATAAACACGTAAAGACAAAATCCAATAAAGTGCCAGGAGATAAGGTAGAGAAAATCAGAAAGACAACATCGAAAGGATTTATTGTTCTTGACAATGAGGAAGTAGATAGAACAATGGAGAAATTGTGGAATTCTAATACACCTCCTCAGTCCACATCAGAGATGTTTGTGCAGATTAATAACGTTCACCGTAAGGCAGATCTCACATACAATTATGATTTTATAGAAGAAAACTGTAAAGCAAAATATGGTGAGAGAGAAAATACAGTTTCAAATGAAAACAAACTAATAGGCAGTGTTCAAATAACGTCAAATAAAGGACAGGAACAAGATAATGGTAAGGAAACAGTAGGATGGACTATAACAGCAGCAGAGATAGGGGCAGCATTAATAAAGGGTGGATGTGATGTAGACGCAGAACTTGCGAAGATTAGGTCAAATAAAACGTGTAATTGCTATGAAACTCGAGCTAAGAAACAGTCAAATGTAAAACCAAAGATTATTACTAGTATCAGTAGACCTCCCATCACTCGGGAGACTATCCTTGCAAATCCAAATATTCCAGAAAATGACAAACGTTTGGCACTAGAAGGTTTTGGTTATGATGAGGAGGGACATTTGTTTTATCAGCATGGAATATCAAACCGTACTTCAAGTCAGGATAAGATAGTGGTTAATGATGAAAGGATCTATGAGAAATTAAATAATTACGCTGCAGGAAACAGAGAAAGTAAATACAGAGGTAGAGGAATGAGACGAAATAGAAGGCGCTAATTATGAAATATTAATGAGGTTATTTTAAGGTTCCAGTATTCTGAGTATACATGTGCAAGATTATTAGAATGCATCATGTGTTACAGATTCACCTAAGGTTAAGGTGACATAAATTGTTGGTGTTCATGATATACGTATATAATGGAGTTGGCATTGATGATGTAATTTTTTTTATTACTTTTATTGTATTTCCCTAAAGCTGTGAATGTTAGTGTTTTATAGCATGTATTAGCTAGGTATACTGTTGTTGATGATGATGAATTACATGCTTCCAATTTTTGAGATATTGAGACAAACTTTGGCGTCAAATAAATAACATTAGAGTGGCGTACTTGGGTCGTGCCATATTGGTTAGTGTAACCGCCAAGGTTGTATTGGGAGTAACAATATGAGGGCATCCTCAGCACTAGCAAAGATTGACATGGAGACCCCAAAATTATCATGGATAGATAGGTACTTGGGGTAGAAAGAATTTTGTTGACAGTATGATGGGAATATTATGGTTTTCAAGGAGCCAGTAAATCACATTTTTCAAACTGAGTATATGTCAGGGAATATGTGTGATATATCCTACTGTTGCCACTGAAGATAAGAATCGAGAGGTTAGCCAATGTAAATTCCTCACAAGGTCAATAAGGAGATTTGATTTTTTTTAAGTTGGGCATAAAATGTTTTGGCATTATTTTGTTGTCATTTGAAACAATGTTTGTTTTTCTTTTTCTTTTTCTTGAAAGTGTAAGGAAAGACACTGTGATACAGAATAGGTATCATCAAAAGAATAAAAATTTTATGGGCATTTTTAAACAAGATGTAAACATTATCTTACATATTTTTTTTTCTCTGATGATTATGAAGTATTGAGAGAATTTAATTCCCACGTATTCAGTCAAATCAGTCGATATTGCTGACGGTTAACATTCTGAATAAAAATTCTGACCAAAGTGATTTTTTTTTCTTGTGTGTGTTGTCCAGACGAAATATATGTGGGTAGTTTATTATGTACAAGGCACTTTGCTAGATTTTTTTTATAGTCATAATGTTAACAGTATGACTAAAGCAAGGGGAGGTATGTAGCATGGCTTTGTAAGTAATTATATGGTTGTTGATATTATTATTATTAATGACTATGATAATGAAAATATACTGTAAAGAAAATAGTAACATCGAATAGCGAGAGAGAAAAGTGGTGAGGAAAGGAAGAGAAAAATATAGAACTTCCATAACACTAGAACAGGACGAGAACAAATATGAACAGTGGAAACAGGGAAGAGAAAAAAAAACGAGAATCAGTGACGATGGTTTTTAGGTATTACAAAGGAAGGACGCCAGAAAGTAGGATGATCCAATGATAACAAAGAAGTGACTGGACGTTGACACCAGTAAAAAATATGAAAGACGAATAGAAAGGTAGACACAATGAAAAGCGAAGGCACAATAAAACCTGCGACACGAAAGAGCAAGATAATGCCTTAAGTAAATAACAATTGTATAGACGAGACTGACACAGACTGACACGCGTTGTGAGGCGATTGCACACGGTTTTTAGATAAAGGAGTAACACAATAATTAGTGTATAAGTATATAACTATACACGAAGCACTGCAGTAAAGCTGTGATACTAGAATGTATAAAACAGGAAAAGTAGGAGCAGCTTTATTACTTAACGATTACAAAGTTGTGACGTTTCGGCGTGAGCCTTAATCATACAAAAACATACAGGACGAAGAAGTAGAGAGAGGAGTTAAAGTATGGATTCACATGAATGCTATTTAAAATAATTTTTAAAAAAAATAAATAAATAAATAAAAATTTAAAAACATTTTTTTTCTAAAGAGTAATTAGCTGCAAATTGTAAGGTGTGGCTTGTCCGGCGGTGTGTGTCAGAAATGGATTTAGTAGAAAGTGGAGACCTTTAAATAGAGACCTGTGACATGTGGTCGGTGGGTTGTAACTGGGGGTGGTGGATGGGGAACCGGGGAAGGGAGAGAGAGTGTGTGATGCAATATTGACCTAGCTAGGAGAAGTTGAAACAGATGATTGGGGAAGAGGGGTTGCAGAGTGATGCTGTGAGGAAGTTTGAAAAGTAAGAAGGGGTGGACTTTGTGGAGAGGTACTGTAATGATTGAAGAGAATGTTACGTGTAACTAAACAGCGAGTTTAACCCATGTGGTTCCAGCGTCCCATAATTTTGAATGCAGCGGTTCTCAAGTGCCAGGCGGCTTGTGTCATCTGCGTGACATTGTTTGATGGCTGTAACCAGAAAGTCAGATTTGCCTCTGTGGTTGGGGCCATTGAAATGATTTGGGACTGGTTTCGAAGCATGCTGGGTAATGTCGTACAGATGTTTTTGCATGCGGTCCCCTAATCTGAGGCCATTCTCACCAATATATGTTATCCTGCATCTTTTGCAAACGATGACATATATCACATTACGGGACTCGCATGTGAATCCCTCATGAAGGGTGAGGATAGTTTTGGGAAAGGTGATTGTTTTCGTTTCCCAGACTACAGGGCAGGTAACGCAGCGGGGGCGGTTACATTTTCTGGTGCCAACATATGTAAGGCTCTGCTTCAGGTGGCTGTGGACGAGGATGTCCTTAAGGTTTGGCTCACGTTAGATAAAGGAGTGACCAACTCGGCCAGCTGACCAATTAAATATTTAGAGGCGTGGCCTATTGGACAATTAACTTGCGACATATAAGTTACGGGGCAGTTTGAATGACAAACAATCACAACGCTCATGGAAACCAGTGGACATCTGAAGGGTGGAGCCAAAATACTTACTGGTCAATCCATCAAGTTGCAATTGAAGATAAAAGGAAACAGGAGACATGGGGAGGAACGAAGAGGGACGAAGAAGGAAGAAGAAGTAGAAGAGAGAGGAGACAGAGGATGGAGCCCAAAGACGGACAGTGAAAAAAGACCGATCCAGACAAGAGAAAAATAGCAGAACAGACAATCGGAGAAGAACAGCAGAAGGAGAACACAATCCAGAGAAGACACGAGAGAGAAGGAAGAAGTAGGTAATGACAGATGAAACAGATGGACACTTAGAGCAATAGATACTCTGGAAAACCAGTCTTGCAGAAGATGTGTTTCAAGTGTTTATGAATATTTGTTACTTTGAAACTTCGAGTACAGTGATTTAGTTGTGTAACTGATTGATTCACGTGTTACAGATCCGATACAATACTGAGTTATGAAATATTCCCGTATTAAGTGTAGAATATTGTGAAGTTGAGAACATTGAGAAACACTGCATGTAGAATATGATAATTTGATTTAATGAACAAATGATTATGTGCTTCAACGACGAAACTAATGAAGATTATGTCATACCGCATCTTAGTACAAGTGAGGTTGTCAACAATAAATCTGTTACCTTAATAGTCAGAATTAAATGAATTCTGTAGAGAACATTACATCGCACTTGGTCTGCTCTGATTAGTGAAGTGGTAACATTTGTGAAACCTAATCTAAAACACCAGAAATCTAGATTGTGTGTGAAGATATCCTCAGAAATATTTAGCAGTATCATCGATAAAGGTGACAGGATTACAAAGCATATTAATAAGAAGAATTACAAGACAGAAGAACACTAACTCAATTTGTCAATATTATAATGGCATCAAACATATAGAGCACTTTAAATATAAGACTCAATACAATTGTATATTCTGCATGAGGAATAACAGTCATATATCAGCATATTTATCATTCTAGTGAGCTCATGAATTTCTTCCACATCAAAATTCTGCCTCAGAAACAAATATCAATGATCAAAGAACAATAATTCCACCGTATAGCATGACAAAAAAATATAGCATGCTGTACAACCAAAACAGTTCTTGCAGTTCGCAGTTTTGTCGGCTATTGTCTGTGCACGATATCAAAACATTTAACAGGTGAAAACTCAAATCAGCTTCAGTCGTCATCTCGAGCAGAGAAAACTAAAACACAGCAACAGATGCTCACTTACGTGACTCGGGTCAGCTAATGGAGATAATTGCCTAAGTCAACGACACGTGCACGGCACAGTCAGTACTTTACTATTTATTTACAGGCACAAAAACATTTCCAAGGACAGAAAATATCAGGAAATATCAGGAAATATAAGAAAATATGAGGAAATACCTAGACAGTACCAAAACATGCTACCTGCACCAGCTCTGGAACTTGACTGACTTACTACACAACAACAACAACAACAACAACAACAACAACAACAACACGTGGTGATCAGTGAACAGTTCAGTCTGACCTAGGGAATACCGCCCCCAGAAGTGGACACTTCACACCCTCTAGTGTGCCCACATTACACAGAAATAAATGGGCATTAAAACTATATCCTCTATGTGCCCCCAGTACATAACCCGTTACCTTAATTCGGTGTCAGGAATTGGTTTTTAGGAACCGGGTACTCGCTTTTACCGTAAGAACAGCAAGAACCGGATCCTGCACACGCTGATTGAGTAAAATTGTGTTTAGCGTTTTTGTTGTGTTTTTTTAAAAGTCCAATTATTCTCAATTATGTTCCAAGAATGACTCATGTCTCTTTCCTCATATGTCTTGTAGCGCCTTAGCAGCAAATAACATCTTATAAGGCACAGCATTTTGCTTCATAAAAAGGGATCACATGCTTTCTGTTATTTTATTTCTTGTAATGAAAGTCTAATTCATGCCTTTCAAGCGTTCAAAGTGATGTGTTTCTTTAAAAAAATGTGATATTAAACTTTATACTGTCAAATTCACACAAAAGGGCATATCATAAATGTGTATCAGCACGTTCGTATAAGTTCTTCATGACCGTTAAACAACATACAAGAAAGTTAGGCTAATTAAAAAAACTCTCGAAAAAACAGTTTCTTAAGGTTAAGAGTTAATAATTCGATACCGAAAGAAAAAGCTAAGTATTTTTTTTCATTGTTAAAAATTTTTTAAATCTTTTGTGTTGTTTTTTCTATGTGCACCTTGAAAAAGGCTTTGTACCGGGATGTTGGATCGTTGTATGTGCTTCATTTATATGTACTCACCTTACTTTCTGCCATTCTTGTTTCTGTACACTTTCCTCACTCCTTCTATCTTTTTTGTAAACCTGAATGACACGCATACATCTATGTACCTTCATTAGCAGCAACTTTACCGTAGTCATCATTTCATTTATTTACCCGGTCCACAAGTTGACGATGAGATATTGAAAACGTTGTTTATTTAATCTAATGCATACTCCCTAACTACGGTGATCAACCTAAGCCTTGTCAAACTACACTCACAACTATCTTTTACAGTGTTATGTAAGGGACTTAACCCGTTTTTTTCTTATCGTATTGTAGTTATCTTTCTTTTATTTTGTACTAAGATGTTTTGTGATAGAAAAACTGACTGATTTTAAGAATTTTGTCTTTTAAAATGTTTTTATGCGAAAAGAACATTTTGTGCCTGAGATAAATTTCTATAAATCTGTATATGTTTGAGACATTAATAGAAATAGTATATATTACACGTTCCTCAGATTATAATATATAAATAATGTCGCTCATTTAGAATAAACAGACAAGAAAGACATATTGATTCTGCAATTCAGTGAAATGGAGAAATATTACCTGTTTATTGACCATGCTATATTTTTCAACTATAGCCACTGCTGGACAAGATAACCACAAAAACCTGTGAAGACAGTTATTTTGACTTTTCTAAGTTGACAAATGGACACCAAAAAGATTACGTCAGGAGATATATGGGGAAGGAGAGAAAACAAGGTACAAAGACCTTTTATACCATAATTCAGAATAATTAGACTTTATAGCGAGTGCCGTCGTGGTGTAGTGGTCGGTGAACTCGCCTGCCAGTCCCAGGCTCCGTGGGTCGACTTCCACTCGGGCGGAATTTTTGTCGGACCGACAGACACCGGGGTCAACCTAACCTACAACAAAATTGGTACCTGGGGCCTCCCTAAGAAAACAAAGGCAGCGAGGCAAGGTACTAGCATCCCTACCTCAAATCTTATGGTGGCCTAGAAATATGAAGGCACTAATACTTCACACGCCTAAGTCCTATACATAGATATATTGCGACATTGACTGGAGCAGAGATTGCCAAATATTCCCCCAAAGATGCTACATAAAGTTCTTTATATAATTTCTTTGTATAACTACTACATCATAGATATAATAAAGCTGTCACTCGTGCACATAGTGCTTATTAATGAAAAGCTGATACAAAGTTTAGCTTTTTATCTGTTTCAAGAGTTAATACTGCCACCGTGCTGGCCCCATCTCCATACCCTTAGCTGTGTCCCACGGCCACCTCTAACATTCACAAGCGTCCTTGTAAGTCAGTATGCACCCCACGTAAGTCAGTATGTATCCCATGTAAGTCAGTATTTACCACATGTAAGTCAGTATGTATCCCATGTAAGTCAGTATTTACCACATATAATTCAGTATGTATCCCATGTAAGTAAGTATGTATCTGTTGTAAGTCAGTATGTACCCCGTGTAAAACAGTATTCTTTGAATATTTCCTGCACTGATTTCCTTGTTTCTTAGCTTCTTTCATTCTACTAAGATGGTTGCTAATTCTGTCTCATTTTACTATCATAATGTATCCACGTCAAAGATGATACTTTTACCAAAGACACATGTTTAGGTGGAGCCAACGAGACAGAGAGATGGGGGGGGGGGTGTTCAACCAGTGCATTGCTTCGGGGCTTTAAGGGTTTTCTCTGTTTTCAGGATTGGTCCCGAGAATATGAAACAAGTGGAGCCCTAAGAACTTTCCCTATTTTCAGGGTTGGGCCCAAGAATATGAAATAATAAATGAGGCAGTCTGCTGTCTATCAGATGTCATGTGTGTGTGGGCCACTCTTTACTGTCCTTCCGTTTCTCTCAGACCCACCACGCAGTGATCAAATCTTTCTTCTGGCAGCAACAACTTTAACAGACGAGCAGTTCATGGCGGACATTTCAGTTCCATAACACATGAGATGACAAAAGGCCCGGGGGTTCCCCAAGTCTCTAAAACTGGGTACCGGAGAAATCTGGGAAGGTAAAGCGGCCAGGTGTGATACTGACCACGTCACACTTTCACATGCCGAAGGTCATGGACAATACGGGCCTAACATCGTACTTCTCAATGTGCCTTAATGGTATAGAAACTGGAACTTTACCTTGACCTTTACGCTGCGACAGCGACACCTATCTAAGCAATACTTACACTACTTAACGACGTGCACATTAGAAAATAAGTGCACCATTCTTAACATATAGATCATACTGAGACCTTCCCTGACCATTTTTTGGGCGCGTTCCACTTATGGAACATCTGCTGTGACAAAACAAAACACACACACACACAGTACGTGATCCCAGCATTCCACAGCTGACATCCTAAACTTAGCCTTCTCAACGGGAAGCTCAACACACACATTTTCTTCTTAGTAGAAGCACTCACGTCGTAAAACATCCAGCATAACATTAATTAATTAATAATACCGAAGAAGGCTGGCTAGTAAAGAGTATTAAGCAAAGAAAACTTAAATATTTTGGACACATTAAACTTCATGATAATCTAGAGAAGACCGTCTTGAAAGGGTACATAATGGGAAAAAGAAAGAGAGGAAGACCACGTCGACGATGGCTACAAGACATCGTTGATGATCTACAGATGGATACATCAGCAGCAGGCCATCTTACTTACAACCGAGAGGCCTATAGGAGTGTTGTTAGGGAGGCAAAGTTCCGCAACAGACATGTAAATGAATGAATTAATAAACATTAATTAATAACAAGAAAGAATCAGTAACATCTAAGATAATGGTAACCAACAACATGATTATTGTAACATTTTACATCAGTTCATCAGTTTATATGTCACACTATTTTTTAATGAACTTTTATCACATTCCCACTCCCTATCCCATTTGCCAACATTGCACTTGTCGAATCGAACGAAAGGAAAGGTGACCTGATCATTGCAAGCACGCCATGGCAATCAGTTCCTTGTCGCGAACTTTATACATACTGCATAAGTAAATCTAATAATTCACCAAACAGTATCAAATAGGCTAAAATACATTGCTATCACCTGCTCCAAAAAATATTAACAAGTATATTTATTCTAGGTAAGCGTTACACAACAACCTATGATCTGACTCTTCCATCGCAAGCTGAAACATAACAATCCTCTTATGTCTTCTATCTTTGATCAATAGATCAGTATTTCTTTACATCTATTCAATCAATGATAAATCTCGTAATTTTACTTTCGTACATAAACGGATCATGTTCTCTCATTTCCACTCCCATATGCACAATCTCGTTCTAGCAACCAACATTAGCTTCCATAGTCAAGAAAATTATGTTTGTTCCAGTCGATGGTTTACCTGGAGTCTTTTTAGAAACTCTCACCTGCCGTCGCTTTCACGTGAATCTTACATCTTGCCGCATTGTTCAAAAGTAACCAAACATTTTGTTGAGAGCGAAAGCAACACACCAGATAGGAGCATCTAAATCTATTGTGTGGAGAAATACGGGTAACTCGCACCTAGCAAACCAAGTCCAGGCGTTATTATCCTCCCCTGTTTTGAGCCCAAGCAAAATGAGAAACAGCTCAGCTCATGGTCTTACCAGTTCAGACAACTGTTAGCATGCATGTGCTTTCCTATTCAATAATTATGAATCCATACTGATTTTGACATTGGACAATCCACTGCTAATAAATGTTAGAAAATGCATTGAAAATTATCTAACGGCATTAGGTCTGTTATTGTGGTAGACTAACTGGATCACACACGCACAAATTGTAATGACATTAATGCTGTAGTGTGATAAAGTGATTGGGTAACACACAAACTCTAATGTCATTAATGTTGTGGTGTGGTAAACTGATTGGATCACACACAAAAACTGTAATGGCATTCATGTTGTGGTGTGGTAAACTGATTGGATCACACACAAAAACTGTAATGGCATTCATGTCTGTGGTGTGGTAAACTGATTGGATCACACACAAAAAATGTAACGACATTCATGTTGTCCTGTGGTAAATTAACTGGATCACACACACAATCAATAACTACACGGATGCTGTATTGTGGTAAACTCATTTGATCACACGACAAAATCATCACACATCGTCATACCTAACTGTGAAAGTAGTGTATTTGTCATCTTTTTTTTAAAACTGCAGTAAAATATGTACAGCAGATAAATAGATTGTTTATTCTGTGAAATTAAAAGTTAGAATTTCTGTAATCTAGCAAATAATCTCAAAAATATACTCTTATGATACTGAGTGTATAAGAGACACATAAATCAATGGGCAAATTGGTAAATGGATATTATTTTACATTAGTAGAAAGCATCAGAAATGAATATTTATTAGTACATTTTAAAGTTCACGACAGGTGGTAAAGTTCTTATTGGAAATATCATTTTGTTGCTTGATTCCTCATTAATGTGAACATCTTATAGATGTGACTGCTTATTTGTTAGTGCGTTGTACTGAGAGAGCAGTGACAGCGTGAAGAGTGTGATTTAGATTTTGCTTAAAGTAACTGATCTTGAGAGGAGACTGTTTCTTTTAAATAATGTAATAACTGTGTTTTTGAAGTTAAGAGCCTTACTTTACTGGTGTTCACATCCGAGCCTTGCCATTGTATTTTAGCAACCATCTGTGAGAACTCAACTCTACAGTAACACTTAAACTGTTGTTATGATTTATGATGTAGTACTATTATTTGAATTATGCTGTTGTTTACCATTTTCTGAGATATGTTTTTTTGTGTTTTTGAATTTTGAACAACTACGTCTTATGATGTCACTGAAGACTGATTACTGTTGAAACGAATCTGTACATCAGCATATTGTATTAAATATCATATGTTCACTGAAGAGCCAGCGTACTAGAATATGGTATGGTTAGCATCAGGCCGGGTCACATGTCGTTCCTCAGTTCCAGAATGACTACTAATATCAACCTTTGAGGGATTGATAGTTTGTATCTATGTTATGGTACAGAGAGTGAGGCTTTGCTTGCATAATAACTGGTAGTTTTAGTTATGTAATGGAGGGACTACACGTTATTTTACATAGTCGTTAGGGAAAATTTTCTGGTATCTGAATAATATAATTTAGCAAATAATGCGGTGGACTTCGCATTGAAAATCATCGGTTAATTATTAAGATCAAGAAAAAAGTAAATGTATAGTTTAACAACTATAACGGGGAAATAACGCATTTAATACATGTTGTTAGGTTTTATTCATACTGAACTTTATATATTTGAAGGTTTAGTATTCAGGATATCCGTCGAGTGAGCAACAATACCGATAATTTGATCTGTAACTGTGGGTTACTTTACTCTGAACAAATTTTCTCACCGATTCAGAGTTTAAATTATGTTTGAAATAAATAATATGAAATTTGAATTTCAGAAACAGAGGAAATAAACGTTTAAAACATAAAGTATGTTTATCTCAAAAATGAGGATAGCATTTTGGTAACATCGATCAAACATTTTGAAATGTTACGACGTAGGATTTAATGTATGGCTTAGTTCAAAGACAAGAACTGTCAAAGTTGTGTTTAAGAGACGGGTTATACCACCCCACCACACCGCAGAAGGACTGGTATTGAAACTGACATCTTAATTTAGATTTTTTTTCTAAATCTAGGTTTTCATAAGAACAAACTAAACTGTTATTTTAGAAAATGCTAAAGCATTATTAGACAAAGCGTTAAATAAAAGTAACGTATTCACCAATGCGATGTTTTAAATTTATTTTATTCAGATGAAACACATTCTAAAATTTTTATTTCCAACCACTGTCTATTCTTTTCTGAAGTGAACGTATTATTGGTAATAAATATAATAGTATTATTTTATATAATAAATAACAATGCGATAACAAGTGAGACATCGAAAGAAATAACAACATACAAGCATCTCACAATAGTAACAACTAGATAAATATGTAAGTTAGAAGCAGATGTTTTCTATAAGGAATAATGTGTCAACTGCAAAAATATTTGTGAATGTGCGATAATTTATTTAATACCACACTGTCGAGTAGATATTTCACTTTGAGTATAAACAACTTGTGGAAGCTGATATCTTTACGGAGCTATATGAACACATTTATGAGCGACAGAAGAAAATATTCGAGCGACTCCTCATTTTCTCAGCTTTGCAGAACATTGGTTACAAGAATGAGATTTAAAAATCAAACAATAAAAAAAAGCATTACTAAATTGTTAACATTTCGGCGCCGATCACCAGATAAAAGTATTCATAAACATATGGTTAAGAATTTTAGAGTCATAATCATCTCCTACCAAGGTCACATGTATGGCAGTCACAGAACACGTCTTAACAAGATTTGTCAAATTTCCAACAATATACGAGTACTTAAGACATGCACAAGCAAAAGTATAACACGTTTTTTTTCTAAGTGCCTGAGGTACAATAAGGCACTTCAGTAAACTCAATTCAATGAAAAATATGATATTTTAAACAATTTGTAACATTTAGAATTTTACACTTTAAAAAAAATACGCATTTTTATACACGAACAAATAAACATCATACAATCAGGTAAATATTTAAATATATTTTTAAAGATGTGACAAATGGTCTGAGCTCTGTCAGTTAATTATGGTGACCTTTACTTAATGCCACTATGATGCTTTTGAGTTTTTCTTCCATACGGTCAGTCAGTCAGTCTATCAGTCAGTCATTTGCATGTCCCTTGTGAAACTTTGCATCCCTAAAAGCTATCCTGTAGGCCTCTCGGTTGTAAGCCTATACGGTACAGTTTTGGTTTTAGCTCTATTATTTTTCGTAGCTTTTCTAAAGTAATACATAATATATGTTCCACATTATTTTTAATGCTATTTAAACTCCCGTTTCTGTTTTTCTTTTCCAAATCTTCAACATTCTACACATCATTTTTTCCATTTTTTGTATACTGTCCGTAGTATTGCTCCACTGAGTGTGTCTATATAAAATTTGATTGTTTGTTTCATTATTCTGAAGCTACATTTCTTAATATGCACGCATGTGGTGATTGTCACACACAGAGATGCAGCCTGTAAATTTCCCCCTGAAAAACATTGATATTCTCGTGACAGCTCCGAGTATGATTACTTTTATACCTGCTATTTACAGTGTCAGAAATGCAGATGAAACCACTGACAACAATTATTGAGGAAAAACACGGGCGATGGTTGGGACATGTGCTCCAAATGACTGACAACTCACTACCAAAAATAGCACTAAGATGGACACCACAGGGGAGCAGAAGTAAGGGTAGACCAAAAGAGACATGGAGAAGAACAACAGAAAGGATGTTGAGCAATAGAGGGCTCACCTGGGCAAGAGCAGAAAAAAAGGCGAAAGACAGACATTTGTGGAAAACCCTTGCGGAAGCCCCATGTGCCCTGGGCACTTAAGGTTCAGAGAGAGAGAGAGAGAGAGAGAGAGAGAGAGAGAGAGAGAGAGAGAGAGAGATTTACAGTGTCCTGTCAACTGCTGTACTTTGTGTAACTGGTTTTAGATTTCACTCGTTTTTTTATTAAATAGATGATCCTGGTTTTTATTTTCATAACCCATTACGGCTCCATCTATACATATGCTATCAATTATTCTTCCTGGAATGTTTAATGAAAGATAAAAGGAAACAGATTTTAGAATGCTCTTTCTATATAAGAATCAACTGAGGATTACGCAAAGCACACTCCGACTGCGACCATTCGTTATCTGCTGTCTGCCTGGCACGGAAATATGACACAAAGTTGTACAGGTCAAGACTTATCTCACTATGATTGGCAACACCACTCATCCCATGTATACATCACTGGCGGTAATGGAAGGCTGTCATATTAAACGTGGTAGTTCATGGATGGTTGAGGCTGAAATATCCACTAGTGTTGTGTATGTTGTGGAGGATACTGCAAAAGGAACGGAGTGGATAGAAGTGAGAGATGATGCCAACAGGCTCACCATTATCGCGTTTGCAGAGAATGTAGAGAATGGAATAGGATGAAACAGATTTCGTGTGTTACTGAACACTAAACACGTTTTTTTGCTCACACACTGTTCTGTACTGTGTCTATTACGTGTTAAACATGAGCATTGGACCCAGTCACACAACAGACGTTACATTGGTATACGGCGTGTAACAAGACAACCCAGATAACAATAACATACAACTACACATCAATACACGACATGACCAGTTACATGTAACAGACTAACTCAACATCACAGTTGACACTTAACAAGAATCCAATAATCACAGTATTCAGCAGTCACCAAACAATCAGTAAATGTTTAATGATTATTTCCATTTGTTCGATAAGTGTTGCATAGATGTGGAGTGTAAACTGATGAGAACAATTACAATAATCATAAAAAAATGTCCGGGCGACTAACATCGCCATGGCACTAACTCAGACATACAACATTGACAAAACATGCCAACTTCAAAACTACAACATATCTTTCAACCTGAAATTACAACCTTTTACAAAACGGGAACAAATCAAACACACACACTCTATATGACAACTACATCATCTGTCCTGAAAAGGACAATCCATCTAAATACAAAATTGTCCTAAAAAGGACAATACATCTAACTACAACATTGTTCTAAAAAGGACAGTCCATCTGACTACAACATCTGTCATGAAAAGGACAATCCGTCCAACTACAACACTGTCCTAAAAGGACAGTCCATCTAACACAACCACGCCAATGGTTGTCCTAAAGAGGACAAATAAACACAAATACTACATACTAGAACAACACTTCTGCCCTAAAAGAGAACATTTACACCAAACGTAAATAATGAACCAGAGAATCCCTAGCATCCCTTTCTAGAAAATAAAACTCACTCGACCTGTCTCTACAACATTCAGACCAAAAACTCACCCATTCATACATCACGCCCATCAGAACCACTTGACTGAATTCTCAATCGGAATACGGAGATACTTTCTCCGCGCTAGCATGAACAGGTGAGTTGTGGTCTATTACTGTTTGACCACAACAACAGGGTTTCTCTCTCTCTCTCTCTCTCACACACACACGCACACACATAGATATGAGACAGAATAATAGGTAGGCAGAATGAGTTTGCAATTCACTGACTCGTTTACGCTCACGGTCAACCAACCACATGCCCTAGTTATCTTCACAGATGGCCTAGTGCTGCCAATAAGTGGATGAGGCTTCTTTGTGTTGTATAGAGCCAGTATTCCTTACAGAGCCAGTATTCCTTATAGAGCCAGTATTCCTATACGGCTGTGAAACTTGAGCAGTCAACAAAAAGATGGCAAAGAAATTGGAAGCAACAGAAATATGGTTTTGGCCAAATGTGCAACATACCCTGTACAGAGAGAACAAACAAACGAAGAAGTCTTCAAAGAAGTTTCAGAAAAATGAAAACAATTAAAATATAATAAAAAGAGAGTCACAATTTCTTAGACATGATCAGAGAAAAGAGAAGTTGAAGAATTTAAAAATGACTGGACGATTCAAGGGAGAAAGGAAGACTTGAAGGCCAAGAGAAAAATATCTCCGTGAGCTGACCAAGTGGGATGGGAAAAGCATGTGAATTAATTAGAATGTGAATTAGTAACATCAAGGACAACTTAAGCTGGAGAAGACTGATCGCCACGCTATGGGGCACGACACATAATATTAATAAACTTAGGGCTTGACTGATCTAAACTCCGCTATATTTTTCTTCTAAAGGACCTTATGGCCAACGTCAACTCCGTTTCAACAACGCGTCAGTGGTTATCAGACAATTCAAGTACTGAAGATGTAGAACTCTCTGACCTCTATATAAGCGAAGATTTAGAACGTATTTTTACATGGGTTGTATACGGAGTTCTATGCCAACTAATTGGTATAGTTGGTATTGTGACAAACATCATCAACATCGTCTGCTTTATCAAACAAGATTTCAAAAGCACCGTCAACATCAATTTACTTGGTAAGAAAATCATGGCTTTGTTTAGTTTAGAGGTTCCCAACATGTGATTATTTGTGGATTATCAAGTTATGATCGTGGTATTAAGTGAAATGGTATGTTTAGAAACAACTAACTTTTTATGACACTGCGATATATCTTATCGGTTGGTGGTCTATAACTTATACGTTCTTGACAGAATGGTCCGTGAATGGAAAGAGATTGAGATCCACTGATTTACACTATAGAGATTGTTAACTGATGTAAGCTATTTTTGTCAGTGATGTGTTTTGAACACTCATTAATGTCAACAGGGAGTAGATAATAATGACATTCAAGCTACACTGCTACTTTCTTTAATTAGGAATGCAGCAATAGCTTCAGCCGGGGCATGGCACCTTCAGACGGATTGGTCAATGCAAAAAGTGGGTGTAGGTCGTGGTCAGTTCTGTCAGTTCCGTTAGAATTTATTTTTCTCCTCTCTAATCTCTTATTGTGCGCTCTTTTTCCATATCCTTCTGATTTTTATTTCCGCCTCATCTTGCAACATTTTATAATGTTAACCCGTTGTTATTTAAATTGTTTCTCAATTATTCTTTTGTGAATTAAGAAAACAAAATCCAAAACAATTGTTGCTTATATTCTCCTTCATTTCTGAAAACATTAATTACATCTTTAAAATAATGTTTCCCAAAGGTTTCTATTGACCTATACACAATATATTTTTTGTTGTTTGTCACATTAACATTTTTCTACAAGATAAAACTGACTGATAAGACTATACTTATTGCAGCTTGTGACTGTCTGTATTTAAATATGATTTTGATGTATCATACCATCCTCCTACTTTAGGAAAAAAATAACTCATCTTAATTTGACCACACAGAAAATTCTTCCTTTTTCCCTGAAATGCCGGATAAAGATAAGACGAAGAAACCTATGAAATCTCTCAAAAACCTATCACTCAGTTATTCTAAAAACTTCTCTCTCTCTCTCTCTCTCTCTTTCTCTGAACCTTACGTGCCCAGGGCACATGAGGCTTCCACAAGGGTTTTCCACAAATGCCTGTCCTTTGCCTTTTTTTCTGCTCTTGCCCAGGTGAGCCCTCTATTGCTCAACATCTTTTCTGTTGTTCTTCTCCATGTCTCTTTTGGTCTACCCTTACTTCTGCTCCCCTGTGGTGTCCATCTTAGTGCTATTTTTTGGTAGTGACTTGTCAGTCATTCGGAGCACATGTCCCAACATTGCCAGCGTCTTTCCTCAATAATTGCTGTCAATGGCTTCATCTGCATTTCTGCCAACAAGATGTTATTTCTTATGGTGTTTGGTCAAAATATTTTTTCTGATTTTTCGTAAACATTTAGTCTGGAAAGAATTCAACTTGTTTTCTATGGTTTTGGTGATTTTCCAGCATTCACTTCCATAGAGTAGTACATTTAGAACATTATTCTTAAATATCCTGATTTTCGTATTGCTGTTTAGTTTTTTTTTAGATTTCCATATAGTCTGCAACATTGCGAATGCCTGGTTTGCTCTAGTAAGTCTGCTGTTGATGTCCTCTGGCTGTCTCCATTTTCTACTACTCTGCTGCCAAGATATACAAATTCATTGACCTCCTTCACTAACTTGCTATCTACTCAGTTATTCTAAAAACTCATCACTTACGTTATTATAAAAACGTATCACTTAGTTGTTCTATTTTTCATACCATTGCGTTATTTGGTAATTTAAAGTGATAACATATTTTTTGGAAAAAATACTATAAATCCATATAAATGTTACAAATCATAATGGGATTTATTACTATTCTTATCTTCAGAATATAAATTAATTCATTAACACAAATATTTTAAATATTTATTTCATTTTGTCAATATCTAGGTCTCGCAGTCTCTGACTTATGCTGTCTTATAACTATAGTCGGAATTAGTGTTATGCATAATCAGCCGTCATCTTCCGTCGACTTATCTTTCGACCCTGTAGAGGTCGGTTACGTCATCTTTGGAATACTGCACATATCGTTTAGTCGAGTGAGCAGCTGGATCACAGCTTTAATCACACTGGAGAGATGCCTGTGCATAACTGCGCCATTAAAGGTTTGGATATCACAAATATAATATTTTTTATGCGATATGTGTCTGTTGTTTAGTGCTTAATCATTATATCGGTATTTTCTTCCATGTATTATGCTGAACAACAAGTGAGAAATATTTGATTTTATTTTCACACGAGAAAGCTGGCCTAAGATTATCAGCATGACTTGCATCATCAAAATATTTTATATGTTCTAACTGGTATCAAAATAATATATTACAAGAATATTAGCCACATTTAACTTACTAGAGGTGATGTGGTAGCCATACTGCATATCCGCTACAGTTTAAATCTTGTGTGTATGCATACTCGCTACATCTAAGTTTTCAGCAAATGAAACAGCTACAACACGTATTAGTTTTATAGGTTTTATACAGCATTTCACTTAAAGAGTTGCTATGGTACAACACATGCAGAATATGCTCTCACTTTTTCCATTCAACTGGCGAACTCTCAAATTTCAGGCCTAGCATATATCTACTGTAGTGGGTATGAAGCCGACCTGCTGAGCTGGAAAAGCGCCCACGCATTGTGTGACGAGGCTGGACAAAATGGATATTTCCAAGGATGTGATGGAAAAAAATTCTTGAGGATGAGGAGCGGAACTAACATAATAATTCCTATGTTCTTTATAGTCTAGAGATATTGTTATAGAGTCGCTTCTTATTGTTATAGAGTCGGTTCTTAATGTTATTGTATCGTTGCGTATTGTTAGAGAGTCAATTTTTATTGTTATGGTGTCGCTTCTTATTATATTATTATATAGAGTTGCTTCTTATTATTATAGAGTCGCTTCTAGATATAGTCGCTTCTTATTGTTATAGATTTGCTACTTATTATACAGATATCGCTTTTTATTATATAGAGTCGCTCCTTATTGTTATAGAGTCGATATTTATTGCTATAGAGTTGCTTCGTATTGTTATAGAGTCGCCTCGTATTGTTATAGAGTCGTTCATTATTGTTATAGAGTCGCTCCTTATTGGTATAGAGTCTTATTTGTATAGAGTCGCTCCTTATTGGTATAGAGTCGTATTTGTATAGAGTCGCTTGTTATTGCTATACATTCGCTCCTTATTTTTATAGAGTCGCTCCTTATTGTTATAGAATCGCTTCTTCTTGTTATAGAGTCGCTTCTTCTTGTTATAGAGTCGCTTCTTCTTGTTACAGAGTCGCTTTTTCTTGTTATAGAGTCGCTTCGTCTTGTTATAGAGTCGCTCCCTATTGGTATAGAGTCACTTCTTATCGTTACTAATGATTTTACATCTAATGCTCTGTTTTGAAGAAGCATTTAATTCTGAACCTTTCAGTATTTTTTACTTTCTTTATACTACATGTTCTTAGAAGCAATGTTAACATCATCTTTGTTGTAACTATTTAAGAAAACGATAGGAGTTGCTTTATTAATTAAAGAACCCCGATTCGGTTTGTATCTTAAATCATACAAAAACATACAGGACAAAGAAATAGGGACAGTAGATGAAATATCAATTTATATGGATCTCATACAAGAAGAATGAATGACAGAAACATTAGGGGCACGTAGCTCTGACTTGTAGGCTGTGTTCAGTGGCGCAAGTGGAGTGTTGAAAATGTTTAATCTGAGAAGTTCCGATGTTAGACACGTAGGTAGTAAGGACGGGGTATGGACCGTACCTATTTTGTCTGAAGTGAGGGCAACTATAGAAACTGTTCCTGTACTCGCTTTACAGTGAAGGACGACAGACAAGAAAATGAACGCATTTTTTCTCTCACTGAATTACCTTTGATGCTTTTCAGGTTCTCAGCGGTAAATCATCAGTGTGTTACAGAATAAGAAGAAAGCATATTAGAACACTCATTATTCGAGCCATGCCTAGATGGACAACAACTATTTTTCGTCTCATTCAGTCCGTAACTCAGCCTGTTAAAAGGATGTGAAATATTGTGAAATACTGTGTTATTATTAATTTTTAGAGGACAAAATTCATCGTTCGCTCGTTATGTAAGACATTGAACTAAAGTTATTGCTTACATGGACGATACTATTTTAATATTCTTATTAGTCATTTCTTAGATGCAATAATGATAATGATAATAATAATAATTCCATCATCAAATTTTAATGTAATATGAGAGTATAGCTTTTCGTCACGGAAAAGTATACTTCAGATTATTGACTTCTGTTATTTTTATATTCAGATAAAAAGCTGTGTTTCACCGGAAAAGATGATCATCATCATTGCCATCATCTACATCATTCTCCTGTTTAGTACAACCCCCTTATACGTTGTCAACAGACTTGGGATGAAATTTTATCCGTTAAAAAATAAAACTCTTCTTGGACTTGTGCCAGGCAATGATAGAGAAAAAGTTGAGAGTACATCGTTTCTTATAAACAGTTGCATCACTCCCATGATAGCATTTGTTGTTGTCGTTATCTGCACAGCTATTCTGGTAATTAAACTACACAAGACAACACAATGGAGAAAGAAGGCCATAGCTGCTGCACAAGCTGACAGAGTTTCCAGTCGTAACCAGAAAGTGTCCAAGATGGTTGTGATGATTTCCACTTTGTTTATTGTTTGTTTCGCTCCTTTCTGCATCACGCTATTAGCAGCGGCGTGCTATCCAGAACTTTCTTACGGTGGTAAATATATAAAGATGTCATTAATGATTGGCGGGATTTCTTTACTTTTTGAATGCGTAAACTCCTCTGCAAATATTTTTATTTATTATAATATAAGCAGCAAATACAGAGAAACTTTACGAATGTTATTTCGCATGGAGAAACAGAGTAACTGATCTACATCATCATTTATCATAAAAACAACATTTGTTAAGTGTTAAGTTAATCTTCGCATTATTTTCACCGAAAACGTGAACATATATAGGAATAAGAAAACTCGGTTTTAAAGTCAGATTACAAAAATAAACACTTCTTTGTGACATTCTATTAGACCTGCTGAAGACTAGCTTTTAACAAAAATAATTCATATTGCTATTTGTTTAGGATTATTCATTTTACATTGTGATATGCTCAAAGATCACTGGAAGCAGTAGAAACGTGGTTTATTAGAAGAATGTTGCAAAATCCGTGGAAAGCAAGGAACAATAATGAAGAATTTATGAGAAGTGTTGGAGAGACCAAAAAAAATTGTCAAAAAATACGGGAGAGACAATGTGTTGTCATAGGACATGCAATGAGAAGAGTGTGGCATTGAAAATATTGTCACAACAGGATAAATAAAGGAAAGACGAGTTAGGGGAAGACCGAGAGAAATGATACTGGATAGCCTGAGGAGATGCGTGTAGGATCGGGTATTGTGGAGAAACATAGTGGCCAACGCCATTCAGCATGGCACTTGATGATGATGATGATGATGATGATGATGATGATAATGATGACATTGTGATACAATCCAGTTAATATTGGACTATAGTGCATTCGTATGTTTTGTTATTTAATGTTAATTAAAGTAGTCAGAATATGTTTTACATAGCCATTATGATCATTATCACCAGCTACAGAGTGCGTGAAATAAACTTCGTGAATTGAGGATAGCTTCCGTCTAGATCAGATAACCGTAAGGTATTCATATGAACACGTTTATATACAAAGGAAAGTAAAGTAAAAGTCTATATTTTAACAAAATTTAAATCAAGATACACTGTTACAACTGAACTAATATCACTATTTTTCTTGGGAGGAAAAAAATTATAAAAGAAAAATGGCATGCTCTTCTTTGTTAGGGACATGCGCGCGGAAACTCATGTTTGAAGTTTGACGTGAGCAAACCAGAGCACGGATGGATGCTTACTTGGAAGCTTGCAATGCAAGCAGTTATTCCACTTCCAGTTAGTGCAACTGAGGCAACTGAAACTCCTGCAGATATACGAGTACAGTGTAGGATGAAAAGGTAGTGTGGGAACATATGTGTGTCTCTTCACCATCAATATAAGTGGCACAGGAAGTTGCAGCCACTGTTGATAATAGATTATTTTTTACCAAGGTCTTCACTAAGATGATTAGTTTTGCACGATAAATACATGCCCTTAGGTGCGATGATTAAGATGGACACCACAGGGGGACAGAAGTAAAGTAGACCAAAAAAAGACATGGGGAAAAACAGCAGAGAAGATGTTAAGGAACAGAGGGCTCACTTGGGCAAGAGTGGAAAAAAATGCAAAGGACAAGTGTTTGTGGAAAATCCTTGGGGATGCCACCTGAGACTTGGGCGCGTAAGGTTCAGAGAGAGAGAGAGAGATAGAGAGAGAGAGAGTGAGAGATAGATAGATAGAGATAGATAGATAGAGACAGAGATAGATAGAGAGAGAGGTGCGCTGATATCTTAAATACATCCATCAGAGAATAGTAAACCTTCTCATATTTGAACCACAATCTCCGGCATGTCATTCATTTGATCATCTTCAACACTGCCTCCTGAACTAGTAGTTTAAACTGCCCTTTCTGTTTAATATCGGCCAAAATAAAAATTAGGACAAAAATATTAGTGTACATATCATATCTACAACACTTCAAATAATTCGTTGTCTGATATAACCTGTCTGAGATTTACTGAGCATATCCATTGTTTCTGTAGAAGGTTAGTTTGAACAGTCAAGAATGAAAGAGTAGCGTTTGGATCAGACGATATTAAAGAGGACTAGAACAATTATAATTTGATCTGTTGTCTCAGACACAATGTGTTATATTTATTGAAATGAATTCTGATTGTGTCCAGACGATGTGTTTCATTTTTTTCTGGTAACGTTGCAATTTAATGAAATAATACTCTGCTAGAAATAGAAAGAAACAATGTTCTGAAATATAAATGAATCAAATAATGTATTACCTTATTTGTATCAACCTGAGCTGTGTTTGGTTAGTTTTAAGTTGACCAGTTCCTACAGCTAGGCATTCATCTTCTCGTATTGTCAACTGAGTTCTTGAAAAAAAAAACAATGAAGAAAACTCATTTCCAACAGCGTTAACACATTGAGAAGTTTTAAAGTCTCCGAAATCTACCTGCGAAGTCTTTGAAATGTAGATGCATTTTATATTATTGATTTCGCTACTACTTCTACTTCTTCTTCTTTCTTTTTCTTTCTTATTCTTCTTGCTTCTTCTTCTTCCTCTTCTTCTTCCATCATCCTGGAAATGTGAGCTGGTTTTCTGCGCATATGTGGTGGTGAAGATGTTAAGGCTATTTTTCAGGCCTTCCCCGAGGCAAGAGATGTGCAAACCTTCTTTGGTAGAATCCACGGCACGGCAGCTATGACGATCCCTGCTACGTTAGCCAGGTTAATCCTGTACTGGGAATACAAACGAAGAGATGAGGCAGTGTCTTTGTCAGCTATGTTACCAAACCCTGACGCCAATATGTCAGCTATGTTATCGAAACGTGACGCCAATATGTCAGCTATGTTACCAAACCCTGACGCCATTATGTCAGCTATGTTACCAAACCCTGACGCCAATATGTCAGCTATGTTATCGAAACCTGACGACAATATGTCAGCTATGTTACCGAACCCTGACACCAATATGTCAGCTACGGTTACCGAACCCTGACGCTAATATGTCAGCTATGGTTACCGAACCCTGACGCCAATATGTCAGCTAGGGTTTTCGAATCCAGACGCCAATATGTCAGCTAGGGGTATCGAACCCAGACGCCAATATGTCAGCTATGGTTACCGAACCCTGACGCCCTTATATTAGCTATAGGAGGCTGATTGCCACGTCAGACAGTGTCTTCAACCTCCTCCCTCACACCCCTCATTTATTTCAGATACAAAAAAATAACTGAAGATAAGAAATGTAATAACTTTATCTTATAAGAGTTGAGAATCTGGCAAGAAATTTAGCCTCTGCCATTCATCTAGACTTTCATTATTTCGTAGATCTTTCGAGACCAGAAATTTGTAGAAAGTGACGGCAGAGAGAGATCTGAAACATGGATTGTATTTGTTACATATGACAGTAGAATTAAGCTATGTAGTGGTTCTGTCATAGTAAAAACTGTGCATGTATAAAACTTTTCTATATCAGGAATTTGTGGAAAAGTGTATAAAACACTATTTCAGTTTTTCATGGTTTATTTTAAAAAATAATTAATATTTATATACTGAATTATTTCACAATTTCCAGTGATAAATTGGCTGCATGAATGGCTCGTAAGAATAATGAAAGATTACTCAAATCACTTGATCTACAGTCGTGTATTCAGGAGACCTGAGGCAAGTACCCCTAGGTCTATGCTTTCTCTATTATACTTTTTTTAGTGAAGAATTATATTTGTATTGTCTTTACTTCCGGGCATAAAGCTTCAAGGCCACTAAACATTCCTCTTATATTCTGACTCAGTTCGGGTGGTGAAAAGAAGTAAAAACTACTTCATGCCCGGCAAAAATGAGTTGATACTTTTACTTTCACATCGAAACAACTTCATACAAACAAGGAGATCAGTGCGGTTTTTTTAAAATTCAGAGTGTAATCTATACGGTCAAACAGAATAGTTTTAGTTCTATCCGTAATCTATACGGCCAAATGGTATAATCACTTAATTCTCCGTTTTCACTTTTTTTAATTTCGACCACTCGGACTCTACCTACGGGGAGACCGCATTTACTGGTTGTCTAAACAAGAAAATACTACGTCTAATTGAAATAAACTTTTTACGTTACATAGGCATGTCATACATGGGTCCTTTATTGTTTCTTTCTGCCTTCTGTATGTATAATAAAGTAAACAACGGTAACACAATATGTATATTATGTCTTACATCCTTCCCGTTCCGTTAAATGTCACATATGGCCCGCATGGTATTTCGCCAAGATGTCCTGTCTTCCGCGAGTTTTTCACTCTCATCAAGGGATGTTATGCCCACTGAATTTTCTTCTCTTAATAATGTCCTCTTTAGAGTATCACATGGTCGACCTCTTCTTCTTTTGGCTGTTGTGTTCCATTTGATAGCTTGTTTGGGATTATTTGGTTGTTTCTTTTCATCACATGACCGACATATGTTCATCTTCGTTTTTTCTGATCAACCATGAGACAGATTGTTGTTTGCTCATCTGTCTGATCACTGCGTTGTTCTTGAATTCATTCATTCCACTTTATACCGAGTATTTTTCTTAGGCATTTGTTTTCAAAAGAGTCTAATTTCTTGTCTATTACTTTAGTTGTTTTCCAGCTTTCACTTGCATAAATGAGGGTTGATATTACATTTGAATTGAATAATCTTATCTTGGGTTTTGTGCTTATAATTTTTGAATGACATATGTTCTCAAGATTCTTGAAGGTCAATGCTGCTTTGGAAATTCGAATTCTAACTTCTTTTCTGGTGTCACCATTGTGGTCTATATAGCTGCCGAGATATGCAAAATGGTTTACTTCTTCAACAGCTGTATATTATGTACAGAAGTGCAAATAAATATCGACAGAAACAATTCAAGAGAGAAAAGTTAAAGTGCACTTATTATTTTCTTTTATTATTACATCTTCTTCTTTACGAGTATAGCAAACGTTTACCTCCCTTTCTTCCACTTACCTCCATCATCTCTTGTCCCTTATGGAACATCTGATGCCACTAAACAATTGGCACAAACTAAGTCTCCAAACATCGAATACTGACACAACGTTCTCAATGTAGCTATCTCAAGTTTCTGCTTTTTAGAAACATTCACTTCACTAAACATCCAACATAACAATAAATCACACGACAAGAACAATCACTAACTAAACGTAGCATAAAATACGAGAGAGCAACACATGATCATCATCGTAGTTTTGCTTTATTTCATCAATTTTTATGTTATTACAGAGGAAGAAAAAAAAGAGAATACAGTTTTATTATATTCTCCCCCACCTCCCCCCGCCCCCTTTTTTTGTCATCAGCCCTGTCACGCGGTGAGTGATGGGATAAAAGAGTACAGGTATGCTGAAATGATCATGTCTGACATGACATGGCAATCAGTTCTTTGTCTCAACAGCTACATTTGTGCGGACTACGCGTCACACAAGAATCAGTTCAGACTTTATTATCCTATACTGGAATACAACAATCTTTCCGCTTCTGTCCTGTTTATTACTCTTCTTTCTTCACAAATCTTCTGCCTTTGACCAATAGATCAGTAATTAATGAGATCTTTTCACTCAGTACTTAAAATCGTACAGCAATTAGCAACTTTCGCTTATAAGAGCACCACATTTTCCCATGTCCATATCAGTATGCACAGCTCGCCCAGGTGATCAACCAGCTCTTTCCACGGAGAGCTTTAACTCTTAAAGGCTAAAGAACGATGGCATTGTTCTTAAAATCAGCTCAGCTGCTGAAACGACTATAACTTCGTCGATTTAGATTACAGTATACGTCTGTTTCGTGTATAAATTCTACAGTCTCATTTACAATGAAAAAACCTCGCAACGTTTTGAAGTTTGCACATATATATATATATATATATATATATATATATATATATAAACATACATGGCAGGAGACCGTGTGTATGTTTGTCTAAAAATCGGTACATGATAGAGAGACTGAATCTAAGCTACGAAATTTCTGTGTCATGACCTCGTTTCTTTCCGGGTGTCACGATCCTTCGTGTCTGCTGAACAGTTACTAATGACTATGCCAAAAAAACACCTTTTGTGGACGTTCTAGTTGGCTAAGTCGATAGTACGCTATTCTCTCGTGGCTAGAAGGCTGCTCGCCCTGCTGCAAACCGTGTTTGAATCCCAGGTGATTTTCTTGTGATTTTTCTTTCTCTCACGTCTCACTAAAGTGCTTTGTGTACGATTTTTTTCGAAGTCTAATCCTATAAAACTGTGTTCTCTTACTTTTGAAGCATGAATAATCCCGAAAATGGCAATGAGAGCTATTGAAAAAAATCTAGTCTCTAATATTTGTAGTTGAAACTTAAAAGCAACAGATATTTTATTCATTACATTTCAAAGAGTAGTTTATTTCTCCGGTCATGCTGTCTGCTAGTGCACTGTTCTGTGTGTGTGTGTATGTTAACCTCAGTAGAAATTAGACTCTAGTTAATCTACACTGTTGGGGCTTCGTAGATGCTGGATAAATGTACTCGTAGTTTTTCGTTGCTTGATAGTTACTGTTAAAAATGGGCCTAAAACTATTCCCCATCAGCACTGCACGGCTCCTCACCTTTCTCAAGCTTCTTACATGTTTCCATCTTCTGTTTGAGGGTAGGCCCCGCGCGTTTACGCTTACTTGGGACCTGTTAGAGCTGTCTGTGTGGGTGAAAACAACATCTGAATGACATTAAGACCCAACTGACACGTATGTTTACACACAGTGAATTGGTGGGCGTGGGAGACAAACGTGTGGGCTTCATCAAGACTGGGAGAGAAAAGATTAAACTTACATTTCCGCTAGAAATATGTTGTATTTTTTATTTTTATTAACATATTATTTCTCCTAATTTTTTGCCGGTTGCTTGAGTTTCGGCTAACAACGGAAAGTATACTGTATAATGAATATACAGTAAATCAGGGAGCGTTGATGGCATATGACCGATACAAAAATATGCACTAGGTTTCTCTTGTATTCCTTTTGTCCATGAAATTAATCTAATAATAAGAACACAGCTTTTCAAGAAGAAGATAGTTTATACGCCAGATTTGATAAAGTAAAAAAAAAAAACCAACAAATTTCTTTTCCTTGAAATTTCAGACCTTTATTTCGTTAAACAAAATACGGTTGGCTTCTTAATGTTTATCTTCACGATAGATTATGACGTGAATCATTTACCCTGTTTTGCACGTGCAGTAACATTCGTAAAGTTTCTCTGTACTTGCTGCTTATATTATAATAAATAAAAATATTTGCTGAGGCGTTTATACATTCAAACACCACAGCAACTCCACCCATCATTAATCCAATCTTTATATATTTACCACCGTAAGAAAGTTCTGGAATACACGCCGCTGCCAGTGACGCCATACAGAGTGGAGCATAACAAACAATAAACAAAGTGGAAATCATCACAACCATCTTGGACACTTTCTGGTTACGACTGGAAACTCTGTCAGCTTGTGCACCAGCTATGGTCTTCTTTCTCCATTCTGTTGTCTTGTGTAGTTTAATTACCAGAATAACAGTGCAGATAACAATGACAACAAATGATGTCATAGGAATGGTGAAACTGTTTATAAAAAACGATGTACTTTCAACGTGTTCTCTATCAGGATCTGGTACAAGTCCAAGAAGAGTTTTATTTCTTAGCAGAGAAAACTTCATCCCCAGTCTGTTGACGGCATATAAGGGAGTGGCACTAAACAGGAGAATGACGTAGACGATGGTGATAATGAAGGTAATCTTTTCTGGTGAAACCAAACTTTTTATCTGAATGAAATAATTAATAGATATCATTAATACGAAAACAATTATACTTTTATTCCAGAAAGCTTCATTCGTGTATGACAGCACAGGAAAAACTTGTGATGGCATTATTATTATTATTATTATTATCGCTGTTATTTCCTGTATAATTTCAATTATTTCTGATTTATTACACCTTTGTGCTTAAAATTCCGTTATATTCATCTAAAATCGTGATACCATAGGTTAAGAAACAGAAAAAAAAATTGTTTTCAATCGTTGCTGCCTTCACAGTGCAATAAACATCCATTGACAAGGTAACCAACTCTTAGGTTCTGCGGCATGCTAACCTCTCATCATTTCATAACAACATTGAGCAGAGGAGTCTGAAATGACTTAGACATGTAGATAAAGACAGATAACAACAATATTCCCAAGCAGCATTTGTATGGCGAACCTATGGACCTAAACCGAGTTATCAAAATATATATACGTCATCAATGCAAGATTTAACAATCCCGGGCGAAGTCTGGATAGAACTTACGAAAGAGAACAAGCGAGCACCATCATCGGAGGAGAAACAATGGACCAGGCTAGTATATAAATGGTGCAAGGGCAAGAGAACTGAATTTCGTAATAGAAGCAGTGTTTGCCATTACTGTGGTAGAATATGCAAACCCAACATTAGTATTCAGCCATGAGAGAAGCTGCTTAGAAATCTGACGCTTGACATGACAAACAACGGCTGATATCTGCCCTCTTATAAGAAGTCTCTTTAGATGAAAAGTGCCACCACTATTACTACTAATATTACCACTATTACTACTACTACAGCCTGTACTACTACTACAACAACTACTACTAGTACAACTACTACTACATTGACTGCCACTACCTCTACTATTATATCTAAGCAGTAGCTAAAAAGATTATTACTTTAATCTTTTTTCATTTAACGAAGATCTTTAGCTTCATGTTCTTGTATTTCAATCCATCCAATAGATTATTCTCAAATAAGATAACAGTAAAAAAATATTCATTGAAACCATTAACATGCGTGCAATTGGTTTATTTATGCGCTCCATCTAAATACAAAATATAGAGGTTTTTATGCATCTTGAAAGTAGTCACGGCTCGGATAATAATTTCTGAGAGATCGATGATCTCTTACCTCACTGTCAAACAGAAGCGGTAGAAGAATGCCATTCATTCAGTGCATTCATTTTGTTACCTCCCTTCGTTAAGAGTAAGTCTAGCGTAGGGACACTGCTTTTACACGTGCAACAGAAAAGTGTCATTACAATGTTTGCTAGACAGAAAATATCATTAAAATGTTTGCTAGACAGAAAAATGTCATTACGATGTTTGCTAAACAGAAAAATGTAAATACAATGTTTGCTAGAAATAAAGATGTAATTAAACTGTTTGCTAGACAGAAAAAAAAGATGAGTCGAACTCCCCACGCAAGTTTCGCTCTCTTGATAATCCCCACACAACACTGACTTCCAGACACATTATAACAATGTCTCTAAACACGCAAGTACCCAATGCGTCTCAGGAAAATATTGTGTTGAACACCTGGTTCTTTATGAGGCAGCGCATCGCTTAACTTGCTCCTATATTTCGTCCTCAAGTGCGATAACACTTCGTCCATCTTGATTCCACATCTAATAAATCGTGTGTCGACTTCTTTGCTCATTATTTATACTACCGATACTATCCACAAAGATCAATTTCTGATTAATGAAAATTTAAACACAATGAATCGAGGCTGCTAAGAAATATATGTTTATGCTGTCCCGGATAGATTTTATATATACAATACAATATACAGTTTGTGTAGGAAACTTGTACTGTAGCGATTTCTTTTAGAGAAAATAGGCATGTAGCGACTATGTTTATGTGTCAGTATTAATGATTGTTTTATAGTGAGTTAATATAAGCGGTTTATTTAATGCGGCAAGTTTTCCGTTCACTCTTAATGCAAACAAATCCATGTGAACACCTACAACAGCATAAAACATTCAAGACAATAATGATATAATGCATCATGTCTAGTACAAAAGTACATCATCATCATCATCATCATCATCATCAACAACAACATCATCGTCTTTCTCCCTTGAGAGCATAGGCCACGGATAAAGGCTCTCCAGTCATCCTTGTTCTTGGAATTATTCTCTTCTTCCTTCCATGTGTAATCCTTGTCTCTGAGCACTCTCATAATTTCTCTTCTCCAAGTAAGTCTAGGTCTTCTTCGTTTTCTTTTTCCTTGATGATTCCGTCTCAGTGCCTGTCTTGCTATGTTGGTGTCGGGTTTCCTCAGCGTGTGGTACAAAAGTACAGGTATAACATAAAAACAGAAAAAACAACAAATCACATCATCATACATCCAAACCTTTAAAGGCGCAGTTATGCACAAACACCTTTCTATGGTGATTACAGCTGTGATCCAGCTACTGACTCGACTGAAAGACATATGCAGTATTCCACAAACGACGTAATTGACTTCTATAGGGTCGAAAGACAAGTCGACCGTAAGCACTGATCTGTTATGCATACAACTAATTCCAACTACTGTTATCAGACAGCCTAAGTCAGAACCTGCAAGACCTAAACATTGAAAGAAAAAGGTATAAGAAAAAATGTATAAAATTATGTCTTACACAGAATGTTTATATTACTCGTTTGATTTATAATACGAAGAATAAATCCCTCAGTGATTCTCTTGTATTAAAATGCAAACTTTAGCAAGAAGTACAACTATGTTAATGTAGCATATAGCACAACAGCACGATGATTAGCGTAACTGTCTCATAAGTGTTAGAGAAATTACGTAGACTAAATACACATCTTCACGAATTTAAATAAAGGCAATGTAGTCCAATAATTATGTTAGAGACTGCCGGCTTTGTCTGAGATTTCAAGAGAAGTAGCAAAACTGTATATGTTACTGAAATTAATGAGAACTAAAGTTGATCGATATGTAGTTTTCAGACGTTGTAGAGAATATGTAGTAACATTTCCCCTATGAACTTTTTTTCTCAAATGAGACACGTTTATTAGCATAATATTGCTATTAATCTTCTACTTATTCATTCCACCTGGAATAGAGAGCCTGTGTTCTATGAAGATGATGTGGTAAAAATGTTGAGGCACATCATCGCGTTGCTTTGGGAGCTGGATGTGGAGGCTAACTGTTTAGTTCCTGCATGGAGCTAAAACAGCAGGAGGTGTCCAAGGCTCTTTCATCCACCGCTATGACGATTATGGTGATCCCTGATGCCTTAGTCTGACTAATTGTCTTGTTAGTGGTACCACAGAGAAGCCGGGATATGTTCTTGATCAGCTGTGGTTCGCTAAACCAGCCACTAACATGTTGTCTATTGCTTATTGGACCGGACATGGTCTTCATTCTTGATTAAAATGATCGCAGTATAAAATGATGTCACATGACGCAAAAAAGAGAGGGACTATCGAAAGAAAGCACAACAAGGAATTATATAAGAAAAAAGTATTCTATTTGAAGTTGTAGAAGCCATCGTGACCCACGTCTTCTTTTTTAATTGACAAACACAAACAATCCAGCAGCGCCAAATTAAGGATGAAGCTGATGGAAATGAAGAATAAACATCTTGTCTCCCACACAAAGAAAGTATTACTGTAGCTCGTCTTTCATTGTTACCTAATCAATAATGTGATTGATGAAACATTTAAAATACGATATTGGAAAAAAGCAACCATCAGTTAACGATCTGTCCAGCCCAAATAAGTGGTTCCCAACCTGTTTATACCCAAGGGCCACGTCTCCAAATATATATAAGATGTAGACCATAAGTTTTAAAAAAATCGTAGTGTCATAAAACCTTTGTGTTTCTAATCACTACATGGCACGTAATACCACATATTGATAACGGATCAGTTTATAATCCCGAAGAGGATCTCAGGCTGGGAACCGCTAGATTGTAAACAAAGATATTATTTTCTTACCAAGTAGGCTGATATTGACAGTGTCTTCGAAATCTTGCTTGATAAAGCAAATAATATTGATGATATTTGTCACAGTACCGAAAATACCAATAATCGGACACAGAACACCGTACACAGACCATGTAAAAATCAGCGCTGCTTCATCACTTATATGGAAATCAGAGAGGTTTATATCCTCAAAACTTGAATTATCTTGTAAGTTGTTCAAAGTACAAGAAGAGCTGATGTGGGCCATGAGATCCTATTGGAGAAAAATACCCTTCGTTAGATACCGTATACTCCATTTTTTTCCCTTCTTTTCATGGATGTTTGCACAATCTATTACATTTCTCCTGAACAGTCTAAAAGACCACACAAAAGGATTGAGACTTAACATGTGATAGTAAAACGGTAAAATCCCGGTTTCCATGTCATTAAAGCATTTTGGGGATACTGTATCAGGACCGTCTGTTCACGACCTTCTGCACCTGAAAGTCTGATGTGGTCAGTATCACGCCTGGGCGCATTTACCTTCCCAGATTTCTCTGTATCCATGTTTACATGCTGGGTGCACCCCCGAGCTTTCGTAATGTGTACCAGAAAAAAATCACTGCTGGGACTTGAACCCGCCATCACGCTATTAGTAAATGGAGTGTCTAACCACTCATTTAACCATTCCGCCAACACGGCATAGTATAGACGTGAATATAAGGTACAGTGAATGCAGCCAGTGTATTCTGTTACAATAAAAGATTCTGTCCCACAACACGTAAGTTAAAAAGTAGAAGTCACAGATCAGATCAGACTAGTTGTACTGTATGCGTCAGAAACTTTTAGTACAGATAACAGGATGAAAACCAAATACAACGTATAAGAGTAAAATCCTGAGAAGAATTCATGGTTCAGTAAGAGACCCTATAATACAGTATTGGAAGATAAGACGTAGCAAAGAAATCTACCCACTGTTTACCCTTGGATTATAACAACCACTTCGAAAAGCAACAAACTGAGCTGGCTGGGGCATTTAGAGAAAATGAAGGAGGACAGACAAACAAAGATGTCCTATACAGCAGTGAGGAAAAGAAATAAACAATATAAACCTAGACAACGACGGCGATACAACCTGGAAGAAGATAGACGAGCTACTGGAATCTGCAATTGGCAAGAAAGGGTCAAGAACAGAAGGGGAATGGAGAAGTGTCCTGACTATAGCAATGAGTCTCGGGAGCTAGGAAAGCTGCTAAATTGAGCAGCTGCTGAAAGAAGAAGATGATAGTTGACTAGAGCTCTGTTCACTCGATCTTCATGTGAAATCAGCACTCCAAAATCTGTTTCTTTTTTCTCTCAGTGAACATTCTAGCAAAAAAATCATGTGGTATGTTAATAAAACACACACATACACACACAGACACACGCAAGCAAGCACGCACACACTCACATATATATATATATATATAATTGTATACGTCGCTTATAACATTGTCACTTAGCTCAGGAGCAACGCCAATATATATATTTTTAAAAGTTACTCATATTCAGATTCACACATTCTAATCGAAAATTGTCACATCGAATAAATTATCGCTCATTTATTTTTTTTTTTTTGAAATTGCCGAATTATTCGTTAGAGAAAACATGTGTTCCTGATCTTGCTATTTGTCTCGATCTCAAAATTGTGAAATGTTTGTATGCTTCGTATCACATTTTATTCTCACTTCATCATAACATTATTACTTAATTCCATAAAAGGCGTTTTATATTTATTACTACAACATGTATTGGCAGAAAAAAAAACGTCTTAGAATATAAATCATTGGCTTAAATTAATGTAATACATATCATATCAGAATACGCTACGTTTATTCAAATATCAGTGCATCTTTTTTTTTTTTGTAATTATGTTGTAGAATTTTCCAAAATAATATCTTATGTTACTGCAATATATTTTTTAATGACATATCTAAATTAAGATTGTCGGTACAGTTTACGATCCAATTCCTGGTGTCACGTGATAACTTATCTCTTATAAACACAGCTTGAACAAAAAATCTCTTTCACGTTCCCGAAAATAAACATAAATCCGTCGTCTCAAAATTTCAAATTATTTTATCAATATTACACGAAAGCTACCATTATTTCTAAAATACAGACAATAATATTTACACTTACTTTTCCCTAAAGCTATTGAAATGTAATTGTGATGTTTGTATGAAATAACTGATAATTGAAGTCATTTTGTATAGTCATATTCGTGTACAGCAGATAGTCGGGCCGCAAACGTCACATGAGTATACGCATTTAATTAAACACTTTATCTGTAAGAAAAGTAAATAATCACTACAAACCAACTCCCATGTACAAACCGAATTGATAATATTTTTACTCCCTGTATTAAAATTTACCGTCCTCAGATAATATTGAACAAACTTGTATTATATCTGAACATATGAGACTGTATAAATAATCCAAAGTGTAAAACTGTGCACAAGGATAGCGGAGTTTGAAGTGCTACGACAGTTTGAAATAAAATTAGAAATAGCTCTGTGTATATTTATATATTTAATTTTATATACACTTATATAGTCATATATAACTTATGCGTATACATTATGCAAAGAATGTAATGTGAATCTATATTTATCTTTTATGGACTACTCAAAGGCATTTGATTGTATACAACACCAGAAACTCTGGGAAATAATGGAAAAAAATGGGATTTCAAACACATTTCGTACAATTAACATCACTGTTGTATCTAGACCAACAGGCAGCAGTGAGAACAAATGATGAAATGACAACTAGGTTTGAAATAAAACATGGGATCTGTCAAGAGTGCTTGCTGTCGCCTTACTTATTTAACTTCTATACTGAAAATATAATGAGGAATGTTAGAGAATATATCAGTAAGTCATGTGCATGTTTCTTGCGGAACTTTGCCTCGATAACAGCTCTCCTGTAGGCCTCTCGGTTGTAAGCAAGATGGCTTAGTGCTGATGCATCCATTTGATGATTATCAACGTAAATATAGGTCCTGTGGTCCTCCATGTGGTCCCCGAAAGGAGAGAGGACCACAAGAGGTTCAGAGTATCGCTGGGCTTGACTCTTGGTGAGTCTCATAAGCAGGATTGCGTGACACCTTGGTTTTCGTTGCACCAGTTTAATCTAGAGTTAGACTTTCTCACTGGAAAAACTCGACGTATTTTAGATATCCCCGCAGGATGAGTGGTGGTTGCCCATCTAGACTGCCCTGGTCCAGTGTCTCCGACTTCAGCATTTTGTGGTCGTGGCCGTTAACATTTCTATTTGTGATCAGAACGGAGGTTTTGTTCATGAGGACGAATCCTCGCCACTAGTGACTTCCACCCCTGGCTTAAGCCGGTTTATTATCCCTGTATGGGCGTGTTTAGGACGTGACCGACATCTAGAGCGGAGGTACAGTGACATGTGTAGCCATCAAATTTCACCCCTGGTGTAAGCCGCTTTAGACATAGTTCACCAGTATCGCTGTATTTCGAACGTGGCCGACCTCTAGAGCAGAGGTGACGTGGTAAGAGTAGCTCTCGCAGAGATACTACTGGACATACTGATTTTTCACACATTTGCATTTCCTTTGCGGAACTGTGCTCCCAAACAGCACTCTCGGTTGTGAGCAAGATGGCCTGCTGCTGCAGCATCCATTTGCAGATCCTCAACGATGTCTTGCAGCCATCTTCGTTCTGGTCTTCCTCTTTTTATTTTTCCCATTATGTATCCTTCCAATATGGTCTTCTCTAAATTATCATGACGTTTAATGTGTCCAAAATATTTCAGTTTTCTCTCTTTAATCCTCTTTACTAGCTAGCCTTCTTCAATAGCAAGCTCTTGTAGTATAGATATATTTGTTCTTTTTTGTGTCCACGATATTTGGAGAACTCTTCTGTAGCATTTACATTCAAAGGCATTTATGTGTTTCTCAGCTGTTTTGTTAAGTGTCCAGGTCTCACAGGCATATGTTGCGATGGGAAAGATGCATGCCCTTAAAAATCTTATTTTTTGTAGTTCTGTCTGCTCCTCTCCACAGATTCTTTATTTGTTTTACTTTCTGTAGAGCGATAGATGTCCTCCTTTTAATTTCCCTCATTGTATCTCCATTATTAGTTAGTAGTGATCCAAGATATTAAAAAATCTCCACTTCTTCCAGTTTTTCCTCATTGATACATATTTGAGCTGCCTTGTTTGTTTTGTCAGTTGTCATCATATTTAGTATTCTTGGCATTAAGATAGAGTTTCTGTTCTTCGCTGTTCTTAGGGACTGACATAATTAGTTTTTCCATTCCTTTTTGTGTTGTGGACAGTAACACTGTGTCATCAGCATATCTAATCTCTGGTATTTCATAACTTCCAGTTGTTATGGCATCGTAATACTCTTTTCTACATCTTCTCTAACATTCCTCATTATATTTTCAGTATACAAGTTAAATAAGTAGGATGACAATACGCACCCCTGACGGACACCTTGTTTTATGTCAAACCAAGTTGTTGTTTCACCGTTTATTCTTACTGTCGCTTGTTGGTCTAGATACAGCAGTGATGTTAGTTGTGTCAAATGTGTTGTAAATCACATTTTTCCCATTATTTCCCAAAGTTTCTGGTGTTGTACACAATTAAATGCCGATTAAGCTTCACTTTATCCTTTCCATCACCTTTTCACATTGGCGCCACACAGCAATTCTAATTGCTTTCCGCATTTTGTTTCTTGGCCGGGAGGAGTTTCACTCTACGTACGGAATCCGAAGAATCTCGCCAGCAATGTCTTAACTTCTGGGTTATGCCAGTTCAGGCAATTTGCACGGTATGAGTTAATATGGGACGTGGCCGACCTCTAGAGCAGAGGTGCCGTAACTTGAGCAGTCCTGACCTCGAGACAACTTCAATTACTCCTTTCTTTCATCTTTTCCACTATGCCGCATGGAACGTATAATCGCACCCTTCTTCAGTGGCTGGGAGGAGCCCCACTCCATACACGGCAGCTGAAGAATCTCACCAGCAGCGGTAGATGAGCTACCAAACATGATTCTCATCTACCGAAACGTCTGGTTTTCAGGCGCCAGATATTCACCTTCGCCCCTTCTCCTGTCGGTTTGAACAATTCTACCACGAGAAGGCCAGGAACTGGACTTGACTGTCAGAGGCTATTTGAGACACACGCCTGGGATACACTTCATTAGAGTGGAGAGCGTATGCTCCACCCCAACTCAGGCAATGACAGTCCTTAGAAATGTTCCTGCATATACTTTACAACTGTTTAAATACATGCTTGAGGTTGATTAAATACACTTTTAAAATATATTTTCTCTAAAGGTGCAACATGTTCAAAAGAAATTTAAATATATAGTTCTTAATTCAAGCATTCCATTTTAAAATAAACTATAGTTTATACTTCGTAGCTATTGTAAAATAAAATATATATTATCTTTCTCAATGTCCTTATTTTCTCTCTAGATCACAGACGCAAAGAAAAAGTTCTCATCCACTATGCCAAGATCCAAACACTTTCTACCTCACTCAGCAGCACTCTACTAGCCGCAGGAAAGTATGGGCAACCAGTCAACCCAAGCAGCCAGCAAGATCCACAAAACACATACGCCAAAATATCGCAAAGAATTATGAACCCTTATAACAGAATAGGAGTTTTTCTTGTGTAGCTTAGCTATTAAAAGGGTGGCATGCTCATGGAAAGATTTAGCCACGAAACTCTTGAAATCTTGAGGTAGCCCGTGTTTACTGATTTAAGAGAGCAGTTTAAAAACAGCTTTTGGCTAAAATGGGATGACATGTTTTCATAAGTCAAGGAAAGTTGTAAAACATGAGATGACATGTTTTCATAAGTCAAGGAAAGTTGTAAAACATGGGATGACGTGTTTTCATAAGTCAAAGAAAGTTGTAAAACGTGTGATTTGTGCACGACACTTTGGATCACTGCTAACTAATAATGGAGATACAATGAGGGAAATTAAAAGGAGGACATCTGTTGCTCTCCAGAAAGTAAAACAAATAAAGAATCTGTGGAGAGGAGCAGACAGACCTACAAAAATAAGATTTTTAAGGGCATGCCTTTTTCCAATCGCAACATATGCCTGTGAGACCTGGACACTTAACAAAACAACTGAGAAACACATAAATGCCTTTGAATGTAAATGCTACAGAAGAGTTCTCCAAATATCGTGGACACAAAAAAGAACAAATATATCTATACTACAAGAGCTTAATATTGAAGAAGGCTGGCTAGTAAAGAGGATTAAAGAGAGAAAACTGAAATATTTTGGACACATTAAACGTCATGATAATTTAGAGAAGACCATATTGGAAGGATACATAATGGGGAAAAAGAAAAAGAGTAAGACCAAAACGAAGATGGCTGCAAGAAATCGTTGACGATCTCCAAATAGACGCAGCAGCAGCAGGCCATCTTGTCACAACCGAGAGGCCTACAGGAGTGCTGCTTGGGAGGCAAAGTTCCGCAAAGGACATGCAAATGAATGAATGAAAATGAACTTTGGTGTCTCGTGGGCTGAGCTGAGAAAGGGGTGATTGCTTTTGTGTAGTTTAGGATTTTTATTGTTTTAGCAGCCAGAGAGAAGGGAACGGACATGATATAATTGTCTTATTAAACTGGCCAGGATGTGAGCTAGCGGTTTTCCTGCAGTTACATGTGATGTTTCTGAGTTGCCTCATGTTTTCTGTGAAGTCAGAATTGTAGAATAATTATGTAGAAATAGTTCTTCTTGTTAAGACCACTTTGCGATGTGGGTTTTGTGAAATTCAGTGAGGCATACTTTTTTTCTTTTTCAAGATGCCTATTTGATGTATTGTTTGAGTGTGAAAGTTGATCACTCTCTCCCCATTTGGCGAACTGAGTTCTCGCCCGGGGTTGGAGCCTAAGTTTGATATTTTGTCACCCTACTTCTCGTCATCACCCACCCATCATCAGTTCTCATTAATAAAAAGTTGTTCTATGTTTTACATAACTTTTCAAGTTACTCCACATCGTTATATGTTGGTATTATGGAGAGGTTTAGAGATTCTCATGTTATGTTGCTGTCATTTAGGTGGAATCGACTGCCTGGGTTGTGTTAGTTTCTCTGTGAGTATCGTAGAAACCAGTTGGTTAAACTTTCTGATTACATTCAAATTGTTAGATCTTACTCCACTAAACCCTTGCTAACAGCGGCATAAGCAACCTTCTTCAACACTACACTATGTCAGCTGGTCCCCTGACCTGGCACATGCTATTTCACCCTTACAGAACACTGAAATATGGAACACCCAACATCAGAACATAGTTTACTCAACAGAAGTTCAAGGAATAACCATCAGCTGGAAGCACTCGGCTGCCAACCTGGGATCTCTTACTCTCGTGATGCCAGGCCATGGGCTACAACATTACAAACAAGGTCCAGTGTCTACACTGGCGGGTCTTCAGTCGCAGTTACCTGAAATGGAGGCAGAGTAATATACATTCACTTTTTAAATGACAACTAAAGAAATAGACAAGAAATTAGACTCTTTGGAAAACAAACGCCTAAGGAAAATACTCGGTATAAAGTGGAATGAATTCAAGAACAACGCAGAGATCCGACAGATGAGCAAACAACAACCTGTCTCATGGTTGATCAGGAAAAGAAGATGGACATATGTCGGTCATTTGATGAGAAGAAAGAATCAGAAAATCCTCAATCAAGCTATCAAATGGAACACAACAGGCCGAAGAAAAAGAGGCTGACCACTTGAAACTCTAAAGAAGACATTGTTAAGAGAAGCCAATTCAGTGGGCATAACATTCCTTGATAAGATTGAAAAACTCGCCGAGGACAGGACATCTTGGCGAACTACCATGCCGGCCCTTTGTGACGTCTAAAGGCAAGATATAAGATATAAGATTTAAATGACCACGCTGTCTCACATTTCATACCCTCCAGTTCTCCGGCTACCAACTAACAAACTATAGAGAAAGTATAGGCAGATTAACAAACAACAGACAAATCACTTTTGACGTGAGAGAAAGAAAAATGGCAGAAGAATTTACCAGGGACTTGAAAGACAGGTAGTTCTCTTTTAATCTATTTGTAAATCTCGTATCTAAACGCCTTTATATTTTCATTGTAGTTTTTATCTGACCACGATATGATGATGAGATATCGAATCTATGTTCCCTAACAAAAATGAGAACTATCAAACTGGTCAAATTACAGCCAGAATTGGGCTTTTACGAACTGTGTGGTCTGTAAAGGGCATAACTCGTTGCATCATATCGTAATGTTGTTATCTTTCTTCTACTTTGCATTCAGATACTTTGAGATATAATAACTGATTGCGTTTAACAGTTTTGTCTTTTAAAATTTGTTTTCTGCGCAAAAAACCTCTTGTGCCTGAGATAAATGTATATAAATCTTTATGTGTGTGGGATATTACTGTAATAAATGTAGTAACATTCTGCCTCATACAAACGGGTTCTACGAGCGCCTAAACTGGAAAATGACAGCTGTAAATGGTGAAGGCGATATTTTCCAACTAAAGGTACTGCGAGATAGGTTTAACAAATAAACAGAATTGGTTGTGAAAAAAAAACCAGATGTTTTTCATTGTTCACATGTAGACACACAATATATTAGTTCTCGTGTAACAACATAATTTTAGACTTTCTTCAGAGGCACATTCGCAACTTATATATATATATATATATCCACAAACATGAATATAAAATTAAACGGAACTATTCTAAAGCAGGTGCAGAAATTCAAATACTTTGGAGCAGTAATAACTTCAGATGGGAAATGCAGAACAGAAATTAGGAACAGAATAGGCCAAGCAAAGACTGCATTTCAGAGAATGAGAAACACATTAGCAAACATATCCTTATCAATGAATGTTAGAAAACGAGTCCTAAAATGCTATATTGAACCTATCTTGTTATATGGAAGTGAATCATGGACAATAGGCAGGTCTGCAGAAAAATCATTGGAAGCAGCAGAAATGTGGTTTATTATAAGAATGTTGCGAATCCCCTGGACAGCAAAAATAACTAATGAAGAATGTATGAGAAGAGCTGGAGAGATAAAAAAATCTTGTAAAAATATAAGAGAGAGAGACAATGTACTTTCATAGGACATGCAATGAGAAGAGGGGGCATTGAAAATATTATAACAACAGGAAAAATAGAAGGAAGAAGATCAAGAGGAAGACCAAGATAAATGATACTGGACAGTCTGACGAGATGGTGTGAGAAGAGATCACCAAGTGAGCTGATGGCCTGCATGAATGATCGTGTACTCTGGTGAAGCATAATAGCCAACGGCACCTGATGATAATGGGGATGATATATATACTGCAACATATATATGTGCAGGAAACTCTCTTCTGTAGAGAGTAGAACAAGGCAACCCCCTACATTATCAGAGCAAAATCTCCCCTAAGACAAGTATTTCGGCCCTAGTAAACACCTGACATATAGATAATAGAAAAGATATGTCACTCGTGCATCTTTGTATTTTTAATGAAAAACTAAGTGATGTAGAATTAAACAATTTTCTAAACTTTCTTTTTCTCAAGAATTACTACCGCCATTGTGCTGTTAACCGGAGGCAGCCATATCTGAGCTGTGCTCCCCCTCCCCCCCCCCACCTCCTATATCACCGTAGAACTCCACTCACATCCGCACGCATTCTTTTAAGTCTGTGTTCCTTGTATATTTCTTGCCATGATCTTGCTGTTTCTTTCCTTCTTTTCTTCCACTTAGATTTTTTTGCTAATTCTGTCTCAGTTTACTGTCCTAATGTGTCTGTGACAACGTTGATACTTTTAGCTAAGTGACATGTGTGGAAAGAGCCACAGAGAACCATAGGGATGTGGGGTGTGGGGTGTGTAGCCGGTGCACTGCCTAGGGGCCCTGTGGTTTTCCTTGTTTTAAGGGTTGGCTCGTGAATATAAAACAAGCGGGGCCCTGTGGTTTTCCCTGTTTTAAGGGTTGGCTCGTGAATATAAAACAAGCGTGGCCCTGTACTGTCGTACAAAATATGTCTCAGATGCCCTGTGTCTCGATAACCGTGCACCTTTACTTGGGTTTCCTCTATACGCGCCCTGAATGATCGGACCCAGCTATCTTCACTTCACATCAAAATCACTTCAACACAATAGCAACTCATGACGGACGTCTGATTTCCTCAACGGATGAGACGAGATGCACAGTTATCGAAGCACAACCAACACACTTTAACGACGTCAGCGAAGCACAAGAAACACAGCATTCTTAATCTAACATATACGTGACACGGACACCTGCCCTGATCATTTCTTGTCGTCCCTTATGGAATATTTGACGTGACCAAACAAAACACAGAAAGTGTGTTAATCCAGCATTCCACAGCTGGCTTTCTAAACTCAGCCTTCTCCATGGAAAGCTCGGGACACAAATTCTCTGCTTAGAAGAAACAGGTCGTGGAGCATCCAACATAACGTAAATTAATAACAACAAAAATCATTAACGCATCACTAACATTAACCAACAGATGTTAATGCTTGAATAACATAACATTTTGCTTCGTTTCATCAGTTCTTGTGTTATTAAGGTGTAAAAAACTTTAAAACCATAAAAAACCTTCAGTTTTATCATATCTCCCCTCCTCAGCTTTATCACTTGGTAGATGATGGGATACTGAACTTACAGTCATCATCAGTGCCAACATGCAGTGACAGTCGCTTCCTTGTCACAAAAAACTACATAGTATATTGCTTCGGTAAATCTAATACTTCAGCAAAGAAAACAAAACAGACCATAACGCGCTTCTATCATCTCCACAATTCAATATTAGCCAGTATTTAAAATGCCCACGTGTCACACAACAATCCGTTAAGAGCCTTTTATCTTGGGCTAGAACATAGCAATTTGTTCTAGCACTTTTATTATATGTTGGAAAATAGCAATTTGTTCTGGCAGTTTTATTATGCGCTGGAACATAGCAATTTGATCTGGCACTTTTATCATACGCTGAAACCTAGCAATTTGTTCCGGCACTCTTTTCTTAGCTGGAACGTAGCACTTTGTTCGGGAAATTTATCTTTCGCCTGAACTTAGCAATTTTATCTTACGCTGGAACATAGCAGTCGCTCGGTTTCGCTTATGTTTATTCATCTACTGTCTCCGTAGATCTCCCATCCTTAGCTATTAGTTTAATATTTCAGTACGTCTATTCTCTTAGTACTATATCTCTTACTGCACTTAACAGTTGCCATACGTACTTTCTCATTTCCACCCCACAATAGACGACCTCGCCTTAGCGACCAACTTAGCTATAACATAATTGCGTGTGTTCAAGTCGGTGGTTTACCTGGAGTCTTTTTTTTTTCAAAACTCAGTTTTTCACGTACTTCTTATATCTTGAAGCATTGTTCAACAGTAGCCAAGCAATGTACCTCAATGTTGAGAGGGAAATCAATACCACAGACAAAAGTGATCTGATCGAGACGAGAGCAGTGTTCTGAATCGATCTTGTGGAGAAGTTTGGGTAACTCGCTCCTAGTAAACTAAGTTCTGAAGTTATTGCCCTTTTCAGTTTTTCAGGCCTGGCAGCATAAGAAGCAGCTCAGCTCATAGTCTTTCCAAGTCAGAGAACTTCCAAAACGCCCATGATTTCATTTTCAATAATTCTGAATCCACACTAAATTTGACATATGATTTGGAAACATTATCTACTGAATTTTATTGATTTATCTATTCCACAATCTATTGATAATGAAGATCGGAGAAGACTTAGGTAATTCAAAATAAAAAAAAATAGCTGTTGAGATGGCAACGTATGGGACACTGATTATTCACTCACAGAAAATGTAACATTAGTGGTGTTTTAATATGGCAAACTGATTTGATCACACACACACTGTAACAACACTGGTATTTTAGTGTAAGAAACAAATATCACACAATTGTACAAAGTGCAACAATACTGATATTTTAGTGTAAGAAACAAATATCACACAATTGTACAAAGTGCAACAATACTGATATTTTAGTGTAAGAAACAAATATATCACACAACTGTACAATGTGCAACAATACTGATATTTTAATGTAGGAAAGAAATGAATCACACATTTGTACAAAGTACAACAATGATATTTTAGTGTGTAGGGAACAAATATATCACAGAAATGTACAGAGCGTAACAATACTGATATTTTAGTGTAGGAAACAAATGGATCACACACTTGTACAATGTGCAACAACAGTGATATTTTAGTGTAAGAAAAAAATGGGTCACACAGTTGTACAAAGTGTAACAACATTACAATTTTAGTGTAGGAAACAAATGGATCACACAGTTGTACAAAGTGTAATAATACTGATATTTTAGTGTAAGAAACGAACGGATCACGCAAATGTACACAATGCAACAACACTGATATTTTAGTGTAGGAAACAAATGGATCACACAATTTTACAAAGTGTAACATTACTGACGTTTAGGTGGGCGAAAATTGATTGAATCACACACACGCACACACACACACACACACACACAAACAAACAGCACTAAGGCCGTAGCTTGAGAAACTGGTTGAATCACACACACACACAAACAAAGAACACTAAGGCTGTAGCTTGAGAAACTGGTTGAATCACACGCACACAAACAAAGAGGACTAAGGCTGTAGCTTGAGAAACTGGTTGAATCACACGCACACAAACAAAGAGGACTAAGGCTGTAGCGTGAGAAACTGGTTGAATCACACACACACACAGACACAAACAAAGAACACTAAGGCTGTAGCGTGAGAACTGGTTGAATCACACACACACAGACACAAACAAAGAGGACTAAGATTGTAGCGTGAGAAACTAGTTGAATCACACACACACAGACACAAACAAAGAGGACTAAGGCTGTAGCGTGAGAAACTGGTTGAATCACACACACACACACAGACACAAACAAAGAGGACTAAGGCTGTAGCGTGAGATACTGGTCGAATCACACGCATACAAACAAAGAGCACTAAGGCTGTAGAGTGAGAAACTGATTAGATTACACGGACAGACTGTAACATAACAACACTGTTAATGTAATTAAAATTGCTCTAAACATGTACTTATCTATACGGCAGATAAATAGATTGTGTATTCTGTGAAGTTACACGCAAGAATTTCAATAATATATTGATGAATCTCTAAAACAAAATTTCAAGATAAATCTTTTGAATATTCTATTCCCATCTTTACAAAACGAGGATAGACACGATTAGTATTTTTCTGAAAATGTTCTTTCTGTTCTTAACTACCAGACTGATACTTATAGATTCATTTAAGCTCTGTTCCACAAAGCAAATAATGTTGATTATGTTTATGAAAGCACCAAACACTGCGATTGTCTCGGACAAACCACTGTAAACAGCATAAGTGCATGATTCCGTCGCTAGATTGTCCAGAAGTGGAGCTCTAGAAAGATACGAGACGTTAGCTTGTCAACACATCTCGGCTTCCACAAAGAAAATCTGATGAAGAAAATAAAAACTTGACCGTACATCGCTGATCACGTGTTGTATACTTGATCGTATAATACGTCGTCATTCAATCTGTAACAATTTTAGATGTTACTGTAGTAAAATCATTATAGCTTTAATTTAGGCTTTTGTTATTGCAACAACAAAGTATTTTTCTTCTTCAGTCTTCGTGGAACTGGCAGTTTATTTTATGTTTAGCCTACGTGGTGAGGGACGTTCAGTTTAGTTATTCTACCGACGGTTATAACAAAGACAGGAAAAAGGCAATCAGCATTCTTGAGGCACGTGAAGAGAAGGGAGAAACCGGAAAACATCATAACAGTGGCTAGATTTGAAGGCAGAAAAGGCAAAGAACGACAGAGGTAACGTATGTTAAAAGGCCTGACATTGTGGCATGAAAGGTCATCAGCAACATATCTACACAGAAATGTCAAGGACCGAGATTTATGGAAGAGTATGACCGCATACACAGTTCGGCAAGACACATGAATATGATGATTGACAGTAGAGTATTTCAAGGATTTTTTGGCCAGTCTAACATAAGAGCATGTATGTAAGTGATCTTGAAGGCGGTTGAAAGGAGATATTTTTTTATTCTGAAATCAGGAATGGGAACGTTAATATACTCGTGTTCATAACTTAGGAATGAGAACGTTACTATACTGGTGTTTATAACTTAGGAATGAGAACGTTACTATACTGATGTTTATAACTTAGGAATGAGAACGTTACTATACTGATGTTTATAACTTAGGAATGAGAACGTTACTATACTGGTGTTTATAACTTAGGAATGAGAACGTTACTATACTGGTGTTTATAACTTAGGAATGAGAACGTTACTATACTGGTGTTTATAACTTAGGAATGAGAACGTTACTATACTGGTGTTTATAACTTAGGAATGAGAACGTTACTATACTGGTGTTTATAACTTAGGAATGAGAACGTTACTATACTGGTGTTTATAACTTAGGAATGAGAACGTTACTATACTGGTGTTCATAACTTAGGAATGAGAACGTTACTATAGTGGTGATCATAACTCAGGAATGAGAACGTTACTATACTGGTGTTCATAACTCAGGAATGAGAACGTTACTATACTGGTGTTCATAACTTAGGAATGAGAACGTTACTATACTGGTGTTTATAACTTAGGAATGAGAACGTTACTATAGTGGTGATCATAACTCAGGAATGAGAACGTTACTATACTGGTGTTCATAACTCAGGAATGAGAACGTTACTATACTGATGTTTATAACTTAGGAATGAGAACGTTACTATACTGGTGATCATAACTCAGGAATGAGAACGTTACTATACTGATGTTTATAACTTAGGAATGAGAACGTTACTATACTGGTGTTCATAACTCAGGAATGAGAACGTTACTATAGTGGTGTTCATAACTTAGGAATGAGAACGTTACTATACTGGTGATCATAACTTAGGAATGAGAACGTTACTATACTGGTGATCATATCTTAGGAATGAGAACGTTACTATACTGGTGTTCATAACTTAGGAATGAGAACGTTACTATACTGGTGATCATATCTTAGGAATGAGAACGTTACTATACTGGTGTTCATAACTTAGGAATGAGAACGTTACTATACTGGTGATCATAACTTAGGAATGAGAACGTTACTATACTGGTGTTCATAACTTAGGAATGAGAACGTTACTATACTGGTATTCTAAGTGAATCTTGTCATTGTGGTGTCTTAACGATACGCGATAATAAAACGCAACCGTAATACATGAACTGTTATTGTGATGTAATAACAACATTTAAAATTAGGCAATTGATTACGATTTACTGAGATACATGTTTTATTTTCGCATTATGTGTTTTTAGCATCTACGTCATGCTATGACACTGCAGACAATGTTTGCACAAAGGAGTCTATACATCAACATGTGATATTAAATGTCATATTTTCACTGAAGGACCAATACACAAGAATGTGATATGGTTAGTATCAATTCCGGTCACTTGTGTTCTTCCATAGTTCTAGAATGACTGCTGATATCTAAATGTGGGCGACTAGTACATTTGTTTTTAATGTATGGTGTACAGAGTAGAGCTATATTTGTGTAATAGCTGTTAGTTTCAGTTACGTTCTTTTGAGACTAGAGTTCACCTTATATAGATGTTAAAAACACTTCTCAAATATGAATAATATAATTTTATAACTAATGTATTTCACACTATAAAATCATCCGTTAATTGTTAGACTTCAGAAAAGTGTAAATATACTTTAAGAACTATAACTAGGAACTCACACATGTAATCTGTGTTTCTACTGTGTGTGCATATTGATCTTTATAAAAGACCGCCTATTTTAAATACCCGTCGAGTGAGTATAATTTCATTTCTAACTGGGAGATATCCTTATTAGATAATTTTCTCACCGATTCAGAGTGTAAAATTATGTTTCATATTAACGTTATGAAATTTAAATTTCAATAATAACATGGAACAGAAATGTTGAAATACTAAAGTACGGTTATCTCAAAGATGTGGATGGCAATCTTGTAATATCGATCAAATAATTTGACATTTTTTCGCGAAGGAATTAATTTATGGCTAGCCTCAACGATAACACATTTTAAAGCTGTCTTTAAGAGATCAATTAATACCACTTTACCACGTGGCATCTGGGATGGTATCTGAGATGACACTGTTAATTTAGAAATACTCAACAAATGTAGGCCTCTATAAGAACAAACTAAACTATTAATTTAGAAAATGCTGAACTATTATTACAGGAAGATAACATCAGATGTATTAATTTTATTTCATTCAAAAGAACAAAAATTCCAAGACGCTTCTTTTCAGCTACTACATTTATTGTTCTTAGCTGATGTTCCCTTTATTTTGTATTGGTAATAAACAAACTACTATTATTTTCTGTGATTAAATAATACTATGATAATAACATAATAAGTGACGATGAGGAATGAAATTAACTGCACAGAAGCATCTCACAATAGTAACAGTTAGACGAATATGTAGATCAAAAGTAATGTTTTCTGTAAGGAATAATTCGGCAATATTGGAACAGCGAGTTTCATCTTGAGTACGAATAACTTGTGAAAGTTGATATTTTTACGGAGCTATATAAAAAGAAGAAATGTATGAACGACACAAAAAATATATGAACGGATACTCAGATTAGCGAAACATTGATTAGAAGAATTGGAAGTGAAAAACGAAATTTAGAAACTTCTATAATTCCAGCGCCGACCACAAGATATGTGTCTTTTATAATCTGTTATAAATTCATCTTTTATAATTTAACAAGTGGTTGAAGGTCTGTCGATTGATAACATTATCTCTTAATTATTGCCATTACGTTTGTCTTTTTTTTCTAATTTCAATGTATTTTTGTTCTTTCCATACGGTAAATGTTTCATGTTACCTGTACTGTATATAGCGTGTTTCCAAACAAATACAGGTTTTATTCTATGTTCCAACATTATTTCTGTAGTACTTAACCTACTGCGGTATTCATTCTAATATTTATATACCTCTTTAGTTTCCCTTTCAAATCTCCCATGCTCTATATGCCAGCTGGGTTTTTTTTTTCTTCCTTTTAGTGTATACTATGCCAGCTGGTGGCTCTAATTTAAGTAAAACTTGATCATCAAAAGAATTAATCGCTCTGTTATTAATGTACACGTTTTGGATTCATTATTCTGAATTATTATTTATTAATATGCTTCCCTTTAATGACTTGCACACCTTGAGTTGCAACATGTAACTTGCCAATGATAACACAGACTCAAAATCCTCGAGTCAGTTTTCTGTATCCGAGCATTATTATTTGTACAACTGCTCGTGTTAAGTGTTCTACTTTCTATATTCATTTCTCGAATATTTTAGATTTTGCTATATGTGTTTAACATTTATGAAAAATAGATTATATTTCTAATTTTTCATAATCCATTTACATAACCCATTACATATAATATTAATTATTCTTCCTTGAACGTTTAGTGAAAGAGAAAAAGTAGATACAGATTACAGAATGATCTTTTTATATAAGGATCAAATGAACAAAGGTATAGTTCACTTCATTCACCGCATATTATATTCACATGTGCATTGTTCCATGTTAGATGTCAGTCCCTTTATGTTCTCAGAGACTAGTATGTTGAAGTTTGGTAGATTGTATATACATCTGATAAAGGAGAAAATAAATAAATTACACATATATTTAACCTGTGCAGAAGATACCAACAAATTAAATGTCTCCAAAAGTGAGGAAAAGCCTATTACATAGGGCTATATGGTTGTTAACCTTGAACAATCAACAAAAACACTATAAAGAAGCTGGAGACAGATGTGAATTTGGCGGAAGATGCAAAAACAATTCCCTGGACACACAGAAAAGCAAGAGGTCCTAAGATAAATTTCAGAATAACGAAAAAGTTGTTAAATGATAAAAAGTAAAGCCAAAATGTCCTGGACACGTCATGAGAAGAAAGGTTAGAGAACGTTGACATGTCATGAGAGGACATAAGTTAGAGAACGTTGACATGTCATGAGAGGACATAAGTTAGAGAACGTTGACATGTCATGAGATTACATAAGTTAGAGAACGTTGAATGTCATGAGAAGACATACGTTTAGAGAATTTTGGCATGTCATGAGAAGAGAGAAGTTTAGAGAACTTTTATATGTCATGAGAAGACAGAAGTTAGAGAATTTTGACATGTCCTGAGAAGGCATACGTTAGAGAACTGTGACAATGCATGAGAAGACAGACGTTGGATTACTTTCTACTTTACTTATCCTTCCTCTTGTACAGCGAAGTGTTGAGGGGAGATCCAATCTTCGTTTTTGTGCTAAATGGGAGGCAAAGTTCCGTAAGGGACATGCAAATGAATGAATGAATGAATGAATGAATGAATGAATGAATGAATGGGGGCATCAATGATGATCATGCCATAATGTGATACCATTTATCCATCTCTTTGTGGGTCTTCTTCTTCATCAGTGTCCTGTAGTTCTGTGATTGAAGACTCTCGCGGCTGGCGGTGAGTGTATCATTATCTTTATTAAGCCTCTTGATGCTTTGCTGCTCTGCGTGTCGCTGACATGATATGGTTCCTACCGTCTGTCTTACCGTGACTTTTCTTGGCTTGTCAAAAATAGTAACGTTTGGTGCTTTCCTAAAACATCCTATTTCACATGTGGTTATTTTGTTCTGTCGTTGCTTAGTAAGTGTCCGTGACTGGTATTGGTAGCACAGCATTGGTAGGAATATGCTATTAATTAGTGTTCTCTTAGTTTCAAGTGGGATGTTGGATTGTGTAAGCAGTGGGGATAGTTGATATACAGCATTATTGGTTCTTTGTGTTCTAACATCAGCTTTTGTATCTGGCTTCCCATCTTCTCTGAACATGCATCCAAGATACTTGAATTCTTTTACTTGTTGTATTTTGCTGTCTTCAGTATGTATATTCAATAGGCTTGGCTTTCTGCTGACCATAATGGTCTCTGTTTTGGCAAAGTTGATGTTCATACCACAAAGTTTACAACTTTGATGGAGATTATTCATACGATCTTCCAAACAATTCGGCTTCTTGTGTGCTATACACTGGTCGTCTGTGAACATTAGATCGTTCATTTCTAGTGGGTTTGAGTTAGCATTTTTGTTATTCCGTCCGTATAGACTATAAATAGTAATGGTGACACTACACAGCCTTGTCTGACTCCCGTTGTTACATTGAGCCAGTGTGTATTCCCTGCTGTTTTCCTGACTGTGCGTTGACTATGTGTGTATGCTGACATTATGTTTTCCAGCAGATGTCCCGGTACACGATATTACTATAATACTGCCCACAACACTTAGTAATTGCTAGAATTTGGTTGTTATATATTTCCTTATTCTGTTTCTGAAACTAGTTTGAGAAGCTCTTTGGTGTATTCTTCCCATCTTTGTTTGATGGTTTTCCCCCTAAAGATGGGCTTCCCACTTTTATCTTTGATGGTGCTGGTTGAGTTGTAATGTTCATCTCTAAGCCACATGCTCTTAACACTTCTATAGAACTGTCTAGGTGACCTTGTGCATAAATGTGCAAGGTGTTCTTCCAAGATTCACCTTTAGCTGCTTTGACTTTTCTTTTAGTTTCTCTTCATGTTTTGCGATACACTACAGTCCTCTTCTCATTTTGAATTCAACCACTTCTTGAATGACTCATTCTTTTGTTTGACAGCTTCTTTTACTCTTTCGTTCCACACCTGTTTTCGAGCACTTTCGTTAGACTTAAAGTTGTTTTACCATTCTTCATTTATGATATCGATATCCGATGGCAGTAACTTGTGCATTTCCTCTATATTTGAAGGAAATGTTTCTTGTATTGACGTGACTTCCTATTCTTTAAGATATTCGCCAGCTTTGGACTGCAGGATTTTCTTCTGTGTCGAGTGACTAGGCTTAATATTACTGGTCTGTGGTTTGTCTGTGCTGATGTTAAGGACGGTCCTAGAGTCCTTCATAGTTATTCTTCATGTTTTCTTATCAGTACAAGATCTGTTTGCGAAGTTTATTCAAGGTCGATTCATTTATACCACTCTTAACATCTTAAAATAAAAGGTGTTTGTCAGAATGAGATCATGCATGGGGGAGACTGAGCAACATTTGCCCGCTGCTGTTACATTCATTGATCTGGTCGCTATGAGGTCCTAAGTATTCATTCCATGGTGTTCTTCTTTTACCGACTCATCCATTGAAATCGCAAATGCCAATTAAATCGTCCTTCTGGTGAATTCTGGGATGCCTTCGTTCAGTTTGTCCTTTCCTCCTCTGAATAGCTATCATTGCATGGTGCGCAGATCTGGGTGTATGCTGATGTTTGTATGATGCTCATTATTCTATCAGGTATGTAGCTTACTTGTTTTTTTTTCTATATCACAATGGATGATGGAGCCCACACCATGTCTTGCTTTTCCATTTTTGACTCCATTTCACATACACGTATATCTCATGTGAATTAATTGCAGTTTTCACCTCTTTTCCTTACGTCTGCCAGACCCTTAATCTGTATTTTTTATTGTTCATTAATTACACAATTTCTGGTTCTTTATAGGCCAGTCCTCTGATATCCCATGTTCCAATTTTAACGTTGTTCTAACTCGTTTCGTTTTGTAATGGGATTACCGGTCAGTATTCCTTATATATCAGTCAGTTTATCTGCTTTCTTGGACCTGGAGCAAGAGAAATTCACTGTCGGCTTGCTAGGTCTGTCGCAGCTTCACTAAAGCCCCTCTAATCTGCCGTTTTAAAGGTGATTAGGGTTGGCCTTTATCGCTGCCGTTGCGGCCTCGTGGGATATTCCACATTTTGCTCCCCTAACTCAGCAATCCCCTACTTGACTGTTACCTACTCCCAAGAAGATGTGGCAGGGCTGGACTTTTGGGGAAGTGAGAACTTAGTAATGACTGGAAAATTCAAGGGAAAAGAAAGAGAGGAAGCCCAAGATATCTCACTGAACCTGCCAAATGGCATGGAAATCGGAAAAAAAAAACAGCTGACTTATTTACAAACCCCAAGGGCAAACAATATGGAGAAGCGTGATCGCCAACGCTATCCTGCATGGCAAATAATAATAATAATACTATTTAAACTGGAGTATTTAAACTTGGCTATCGTTTTCTTCTACAGGACAGTATGGCGCACGTCAGTTCTGTGTCAACAACATGGCGCGGATTACCAGACAATTCAAGTTTTGAAGATGTGGAAATGTCTGATTTCTATATAAGCGATGAATTAGAACTTATTTTTACATGGATTGTCTACGGAGTTCTGTGTCAGCTAATTGCTGTTTTTGGTATCGTGACAAACATCATCAATATCATCTGTTTTATTAAACAAGATTTCGAAAATACTGTCAACATCAGTTTACTTGGTAAGAAAATCATGTGTTCGTTTATAATCTAGCGGTTCTCAGCCTGTGATTATTTAGACGTTATCAAGTGATCCCTTTCTCCGTTATCAGTGTGGTATTAAAATGTAATCTTTTGATTAGAAGCACTTAAGTTCTATGACACTGCAATATTTCGCGTAAGTTCATGTTTTATAACTAATATGTGATCTTTGGATGTAAACAGATTGAGAACCATATATGTAAACAAGTTGAGAAACATGGGTTTAAACAGGTTGAAAACCATGGATGTAAACAGGATGAGAACAACGGATGTAAACAGGTTGAGAACCATAAACAGTTTGAGAACCTTAGATGTAAACAGGTTGAAAGCCATGGGTGTAAACAGGTTGAGAACCATGGGTGTAAACAGGTTGAGAACCTTAGATGTAAACAGGTTGAGAACCATGGATGTAAATAGATTGAGAACCATGGATATAAACAGGTTGAGAACCATGGATGTAAATAGGATGAGAACCATGAATATAAACAAGTTGAAAACCATGGATGTAAACAGAATGATAACCATGGATCTAAACAGGTTGAGAACCATGGATGTAAACTATAGAGAATGGTGTTTGATGTGTGTATAGTTTTTTTTTCTTTTATCAATCATGTGTTTTGAAACACTCACTAATCATACTATCGAATGAATAATTAAATGGTAGCTACCTCTTTCTTTAATTCGAACAGAAGATACCCTAGTATTTATTATTTCCATTACCCCCAACCCAGACACAGCATTTATGCACAGTTTCTTTGTGTCGATTCAACAAAAAGATTCAGGTCGTTATGGGTTCTGCCAATACAATTAGAACTGACTTTGAATGTATTTAATTCCTTATTTCTCGCTCTCTTTTGATAACTTCCAATTTTTTTTAAAATCACTTCTTTTTGCATCATTTTATAGTTTTTTCAAAACGTGTTATTTTTTAAGTAAATGCTTATTTCGGACAAAAAAATCCATACGCCAAATCTTTGCTACTTACATTCTCCTAAATTTCTGAAAACAGTGGATAGATGTTTAAGATCATTTTTGTTTCTTCCAAATGTGTTCCTTTATCCTGTATATATATATATATATTATATATATATATATATATATATATTGTATATATATGTATGTATGTATATATATATACTGTAGCTTGTGTTTTAAATTGTCTTTATTTTAAGTCCGTAACGGCTTTTACTTCTCGTAAAGCTCCACTTCTTTGGGAAATGAAATAGCTCAAAGTACTGTGACCACACAGAAACACATTTATTCTTTTCTATGAAAAACCAAGTAAAGACAGTAAAAGGCCAAGAAAGATAAGTAATATTTCAAAATACAGGTATTATCAGTCAGTTACTCTATTTTTCTTACTGCAGTGTTATGTGGTAAATTAGCACCTATAGTATTTCTTGTTAAAGGTGAGTTTTCTTCTTCTTCTTCGTTCGCTTCTACCACCAAAACCTCACTGTGATCCTACTGAATTTACGCTTGTGGTCCTCGTTAGGTTCCATGGTCTCCTGTGTGGTCCCCGAAAGGACCACACGAGATCCATGTGAGGACCACAAGGGGTTCAGAGTATCTCAGGGCTTTAGCCTGTATTCTTGGTGGGTCTCAGAAGCGGGATTGCGTGACACCGTGGTTTTCATTGCACCAGTTTAGTCTAGGGTTGGACTTCTTACCGGAAGACCTCGAAGTGTTTAGGATATCAGTGCATCCCCGCTGGGTGAGAGGTGGTAGCCCACCCAGGCCAGAGTTTGACCTTCTCACCGGAAAACCTCAGCGTTATTAGGATACGCAAACATCAGCGCCGGGTGAGAGGTGGTTGCCTGTCTAGACTGCCCTGGTCCAGTGTCTCCGACTTCAGCATTTTGCGGTCGTGGCCGCTACCCTTCCTAGTTGTGACCAGGATGGAGCTTTGTCCAGGAGGACGAATCCTCGCCACTAGTGACTTCCACCCCTGGGTTGAGCCGGTTTAGGCATATTATCCCAGTATGGGCGTGTTTGGGACGTGACCGACCTCTAGAGCTGAGGTACTGTGATATGCATAGTCTTCAAGATTCACCCCTGGTGTGAGCCGGTTTAGGCAAAATTCACCAGTATGAGTGTATATCAGGCGTGACCGACCTCTAGAGCGGAGGTGGCACGACATGTCTAGCCATCAAGTTCCACCCCTGGTGTGTGCCGGTTTAGGCATATTTCACCAGTGTAGGTGTATTTCGGACGTGGTTGGCCTCTAGAGCAGAGGTGCCGTGGTATGTATAGTTATCGTAGCGATGCTACTGCACATACCGATTAAACTTCACTTTATCCTTTCCACCACCTTTTCCCATCGGCGCCGCACAGCAACCATTATTTCTTTTCCGCATTTCTTCCTTGACCGGGAGGAGCTTCACTCCACGCGCGGCATTTGAAGAGTCTCGCCAGCAGTGTCTTAACCTCTGGGACAAGCCGGTTCATGCATTTCACCCGATATGACTGCACTCAGGACGTGGCCGACCTCCAGACCAGAGGTGCCGTGATTTGACTGTTTGCTTCGATTTATCATTTTTACCACCTTTTCCGCAGTGATGCTGCGCGGCAACCGCATTTGCACCTTTCTTTATTGGCCGGGAGGAGCACCGCTCCACGCACGGCAGCTGAAAAATCTCGCCAACAGCAAGTGAGTTTTAAATCGATATAGATTTTAGAAGTCACAATGCGATTTATTACTGCACACATATCTTCGCAATATAATTTTATTCGTAAATAGAAACCTTATTTCTGTAACACTATGTTTATTTCATTCTGTAAATATTTAGGTCTTGCAATCTCTGACCTAGGCTGTCTTATAACAATAGTTGGAATAAGTGTTATGCATAATCACTCAGTGTCTGGAGACAACTTGTCTTTCGACCCTATAGAAGTCAGCTACGTCATCTTTGGAATACTTCATACGTCGTTCAGTCGTGTGAGTAGCTGGATTATAGCCATAATCACCCTGGAAAGATGCCTGTGCATTATTGCTCCGTTAAAGGTTAGGATATGATGGCCTTTTTCTGTCAATGTGATGCGTGTATGTTATTTACTAGTGAATTATTCATTATATCATTATTGTCTTCGGTGTGTTACGGTAAGCAGCTACTGGCAAGGATTTGCTTCTATTTCCACACATAAATGTGGTTTCAGCTGGTCTGGAAGACTTCTTGCATCAAAGGAAGTACATGTATTAACTGGCAACAAAATGGTATGTTATAGGGATACTAGCAATATGAAACTCTCTACAGGTCAGAGCTGCAATACATATCTGCTAAAGTTTCAATTTTACTTAACAGATTAACTCAGTATTTTCGAAGCAATTTTATTCTGAATCTTACGAAGCAAACTGTAAATCCGTCACAATAACGCCATGAACTACTTCATGAGCAACTAGCCTTTCCATTGCTGCCAACACAGTCTCAATTTTCACTCGCATCTTTGATATGGTGATTTCAAACGCTCCATATATGGTACCTTATGTAGTACAATACACGCAGAATATACTTCTATCATTTTCAGTTCATCTCGCAAACTCTAAGGTTGCAGGCTTCATAAGTATTTATTGTCCTGAGCATGAAAGAGTTAATAGTAATGGGCATGCTGAAAAGGTCCCACTCAAGTTGTGGTCAGACTGGACAAGTCGAATATCTCTATGACTGTGATGGACACGATAATTACTCCTACATTCTTACGAATATATCAAGACCACCATGAGGAAAGAAATGACAACTATCTGACTAAAAGAGAAATAGAACTTCACTTTCGTTTATACAAATTCTAAGATTGAAATATTTACTACCTGCAGGAATGCAGTCAATTTTGTTATCTGCTGAAAATGTTTAAACGATCTCAGGGAAGAAACAAACTGATGACAGAAAGAGAGAGAGAGAGAGAGAGAGAGAGAGAGAGAGAGAGAGAGAGTAATGATTATAATGTTCTGTTTTTCAAAACAGATAGAAAAACACATTTAATACAGAATATTTCAGTATTTCTACTTTATTAATTATACATATTTTCTATAATATTATAGAACCCTCTTTGTATTTTTTCAGTAAAATCAAATTACATCTATTTGTTGCTGTCGATAATTACTACTGTAATTATTGTTGTAGCTAGCTCTAAGGTAGCAAGTGGTTTTGTGCAAGTTTACTACTTGTATAGACATTTCTGTAATGCAAGTAACGAAACAATGTCCAAGAGGGTTTTTTTTCCCCGAAATGTTTACCATTATGTAGAGTGTTCAACCGTACTCAGTATTTAATCTAGTAAATATTTTGTGTCACATTTGTCTAATGTGAGTGTGAATACAGAAAGTGTACGTGCGCTCGATGTATACCGAAGGATGTGAGGTAATCAAATGAATGCACCTTTTCTTCAGTCCCTCTGTTTATCAATGGAGCTACGTGTTACAGAATACTGACAGTAACTTAGATGCACATTCATTATTTGAGCCGCGCCTATTTTCCAGAAAGACAAAAAACTATATTTTGCATGGAAACAGGAATTTTACCTTTACATTTACCAAGAAAAACCATGTAACCGGGTGTTCAAAGTTTCATTTAAGAATAATAATAATAATTCCATAATCATTTGTTTCATGTCCTGTTTACACATGAATATAGCTTTTTGAATGAACAGAAGAATTATACTTCAGATTAATGATACATGTTAATTATTTTATTCAGATTAAAAGCTTGGTTTCACCAGAAAAGATGACCTTCATTATCATCATCGTCTACATAATTCTCCTGTTTAGTTCCACCCCCTTATACGTTGTCAACAGACTTGGGATGAAGTTTTATCCGTTGAGAAATAAAACTCTTCTTGGACTTATACCAGGGACTGACAGAGAACGCGTTGAGAGTACATCGTTTCTTATAAACAGTTTCATCATTCCCATGTTATCATTTGTCGTCGTTGTTATCTGCACAGCTATTCTGGTAATTAGACTGCAGAAGACAACAAAATGGAGAAAGAAGACCATAGCTGCTGCACAAGCTGACAGAGTTTCTAGTCGTAACCAGAAAGTGTCCAAGATGGTTGTGATGATTTCCACTTTGTTTATTGTTTGTTTCGCTCCTTTCTGCATCACGTTATTAGCAGCGGCGTGCTATCCAGAACTTTCTTACGGTGGTAAATATATAAAGATTTCATTAATGATTGGCGGGATTTCTTTACTTTTTGAATGTATAAACGCGTCTTCAAATATTTTTATTTATTATAATATAAGCAGCAAATACAGAGAAACTTTACGAATTTTATTTTACGTGGAGAACACAGATAACTGATCCACGTTATAATCTATCATGAAGACAAGAGCTGTAAATTTATCCTTCGTTTCTTTAACGGAACAAAAGTGAGAAATGTTGGAAGGAACAGTTTCACTTTTGACCGAAGTCAAATGTTATGTTGTTACTTTGACTTACTTGACAGATAATACTATTTTTCGAACATGGCGGTGTGGTCTCTGTATCTGCCACGTGCCATAAGTGTTCAATCATTCAGTGTACATGGATTATATTGTACACACAAAAATGCCTTGGAATAAGGTGATGATATGAGCTGATAAATAAACTAAAATGTAATGCCAGAAGGTAACATAAATAGTTATTTTTTTATATTCTACTGTAATTGCTATACATCGAGTAAATTTTTGACTGATTCACAGCTTTACATTTCGGCATTAATCATTTTACAGTGCGATATAATCCAGTAAAGTTTGGCCTATTCTTCTTTTATGTGTTTCATTATTTAATATGAAATATAATTATCATACTTTTTCCCTTTTATCTAATGATCACCATCACCATCTACAGAATGTGGAGAATAACCTCTGCTTCTTCTTCTTCTTTTACTTTTCTTCTTATTCTCTCTCTCTTCTTCTTCTTCAATCTCCATAGAAATGCCAGTTGGTGTTGTTGCGGCCAGTGTAGTAAAGGTGGTATGGCACAGCATCGTATCGGTTTGGGAGTTGGTTATGACGACTAATTTTCAGTCATGCATTGCATAATACAAAAAAAGCACGGAGCGTGGAAAGATTGTTTAGTAGACTCCACCATTATGTCGACTATGGCGATCCCTGCCTCTTTAACTAGGCGAGGCCTGTACGGGTGCTGCCAATGGAGAAGTGAGAGAGGGTCTTTGTCAACTACGATCTGACAACTCTGACTCCAGGTTGTCACTGACTGCCAAAACAGACGATATCTTCATTCCCGCCCCCCCCCCTCATTGTTTTCAGATGAAAGGCAATTCATGAGACGGAGTTAATGAACATGATGTTGAAAGATTTAAGAAATGGTAAAGTAAGTTATTCTCTGCCATTCAGCTCTAGATTGTCATTATGTAGCACAACTTGTCGAGGCCAGAAATGTTGTAGAAATTAAAAATAAATAGTAAAGACAGCCATAGAACTAAAATATGAATTTCAATTTTCATAGATTCTAGTGAATTTTAGCAATATAATAGATCTATCATAGTATACTTTTCTTATGAAAGGTAGCGTCCCGGTTTGCATGCCATTAATATAAACTGGGGAGACGGCGTTAGGCCTTTATTATCAAAACCATCGGCACATGAAAGTCTGATGTGGTCACTATCACATCAACAGCATTTACCGCCCTAGCTTTCTCTGTTATCTACTTTTAGAGGCTGGGTGTACCCCGGGGACTTCTAGCATGGTGACACCAGAAAGAACTCACACAAAAACCGGTAACCACCAGATCAGTAGATCGGGCGTTTTCGCAACTGAAATTTCCTGACAGCACTCATAATTCAGTCACTATTCCATTTCTTTCTCGTTTATTTCAAATTATAATTAATATTTGTATATAGAAACTATTTCACAAATGTGAGTGATAAGTGGACTGTATGAATGACTGGTATAAGTGATGAATGCAGATTCAATCAGTAGATCGTTAACTGCATTTAAAAATGTTCTCTATTTCTATGTTAGTTCTGCCATACTTTCTTAGCGAATAGCTATCCTTGTCTTGAATGCCGGGCATAAAAACTTTAAGGCCACTGAACTTTCCTCATACATTCAGGTTCAGTCAGGCCAGGTGGGGAAAGAATTAAATGACTGATGGCGGTTTGTATTTATACTTTCCTGTGCGACAAAGCTGACTTGATATAACCTTTTACTTTTATGTACCAACTTCTAACCTTTCATGTAACAACTTCAATCTTTCATATAACAACTTCAACCTTTCATGTAACACCTTCATCGTTTCATATAACAACATCAACCTTTCATACAACAACTTCGGCCTTTCATATAACAGCTTCAACCTTTAAATTTTCATGCAGCAACTTTAACCTTTAATGCAGAAACTTTAACCTTTAATGCATCAACTTTAACCTTTAATGCAGCAACTTTAAATTTTCATGCAGCAACTTTAACCTTTAATGCAGCAACTTCATGCAGACACGGGAGATCTATGAGGTGTTTTTTAATGCTGTCCACAGAATGTTATCCCAGCATTCCACGGCTGGCTTCTAGACTCAGCGTTCTCCATGGAAAGCTTAAAACACAAATTCTCTGCTTTGCAGAAAGACTCACGTCCTGGAACATCCGACATAACGGAGATAAAAATCATTAACTCAACATTTAGCACATCATTAACCACTGTAAGTGAAGAGATAAGAACATACTTAACCAAGGTTGATTGGCAACCCTAGCTCAAGAAATAATGGGTCAGAGACAAGCTAGTACCGGATGTGCTCAATTCTTGGGAAGGTCCGTCTCTGCCCCAGTATAAAAAGAAAACAGGACATAAGTTTAATCGGTCGGGATTTGTAAGCTGAGCCTGTAGGAGGCCAGGGGATAGGAGGAGTCATGTTAGTGTTCAAGCGCGAATAAGAATGTTTATTCGTCGAAGGAAACCAATGTGTGTGTAGGTTAGTACTGGTTTATTCTCTGTGATATGGATGCATGCGAGCTGTGCTGTCGACTCCTCTGGTCCAGTCCTGATCCACTTAAGTAAATATTTTGTTAGCGAATGCTAATGAATGGTAATGAACAATCATAACTTTCTGAGGTGTAATTGTTCTATGTAAGATTCTGATGTTCTTTTTGATAATGTGGAAATGATGTTTTATTTGTGCACTCAATTTTTATATTACTGAATTTTTTTTTGCATATACACATGTATACATGCTTTCCGATTAACTACGTTTGTATAATCTGAATCTTAATCATTTTAGTATGATAGTTTGTGATTATATCTAGTACGAGTACGAATGAAGACTACACCAACTCACATATACGTACAAGATGTCTAACTGATGCGTAGTAAATTCCATTGTCGAAGTTATGGTTTTGTAGGAATCTAAATATTGAAAGAAATTCTTTTTAATTACTTCGTTGATAACAATATAAGCTGATGAATACCAATTTAAATCAATGATCATTTTGTTGGATTTGTTAACTATGTGAATAGCAAATACATAATCGATAATCCTTTGAAGAAGAATTATTTGTGTTATCATTCATTTTTCTGTAATGTGAGAATGTGAAGGCTGTGCAAATCATAAAGCCTCATGCATCTAGCAAGATAAGATACCAACAAATAAAAATACTATATAACAACATATATACTACAGACAATTATTAGCCCACCAAAATCTTAATATTCCTTCATCACCAGCAAGAAAAAAAAAGATAATAAACTGAATATACTATTTGTAAGTTATTTTAATATATGATTACCATAAAAGTTTGGTACAATTCATCAGTATTTGTTTTATTAAGGTGTTAAAAAAAGACAAAAACATCAGTTTTATCACATCTCCATTGCTCAGCGTTGTCACGTGATAGATGATGCGATAACTAACGTACAGTCATCATCATGGCCGACATGCAGTGACAGTCGCTTCCGTATCACAAAAATTACATATAATGCATCGATAAATCTAATAACTCTTGAAACATAATACATTTATATCATCTGCACGATTCAGTATTAGCAGGCATGTACAATGTCTACGTGTCACACACCAATCCGTTAAGATTCTCTTAACTCATCATCATGAGGTGCCGTGCCGACTGGCGTTTTCTATTATGCTTCTCCAGAGTACACGATCCTTCATGCATGCCATCAGCTCAGTTAGTGATCTCCTCTCACACCATCCCATCAGACTATCCAGTATCATTTCTCTTGGTCTTCCTCTGGATCTTCTTCCCTCTATTTTTCCTGTTGTTATAATATTTTCAATGCCCGCTCTTCTCATTGCATGTCCTATGAAAGTTCATTGTCTCCCTTCCTTATTTTTGACAAGATTTTTGTCTCTCCAGCTCTTCTCATACATTCGTCATTAGTTATTTTTGCTGTCCAGAGAATTGACAACATTCTTGTAATAAACCACATTTCTGCTGCTTCCAAAGATTTTTGTGCAGACTTGCCTATTGTCCATGATTCACTTCCATATAACAAGATAGGTTCAAATAGCCTTTTATGACTCTTTTTCTAAAATTCACTGTTAAAAATGTGTTCATAATATGTTTCTCATTCTCTTTCTTGGCCTATTCTGTTCCTACTCGTAATTTCTGTTCCGCATTTCCCATCTGAAGTTATTACTGCTCCAAGGTATTTACATTTCTGCACCTGTTTTAGAATGGTTCTGTTTAATTTTATGCTGCATTTGGTGGATTCTGTTTCTTAGATATAACCATAGTATCTGTTTTTTATGTTTAAAGTAAGCCTTTCTGTTCATTTCCTTTAGCGACTTTATCCAAGAGATTTTGTAGGTATGTGTGGTTCTCAGCTACCAGTACTGTGTTGTCAGCATACCGAAGGTTGTTAATATTGTATTATCCAATTTTTATACCTGGTTCTGTGATGATCGTTCTTAGAATATTCTCGCTGTACAGAGGAAAAAAGTTCTGGATATAGTACACATATTGTCGCACCCCTTGTTTTAGAGGTTGATATTTTCCAGTTTTATTTTCAACTCAAATTGCTGCTTCTTGCTGCCAGTATAGATGATTTACAACCATCAATTCTTTGCCGCCTATTTGATGTCTTCAACCATTTTAATAAGTTTATTATGTTTCACCTAGTCGAATGCCTTGGTGTAATCAAGGAAGCATAAATAGAGATCGCTCTGTACTTCTAAAGCTCTTTCTGATAATGTTCGTAAAGCATACATGACATTCTGTGTTCCCTTTCCATAAAAAAATCAAGCTGTTCATCTACTATTTCCATTTTTATCTTGTTCCTTGTTCTTCTCATAATAATTATCAGAAGTAGCTTTGTTATGTGATATGAGAGGCTGATAGTCCTATGGTCCCCACATTCCTTTGCATCTGGCTTCTTTGGTAATGCTATAAGCGTGGATTTAAGCAGGTCATTGGGTATATAACAATTGTTTTAAATGTCATTCAGTAAATTGGTTATTATTTTTATTTATATCTCCTCTAGAAAAAAAGAATAAATATTTCTATACTACAATAACTTAATACTGAAGAAGGATGACTAGTAAAGCGGATTAAAGAGAGATAAGTTAAATATTTTGGACACAGTAAACGTCATGATAATCTAGAGAAGACCGTCTTGGAAGGTTTACATAATGGGAAAAAGAAAGAGCAGCAGCAGGCCATCTTGCTCACAATCAAGAGGCCTACAGGAGTGCTGTTAGGGAGGCAAAGTTCCTCAAGGGACATGCAAATTAATGAATGAATTTCCTCTAGCGCCTCTATTTCTTCTACTGTTATATCATCAGGCCCAGTCTCTTTTCCTTTCTTCATGTGTTTGATGGCATCTATGATTTCATCTTCAAGTATTGATGGTCCATCACAGTTTTCAGTATCTGGTGTATATTCTGTTCTTTCTCCTATATGTAGCTCACCGATGTACTCTGTCCACAATGTCTTCTTTTCCCATGAATATTTTACCTTCTTTTGATTTCAGGCATCCTGTAGTATATTTTATCTTTCTGCTGGTGAGTTCACTAATTCGTTAACAACACTTTTTTTGCTTCTCAGCATTTCCGTCGTATTTCTTTATTTATCTTGCTATATTTTTCTTCGTTATTTTTACTACTCCTTCTCTTGTCCATCAGTCCTGTGATGTTATCTGTCATATATTTATTCTGGGGGGGGGGCTTCTTTTTTCGGTGGTATTATCTCCTTAACAGTTTGGTGGACAGAATTTCTTAACATTTCCCATTGTCCATCTATACTATTTATCTTTGGTATTGCATTGTATCTATTTGTTATAATAACTTTGTATTGTTCTCGCAGTTCTTGGTCATTTTAAGGAGTTCTGTATTCAGTTTGATGTTTCTCACTTTCTGCATGCTTCTTTAGCTTTATTCTAATTTTTCCACAGAGTCGGTCATGGTCACTATTGCAGTCAGCTCCTGGCATGGTTTTTTTGTGATCAGTAATGCATTGCGGAATCGTTTGTTGATTATTAAGTCTATCTGGTTAAAAGTATTTTTGTCACGTTACCAGTCTTTGCGGATGTTGTTTGAACCAGTTGTTTCCTACAACCATGCTGTGTATTTTTTTTTTTCAATTAATTTACTACCTCTTTCAGTCCTATTCCCCCCCCCCCCACCCCATAATCACCAACGATGTCTGAAGTTTTTCCTTTACCAACTTTGGCATTAAAACCTCCCATGACTATAGTAACTTCATGTGAGTTTGTGTGTTTCAGGGCTGTCTCTATATCACTATAAAATAGTTGTACATCTTCGTCAGAACGTTCAGATGTTGGAGCGTACACTTGTATAATATTTATGTTTATTGGTCGTCTTTTCAGTTGGGCTAGCAGGACTCGGTCCGAGATGTTTAAATATCCTACAATTGTCCTTGCTGTTTGTTCGTAAACTATTGTTCATACTCTTCGTTCATGTTTCTCACTTCCTGAATATATTATTGTATATTTATAAGAGTTTATCTTCTCTGCACCTGTCCAACTTCATCCATTCCTAGTATGTTGATCTTCATCCTTTCCATTTCACTCTTTACATTTTCTAATTTTCCAGCCTGGAATAAAGTTCTAACATTCCATGTTGCTATTTTGAACTTGTTAGTTTTGCCACCAGTAGCGTGATGACGATCTGGCCTCACCTGTGGCTCGTGAGCTGCCCTACCGGACGAGGGTGTTCCAAAGGAACATCCATTAACGTCGTTCATGACAAATGTATTACTCCGATTAAGCATAATTGTTCTTGGGAGCTCCAACAGTGGTTTCCCCTTTGACTTCTGCCGGTTTGTGTACGGACTCTCCGCTAGCCGTTGGATTCCCTGTCCTATCCTCAAGGCAGCGGGAGCAAGATGTTTTAAGGCTCCTCTTAACCACCTGGTATTCCCTTCATTGAACACCTGAGGCACTTTATAGGAGTAGTAGAGCCAACTATTATCCCACCTCGCTCTCTGAGTCTACCGACAGTTGGTCCGCGCCTGAAGGACTTTCACCATCCGCCAACTGTGACGCATTGGGTTGGGGATGGTCGCCCCAGCTTTACCCTGAAAATAAATAAATTACACATATATTTAACCATTGCAGATGATACAAACAAATAAAATGCCTCTAAAAGTGAGACAAAGCGTATTATATAGAGCTATATGATTCTTGACAAAGAATCTACTGGAAGCATCATATTTGAATCTGGCGAAAGATGCAAAACAAACCCCTGGACAGACAGATAAACAATGGAAGAGGTCTGCGTAGAAATTTCAGAACAATGAAAAGTAATTAAAATAAAAATTAAGGTGAACATTTCTGGATATGTCATGGGAATTCAGAAGTTAGAGAACTTTGTCATGTAATGAGAAGAATGATGTTAGATAGCTTTGACATGTAATAAGAAGACAAAAGTTCAGAACTTTGGCATGTCATAATAAGAAAGAAATTGGATAACTTTGACATGTCATGAGAAGACAGAGATTGTGGAACTTTGTACCTTACTTTATTCGTCCTCTAGTACAGTGAAATGTCGAGGTAAGATGCAACTGGCGATTGTGGGCAAATGGGTGGTCTCAGTGACGGTCGTGCTATAGTTAGCGAGTGTTCCTCTGATACCATCTATCCATCTCTTTCTGGGCCTTACCTCCTGATCTGTGTCCTGTACTTTTTTTGTCTGCAGGCTCTCGCTGGTGGCTGTGAGTGTGCCATTCTCTTTATTAAGCGACCAAACCTCTTTATTCTCTGCTTCTCTGTGTGTCGCTGACATGGTATAGTTTCTACCCTCTGTCTTATGGTGTCATTTCTCGGATAGTAACGTTTACTGCTTTCCTAAAAATCTCATTTCACCTGTGGTTATTTTATTTTGTCGTTCTCGCTAAGTGTCCATGCCTGGCATTGGCAGCACAGCGTTGGTTTGGATATGCTATTAATTAGTGTTGTGTTCTGATAGTTTCAAGTTGAATGTTGGAGTGTATAAGCAGCGGGGATAGCTGGTATGTAACATCATTGGCTCTTTGTGTTCTAACATCAATTTTCTTTATCAAACGTTCGATCTTCTGTGAAAATAGATCCAATGTACTTGAATTATTTTAATTCTATTTTGCTGTCTTCAATATTTACATTCAATGGGCTTGACATTCTGCTACATTTCATGGTCTCTATTTCTGGCAATGCTGATTTTCATATCACACTGTTAACAGTTATGGAGATTATTCATGTGATCTTGTAAACAATTCGAGTCCGTGTGTGATATTTTCCTGTGTGTGGTGTGACTAGGCTTATAGTTACTCGTCAATGGTCTGTATCTGTTGTGATATTAGGGAAGAGTCTAGAGCCCCTGATAGTAAAAAAATCTATTTGTGAAGCTTATTCAGGGATGTTTTCATTTATACCACTCTTCAGATCTTAAAATAAAAGGTGTTTGTCAGAATGAGACCATGCACGGGGGAGACTGGGCAACATTTCCTTGTTGCTGTTACATTCAGTGACTTGGTCGTTGTGAGGCCCTAAGTATTCCTTCCATGGTGTTCTTCTTTTGCTGACTCGTCCATTGAAATCTCACATGACAATTACATCACCCTTCTGGTGTATTCTGGGATGTCTTCGTTCAGTTTGTCCTTTCCTCCTCTGAATAGCTATCACTGCATGGTGCGTAGATCTGGTGTATGTTGATGTTTGTATGACGCATTGATCTGGATGTATGTTGATGTTTGTATGATGCGTAGATCTGGTGTATGTTGATGTTTTTATCTCCTCAACAAGTCTGATGCTCATTATTCTATCAGGTATGTAGCTTACTTCTGCAACTTGTTTTGCTTTCTAGGAGTAGATGATGAAGCCAACACCATGTCTTGCTTTTCCATTTCTGACTCCATTCCACATATAAGTATAGTTCATATGAATTTCTTTGCAGTTTTGACTCCTTTTCCTTACGTCTGCCATTACTTAATATGTTCATGAATTACACAATTTCTGGTTCTTTAATGACTAGTCCAATGACATTCCAAGTTCTAATTTTTAACTTTGTTTTAACTCATTTTTTATTGTTATTGTCGCTCCATATTCCTATACGTCAGTCAGTTTTATCTCTTTTCTTGAATCTGAAGCAAGTGAAAATCCACTGTCGGCTTGCTAGGTCTGTCGCAGTTTCACCAGAGCTCCCTTTCCAGTTATCAGGGTGATCAGGGTTGTCCTTCATGGCTACCGTATCGGTCTCGTAGGATAAACACAAACTTTACTTCGCCAACCGACCAATCTCCTACTTGGCTGTTATCCTCTACCACATCGATAACTCGGGCCTGGACTTTGGAGAAGGGAAAACTTAGTAATGACTGCAAAATTCAAGGGAAAAGAAAAGACAGAAAGGCCACGATACATGTTTTGGACTGGGCTGTCCAAGTGCCATGGACAAATAAAAAAACAATCTGAATTAGTTGGAAACACTAAAGGCAGAACAAGATGGACAAGCGTGATCGCCAACGCTATCGTGCATGGCAAATAAAAATAAAATGTAATATGGACTATTTAAACTTGGCGATGTTTTTTTTCTACAGGACAGTATGGCGCAAGTCAGTTCTGTGTCAACAACATGGAGTTTTGAAGATGTGGAAATGTCTGATTTCTATATAAGCGGTGAATTAGAACTTATTTTTACAAGTGTTGTCTACGGAGTTCTGTGTCAGCTAATTGCTGTTTTTGGTATCGTGACAAACATCATCAATATCATCTGTTTTATTAAACAAGATTTCGAAAACACTGTCAACATCAGTTTACTTGGTAAGAAAATCATGTGTATGTTTATAATCTAGCAGTTCCCAGACTGTGATTATTTAGACATTATCAATTGATCCCTTTCTCCATTATCAGTGTGGTCTTAAATGTAATACTTTGATTAGAAACACTTACTTTCTATGAAATTCAAACTATTATCAGTCAGTTATTCTATGTTTTCGTACTGTAGTGTTATGTGATAAATTAAAGGTACAGTATTTCTTCTTAAAAGTTAGTTTTAAATTCACACAGATTTTAAAAATCACAAAGGGATACATTCATTCATTTGCATGTCCTTTGCGGGACTTTGCCTCCTTTACAGCACTCCTGTAAGCCTCTCGGTTGTGAGCAAGATGCCCTGCTGCTGATGCATCCATTTGCAGATCATCAACGATGTCTTGCAACCATCTTCGCCTTGGTCTTCCTCTCTTTCTTTTACCTATTATGTACCCTTCCAAAACGGTCTTCTCTATATTGTCATTACGTTTAATGTGTCCAAGATATTTAGGTTTTCTCTGTTTAATCCTCTTTATTAGTCTTCCTTCTTCAATATTAAGTTATTGTATATAGATATATGTGTTCTTTTTTGTGTCCATGATATTTGAAGAAATCTTCTATAGCATTTACATTCAAAGGCACTTATGTGTTTCTCAGCTGTTTTGTTAAGTGTCCACGTCTCACAGGCGTTTCGATTGGAAAGATGCATACCCTTAAAAATCTTATTGTTGTAGTTATGTATGTTCCTCTCCATAGATTCTTTAGTTGTTTTACTCTCTGAGGAACGATGGATGTCATCCTTTTCATTTTCCTCGTTGCATCTCCATTATTAGCTAGCAATGATCCAATATATTCAAATCTCTCCACTTCTTAATATTTTTCCTCAGTGATACATATTTGAGCTGCCTTATTTGTTTTCTCAGTTGTCATTAGTTTAGTTTTCGTCGCATTAAGATAAAGGTTTTGCTCTTCGCTGTTCTTACGAACTGATATAATTAGTTTTTGCATTGATTTTTGTGTTGTGGACAGTAACACCGTGTCATCAGCATATCTAATCTCTTTCATTTCATAACCTCCTGTTGTTATAGCATGGAAATATTCTTTGTCTACATTTTCTCTAACGTTCCTCATTATATTTTCAGTATGCAAGTTAAAAAAAGTATGGCGGTAATATGAACCTCTGACGGACCCCGTGTTTTATGTCAAACCAAGTTGTTGTTTCAAAATTTATTCTCACTGCTGCCTGTTGCTCTAGAAACAGGAGTGATATTAATTGTATCAAATGTGTTGGAAATCCCATTTTTCATTATTTCCCAAAATTTATGGTGCTGTACACAATCAAATGCCTTTGAATAGTCTATTAAAGATAAATATAGATTAACATTAAATTATCTGCATTTCTCTATTATTAATCTTATATTTATATATGATCTCTCGATCCTCTTCCTTGTCTAAAACCAGCTGAACCATCTTGATTTCTTCTACTTTCTTACAAAGTCTACCAATTATAATTTTAATATAATTTTACTGGCATGACTAATCAGGGCAACAGTTCTGTAGTATGTGCATAAGTTACCCTTTTTTGGCACTGGTATGTATATAGTCCTTTTAAATTCTTTTGGCTAAATACCTGAATTCCTTATCTTTTTACATAGTACATGATAGATTGTTGCACATTTATTTGTTTCTATTTTAATAAGTTCAGCTGTTATCTCATAACATCCTGGTGATTTACCATTTATCAGATTCTTTATTGTCCATAAAACTTCTTCAATTGTCGGTTCAGGTTCTTTCTCCTCCACTAATAATTCCCACTGTTGATTTCTGCTTTCACAGTAAGTTGTTTCATACATTCCTTTGCAATATTCCTTCCATCTTTCTAGAATATCCTCTGTTTCTCCCAAGGTCTTCTCTATCTCGTCACAAATTACATTTAGCTTAGGTGTGACATTTCTCGTCAATGTCTTCTTTTCTTTAAACATTTCACTATCTCTTCCATACTTTGAACTCCTTCTATTCTTTCACAACACTCTTCTGTGTATTGTTATATTTTCTTTTCTTAAGTTTCTTCTTATATTTATTTTGTTAAAGATATATAGTTCTCTTTGTTGTTGTTGGACACATTAACGTCATGATAATCTAGAGAAAACCGTCTTGGAAGGGTACAAAATGGAAAAAGAAAGAGAGGAAGACCAAGGCGAAGATGGCTGCAAGACATCGTTGATGATCTGCAAATGGATGCATCAGCAGCAGGCAATTTTGCTCACAGCTGAGAGGCCTACAGGAGTGCTGTTAGGGATGCAAAGTTCAGCAAGGGAATTTCAAATGAATGAATGAATGAATGTTGTTGTTTGTCACCTTCCCTTTCGTCTTAATTTCTCTACATTGTTTTATCAGTTCTAGTGTGCATGTTGTAACCCATATATTCTTTTGTGTTTTCTTTACTGGAGACAGGTGTTGTTATTAATATGTATCTGGCCTGCGCAGCTAATCCATCTAGTGGCATCTCCTCCTGTACAGCCACCAGTATCCCGAAACGGTTCTTCACTTCTATACCGTATTGTTCTGGTATTTTTGTAAGATCAAAGCTATCTTTTTTATCTTTATCTTCATGTCTGCTATTAATAACTCACGATTCGTGTCGCAATCAGCACCTGGTAAAATTGTTTCTGAAATTATACTTGATCTCCACCTTCTTGCACTAAAATGTAATCTATTTGACTGTTGATTTTCCCATCAGGTGATGTCCATGTGTAAAGTCTTCTTGGATGTTGTCTAAAAAGTTTACTAACGAAATTTAGTACAGGAAATGAGCTAAATGGATTTATTACTGTACATATATCTTCGCAATATAACTTAATTCATGAATATAAACATTATTTCTGTAACACTATGTTTATTTCATTCTGTCAATATTTAGGTCTTGCAGTCTCTGACCTAGGCTGTCTTATAACAATAGTCGGAGTAAGTGTTATGCATAATCAGTCAATGCCTGGGGCCGACTTGTCTTTCGACCCTATAGACGTCAACTACGTCATCTTTGGAATACTTCATATGTCGTTCAGTCGAGTGAGTAGCTGGATTATAGCCATAATCACCCTGGAAAGATGTCTGTGCATTATTGCTCCGTTAAAGGTTTGCATATGATGACCGTGTTTTTATTTTAAATGTGATGCTTATGTTATTTACTAGTGAATTATTCATTATATCATTATTATCATCGGTGTGTTACGGTGAGCAGCTACTGGCAAGGATTTGCTTCTATTTCCACACATAAATGTGATTTAAGCGGGTCTGGAAGACTTCCTGCGTCAAAGGAAGTACATGTACTAACTGGTAACAAAATGGTATGTTATAGAGACACTAGCAATATGAAACTCGCTACAGGTCAAAGCTACATTGCATATCTTCTACAATTTAAATTTGGCTTAACAGATTAACCCATTCTTTTCGAAGTAGTTTTTTTTCTGAATCTTACGAAGCATAGTCTGTAAATAAAAAGATGAGTGGACCCATTGGGCAAGGTGAACAGGATGAGTGGACCTACTGGAGAAGCCGAAAAAGATGAATGGACCTACTGGGCAAGATGAAAAAAAATGAGTGGAGCTATTGGGCAAGGTGAACAAGATGAGTAGACCTACTGGGCAAGCTGAAAAAGATGACTGGACCTAATGGGCAAGCTGAAAAAGATGAGTGGACCCATTGGGCAAGATGAACAAGATGAGTGAACCTACTAGGCAAGCTGAAAAAGATGAGTGAACTTACTGGGCAAGGTGAAAAAAGATGAGTGGACCTACTGGGCAAGCTGAAAAAGATGAGTGGACCTATTGGGCAAGTTGAACAAGATGAGTGGACCTATTGGGTCGAGGTGAACAAGATGAGTGTACCTACTGGGCAGGCTGAAAAAGATGAGTGGACCTACTGGGCAAGGTGAAAAAGATGAGTGGACCTCCTGGGTCGAGGTGAACAAGATGAGTGGACTTCCTGGGTCGAGGTGAACAAGAATGAGTGGACCTACTAGGCAAGCTGAAAATTATGAGTGGACCTACTGGGTCGAGGTGAACAAGATGAGTGGACCTACTGGGCAAGCTGAAAATGATGAGTGAACTTCCTGGATCGAGGTGAACAAGATGAGTGGACCTACTGGACAAGCTGAAAATGATGAGTGGACCTACTGGGCAGGCTGAAAAAGATGAGTGGACCTCCTGGGTCGAGGTGAACAAGATGAGTGGACCTACTGGACAATTTGAAAAAAGATGAGTGGACCTACTGGGCAAGCTGAAAAAGATGAGCGGGCCTATTTGGCAAGGTGAAAAAGATCTGTTTTCCAGTTGCACAAAACATTCTGTTTTGGAATTTATATTCAAACATTGAAACGGGAATTTTACCTTTACCTTTCCATGGAGGTAAGGTAAAAGTAAAGATAATCATGTCATGCCTTAGAGGCATATAGGGATATGGTGTTAGTGCCCATACCTTCCTTGACCTGTCAGCACACTAGAGGGTGATATGGTCAGTATCACGCCTGGCCGCCTTTCCTTCCTCAACTCCAGAAGAAGTCGGATACCTATTTCTACAGCTGGGTGACTGGGGAGCCTCCGGCCGGATTCCAACCCCCGACCTTCGCCATGATAGACCAGTGCACTAACCACTTCGCCACTCAGACACCCATGAAGACAATAATAATAATAATAATAATTTCATGCTCATATTTTTCATGGCCTGTTTACACATGAGTATAGCTTTCTTGAATGAACAGAAGAATCATGTTTCAGATTAATTATATATCTTAATTATTTAATCAGATAAAAAGCTTGGTTTCAACAGAAAAGATGACCTTCATTATCATCATCCTCTACATAATTCTCCTGTTTAGTGCCACCCCCTTATACGTTGTCAACAGACTGGGGATGAAATTTTATCCGTTAAGAAATAAAACTCTTCTTGGACTTATACCAGGGACTGACAGAGAACACGTTGAGAGTACATCGTTTCTTATAAACAGTTGCATCACTCCCATGGTATCATTTGTCGTCGTTGTTATCTGCACGGTTATTCTAGTAATCAAACTGCAGAAGACATCAAAATGGAGAAAGAAGACCATAGCTGCTGCACAAGCTGACAGTTTCCAATCGTAACCAGAAAGTGTCCAAGATGGTTGTGATGATTTCTACTTTATTTATTGTTTGTTTCGCTCCTTTCTGCATCACGCTACAAGCAGAGGCGTGTTATCCAGAACTTTCTTACGGTGGTAAATATATAAAGAATGGATTAATGATGGGTGGAGTTGCTGTAGTTTTTGAATGCGTAAAAGCGTCCGCAAATATTTTTATTTATTATAATATAAGCAGCAAATACAGAGAAACTTTACGAATGTTATTACAAGTGGAGAACAAGGCTTGCTTGTCCGTGTCATAATGGAGACGAGGGATGTAAAATTAAAATCATTTATTTAACGAAAGACAACCGTGAAATGTTGCTAGGAACACTTTAATTTTGACGAAATATTTTCTGTTCAATTGTTGTATTGTTTCTTAGACATTACTTTGACACGTAATGCTACTTTTAGAACTTGGCGGTGTAGTTTTTGTCTCAACCACGTGCCATAAATGCTCACTGTATCAGTGTACATGGATTATGTTGCACACATAAAGAGACCTTGAGATAAGGTGATAACATGAGCAGATAAATAAAGTAAAATTTAAAGGCAAGAGGTAAAATAAATATTTTAAGTAATATCTGTAGTTGCTACAGAGTAATTTTTTGAATGTTTCACAGCGTTGCATTTCGGCATTAATCATGTTATGCTGTGATATAATCTAGGAAAGTATGGCCTGTCGTACTTTCGTGTGTTTCATTATTTAATGTGAGATAAAATTATCAAAATATGTTTTTTTCATTTTATCTAATGATCACCATCACCAGCTACAGAATGGGAGAATCACCTCTTCTTCTTCTTATTCTTGTTCTTCAATCTTTTAGCGACTATGGCGATCCCTGCACTTTAACCAGGCTAGGCCTGTACGGGTGTTGCCAGTGGAGAAGTGAGATAGGGTCTTTATCAACTACGGTCTGCCAATTCTGACTCCAGTATGTCGCTGACTGCTAATCAGACGATATCCCCCCCCCCCCCGAAATTGTTTTCAAACAGAAAAAGCAATTCAGGAGACGGAATTAATGGACCTAATGTTGAAAGTGCTAAGCAATGGGAAAGTAATTTATTCTCTGCCATTCAGCTCTAGACAGTCATTGTGTAGCACATTTTATCGAGGCCAGAAATGTTGTACAAATTAATATTAAATAGTAAAGACAGCCATAGCACTGAAACATGCTGTTTAGTTTTCGTATATGATTGTGAATTTAAGCAATATAATTATATATATATATATATATATATATATATATATATATATATATATATATATCATAATATACTTTTTCTTACGAAAGGTAACATACCATTTATATATATATATATATATATATATATTATATATATATATATATATATATATATATTGGGGATACAGCGCTATGCCCGTATTTCCAAAACCATGGGCACATAAAAGTAAGATGTCGCCAGAATCACGGGTGGCCGCATTTACCTTCCCAGATTTCTCTGTTTCCTATTTTTAGAGGCTGGGTGTACCCCGGGGACCTCTGGCGTGGTGACACCAGAAAAAAAATTCACACTAAAACGGGTAACCACAAGATTAATAGGCCTGGAACGTGTTCAAATGTATCTGTATCTGAAAATTTCTTGATAATATTCATAATTCAGACACTATTCCATCATTTGTTCATCGTTTATTTAGAGTAATAATATTTATATATTGCAAATGTTTCATAACTGCGAGTGATAACTTGACTGTATGAATGGCTGGTATAAGTGATGAGTGAAGATTCAATTAGTAGAACTTTAACTGCATTTCAGGAGTCTTCATATATGTGCTCAACGTCTGCGCTAGTTCTATCACTTTCTTAGTGAAGAACTATACTTTTCTTGAATGTCGGCCATAAAAAACGTTAAGTCCACTGAACTTTCATCATACATTCTGGTTCAGACAGGCCAGGTGGAGAATGAAGTAAATGCCTGCTGGCGGTTTGTATTTATACTGTACTTTCCTGCTTGACAAAACTGACTTGATATAACATTTTACTTTTATGTACCAGCTTCTAACCTTTCATGTAACATCTTCAACCTTTCATGTAACAATTTCAATTTTTCATGTAACACAATCAAAACGCTCATATAACAACTTCAAGCTTTCATGTAACACCTTCAACATTTCATCTAACACCTTCAGCCGTTCATCTAACGCTTTCAGCCATTCATGTAACACCTTCAACCTTTCATTTAACACCTTCAACCTTTCATTTAACACCTTCAAACTTTCATGTAATAACTTCACACAGAGAAGCCAGATATGCACTCTGTGTTTTTTTAATGGTGTCCAAATCTGTACATCCAAAAAATGTCGCAATTGAATTCCTCATTTTCAGGTTTTAAATTTTACTATTCTTATTCGACCCATTTACAATTGTGCGAATGCTATTTATATGCCCTTTTTTATTTCTTCCTGACATGTACATATTTAATTAGATAAGCAACTGTGATATATATAATATGTACATTACGTAGAGAAATACAAAACAATTTTGACAGGTACAATGTTATATGTTCTCATTTATAACACACTTTTCCTTCCTTTCTCCCCCCAACGACCATCACGTCGTATCACCAATACGTTTTAACAGATCAACAATTCATGCCGGAAATTGTGAATTCCACAATACCTAAAACTATAACGACAAATATCGGAGGAGCAACATTAACACAAGATAACGACGTGAACAATAGAAATCAAATGCAGCATTCTTACCTAGCGTGAAACATGCTCTGGCCATTTCAAGGGGGCTTAAACCTAACTGAACATCTGGTGCAAAAGACCAGATCACACAAACAACGTCATCCAAACATTGCAATACTGGCTCCCTAAACGTCATATAGGAAGCTCAACGCCCAGCGTAATACTACACATCAAGAAATGTCGGTAACTAAAAGTAGTATTAAAAAAAGACAATGCATCACTTGCCCATCATAACATCTGTTACTCCACTGTATCATTTGCTATGTTATTAAAAAGTTTAAAAAAAGCACTTTTATGAGATCCAAACATCAGCGTTGCCGCATGAGATAACGACCGAACAGATTACACCCATAGTAACTTGAGCATGGCCGACATGTATAGCAACCGCTACCATGCCACAACAAATACATGTAATGTATCAATAAATCTAATAACTCAGCATACAGAAGAAACATGATAATACAACGTAATTAATTAATAGTAATTATTATTAATTAATCTCTCTCTCTGAACCTTAAGTGCTCAGGGCACATGGGGTTTCCGCAAGGGTTTTCCACAAATGCCTGTCCTTCGCCTTTTTTTCTGCTCTTGCCCAGGTGAGCCCTCCATTGCTCAACATCCTTTCTGTTGTTCTTCTCCATGTCTCTTTTGGTCTACCCTTACTTCTGTTCCCCTGTGGTGTCCATTTTAGTGCTATTTTTGGTAGTGAGATTATTAATTAATATTAACTAGTATTTGCACTGCCTGCGCCTCCGTCACATAACAGTCTGTTGAGACTCTCTTATCTTACTCTTGAACACAACGATCCCTCCTCCGGCGAAATTTTTATTGCTCTTCCGTTTCCGTAAAACTTCAGTCGTTGACCAGCAGATCACTGCCTGTTTGCATCTGTTCCCTCAATATTACATCTCTCACAGCAGCTGACAACTTTCTTATACGACCAGAGCATATATTCCCACTTCCACTCCAGCTTGAATGATCACCTCCAAGCGACCAGCAAGCCGCCACCATCGACAATTTTAACTCTTCATCGTTCTTCTTTTCAACTCGTTGTACCGAAACGTCGATAGACTGGTCGATTTAAAATTCAGCATAGTTTTGGTTCGTGCACAAGTGATAAAGATATTTTAATTAAAGCAAATCCATTCATATAATATTTCTAAAGTTTGGTTCCATAATTTTCCCCCTCTGAGATCAATCTCCCGCTGAAATCTATGAAGCAAGTTGATAATCGTGGTGAGCTTATAGTTTTATAGTTTATTGTGTACAACAAATCGGGCTATGAATGTCAAATGAGTGTTGATTTGTCAGTGCTCTGTATCTTTGCTGTTTCAGTGCATTATTACTCTGTATCTTTGCTGTTTCAGTGCGCTGCTACTCTGTATCAATGCTGTTTCAGTGCATTATTACTCTGTATCTTTGCTGTTTCAGTTCATTGTTTCTCCGTATCTTTGCTGTTTCAGTGCATTGTTACTCTGTATCTTTGCTGTTTCAGTGCATTGTTACTCTGTATCTTTGCTGTTTCAGTGCATTGTTACTCTGTATCTTTGCTGTTTCAGTGCATTGTTACTCTGTATCTTTGCTGTTTCAGTGCATTGTTACTCTGTATCTTTGCTGTTTCAGTGCATTGTTACTCTGTATCGCTCTTTTTTCAGTAAAATATGAAGCACTCACTATGCGTCCATTAATTCGCTAAATTCTCTCCTGTGTGGCTACATTTGGAGATCCTCGATTCTTTTATTCATTTTCGTACTTAATCTTCATTCCTTTATTTCATTTTTTTTTCAGAACCGTAAATTTAATAAATGTTCGATGAACGAAACATCAATTGTTCTTTTTAGCTATGACCTGTCACAGTGACCTCACATGTAATAGACCGTTCCACTTGATCGAAATACCGAAAGCATCACATTTATCATAAAAATGGGGGCAGCTGCATGCTCATTGTCTACGCCTCTCTCACATGTCTGTATAATGTGTGGTGTTAAGGCATTAATTTATAACCGATTTCAGTAGCAAGAATGGCAGAAGCATGCCATTATTTTCTTGTGCTAACAGTGTAATCACACTGCCATTCGGCTGTATGTCATTTGTATATACGGCATTATAATGCGATATTTTTTTTTAAAACTGGGTTTCTACTCATCGTCTAGTGTTAGATACAGATCCTCACAAAATTCGCTCCGAGCACTGACTCCGATAACGCTAGCGATCGTTGAACATCACTTTCTTTCGTGATATGAATACAGGTAAGCTACCATGAGACATATCAGAAAACAAGACTTTGTGGGAAGAAATGTTTTAGGCGTCGAAATGTCCCCAGAAGAATTCAAAGGTCATCGTTTGGCTATATCTTCAGCCGCATCAACGGCTTATTAATCGACAAATCATAGACTTCTGGGAGTTGTTAGCTCCCTTAGATCCTCTGAAGTTCAAAGAGCCGAAATGCTTGCTCTAGTGGGTAGAGTCAATCTCTGAAGTCTGAAGAGTCGTTTTGGTGTTTCGCTCTCTACAGTAAAATGTTTCCTGTCTGTTTTACACATATAAAACATTATGAAATAGAGTAATATATTTATAACATGCACAGTTACGTGCCAGTAATGTTATACCATGGTATAAGACGATGTTATGAGACACTGCCACATTTATTTTGTACTGATTGCTGCTACTGTGGTAAATTTCCGAATTCAACTTTGAGAGAATCGTCAATAAAAGACGCTAGTTATGAAAATAGTGAACACCACACTGCACGTTAAAAAACAAATATCATTATTATAGAATGCCTAAACTAGTTAATAATTGCTGCTCTCTAACTAATACTGTATTTTCAAATATGAGATACAATTTCGGGTACATATATCATACTTCACCATAAAAAAAAATTATCTAAGTTGAAGATGGATTGTTTCATTAGTATTCTTACATCTTACATCCTTCTCGTGCCGTTAAACGTCACATAGGGCTCGCATAGTTGTTTGTCAAGTTTTATTGTTCTCGGCGAGTCTTTCAACATCATCAAGGGATTTTATGCCCACCAAACTGGCTTCTCTTAACGATGTCCTCTTTAGAATTTCATGTTGTCGACCTCTTTTTCTTCGCCCTGTTGTGCTCCACTTGATAGCTTGTTTTGGTAGTCTCTGATTGTTTATATATGTCCATCTTCTTTTTCTGATCACCAATGAGACAGGCTGTTGTTTGCTCATCTGTCTTATCTCTGCGTTGTTCTTGAATTCATTCCTCTTTATACCAAGTATTTTCTTTAGGCATTTGTTTTTAAAAGACTATAACTTCTTGTCTATTTCTTTAGTTGATTTCCAGCTTTCGAATGCATAAATGAGGGTGGATATCACATTTGAAGTGAATAATCTTAACTTGGTTTTTGTGCTTATAACTTTTCAATTCCATATGTTCTCAAGATTTTTGAAGGACAATTCTGCTTTTGCAATTTTTATTCTAACTACCTTCCTGGTGTCACCATTTTAGTGTATGTAGCTGCCAAGGTATGCAGATTGGTTTACTTCATCAACAATTGTTTCGCCTACATGTATTTTCTATTCTTGATTAATTAGAAGTTTCATTATTTTTGTTTTGTCTTTGTTAATTTCAATATACTTTTTGTTGGCCAAAGATGACAGGGAATCTGTTTTTCCTGCATCGATTTCACATTGTCGCTGAGAAGAGTTATGTTATCAGCAAAATCAAGATCTTCTATTGTGTCCCATGTACCAAATCAATGCCAGTTTTACTTGTACAGCATCTTTTCATTTTAAAGTCTATGCAATTCCAAAAAAGCAATGGAGATAATATACATCAATATTAGGGAAAGTGAAATGAAGATGACTGAATACAAATCTAGGCAGGTCAATTAGTTATTTGGTTAGATTTTAATTAGAGTAAAAAAAAACGAAACAAAATATTCATGGAGGAAAACAAATGAAGGAAAATAAGAAAATAAATTAAATGAGTGAAGAACATCACGGGTTTGATAAGGGATTCACAATGGTCGTTTGCATCATTAAAACAATAGGAGGAGCTAATTGAAATTTTCTGGAATCAACCATCCACGGATGATAGAAGAAATGATGATGATATACAGCTGAGAACTATTCAAGCAAGGAATGCGTTTGATTTTCCATCACATAAACATCTCACACTTCTAACATTCCTCCACATATCCACCAGACAATGAAAGCACACGATATTGCTTAAGACACATACACAGAATTTATCACAATTTATGTTGGAGCAATTATCTTCATAAAATGTGCAATATGCAAAAGAAAGTAAACTATTTTTTGTTATTTCTATTTCAGACTAACTGAGTTATATGATGGAACTAGTAAACATGTCAGTTCTAGACGCAACATTCATGAACACACTAGATATCAGTGTATACAAAACAACAAATTTGATTCAGATTGTCATTTCCACCGTATGTCAGATGGTGGCCGTTTTTGGCGTTGTGACGAATATCATAAACATAATCTGCCTAGGCACTCAGGGCTTCAAAGATCCCATTAACATTAGTCTAACAGGTACAAAGATCATGTTAACATTATTCTATTAACCACTATATGAAATATGTAAGAGTTCACAAATGCAGTTCTTTGTGTCGACCAATTGAGGTGAAATTAAAAACAGGCGCATTTATATTCATTACATAACTTTTATCATTTTATCATTTTTTATTAGTTATTATATTTTTGTTCGAAGGTGAATTTTTTTCTTCCTCTTCTTGTTATTCCCCTACACCCCCCCCCCTACGGAACTACCAACTAGCGTGCAGATGGTGTGCAATGTGCACTGCTTCTTTAGCAGACTCCAACGCCATCGGGATTATAGCGATCCCTGGTCCGTTAGCCAAGCTAGGTCTCCTACTGGGGTAGCAATGGATAGATCGGGCAGGGTCTTAATTACATATGGGTTGCCAACTCTGACGTTAGCATGTCAGCTATAGACCGTTGACTGCAAAATTGGACAAAATTGTTGCTCCCAAATTGTACATCATGAGTATGTCCTTGGTGAACTTTGTCTCACTAACAGCTCTCCTGTAGCCCCCTATGTTGTAAAAAAGATCCCCTGTTGTTGATGCATCCATTCGCAGATCATCAACGATGTCTTGGAGCAATCTTCGTCTTGGTCATCCTCTTTTTATTTTCCTCATTCTGTATCCTTCCAAGACCTTCTTTTATTAAGTGTCCAGGTCTAACAGCCATGTGTTGCGCTGGGAAAGATGCATGTCCTTAAAAACTTTATTATTGGTTTCATCTGTCCCTCTCCACAACTTATTTAATCGTTTCAGTGTAATTTTTTTTGAAGAACGATATACGCCCTCTTTTTAATTTACTTCATTGTATCTCCATTATTACGTAGTAATGATTCAAGATATTCAAAACTCTCCACCACTTCCAATTTCTCATCATTCATCATTCATTTATATGTCCCTTGCGGAACTTTGCCTCCCAAACAGCACCCATGTAGGCATTTCGGTTGTGAGCAAGATGGCTTGCTGTTGCTGCATCCATTTGCAGATCGTCCACGATGTCTTGCAGCCATCTTCGTTTTGGAATGTCTCATCAGTGATATATAATATTGCAGTTGCCATATGTGTTTTGCTAGTTGTCATCAATGTTGTTTTCTTTGCATTAAGATACACGTTTTGGTCGTCGCTATTCTTATATATTCGTATTATCTTAGATAATTAGTTTCTATATTCATTTTTTATGTTGTGGACAGTAGTACTGTGTCAGCAGCATATCTAGTATTTCATAACTTTCAATTTTTAATGGCATCGTAATGCTCTATGTCTACGTTTTCTTTGAAATTTCTCGTTATACAAGGTATGGCAATTAAATAATGAGACTAATTACAGAAAAAATAAAATAAACAGCAGTTGAAGATATAACCTGTATTTCATTCAAACTAAGCTCCTTGTGCATTGATACAGCGAGTGGCACAATCTAACAAACATTCGAACGACCTCTGCAGTTCTTCTGTTGGTATGGCCCTTAATCTTGATATTACGGCCCTTTGGATGTTATCGGTAATGTCAAAGAAGAGTACATTCAATGGGAACTTTAATTTTGGGAATAGAAAATAATCGCAGGGAGACAAATCTAGGGAATAGGGTGCATGTTTGAGAACACACAGATGTTTTTGGGCCAACAATTCCTGTACAAATACCGCCCAGTGAGCCGGTGCATTATCATGAAGAAGAAAAAAAATTTTAGGTGTTGAATACTCTGGTTCAGTTCGGAAAAATCCTTTTCAATAGGCGTTTCAAAATATTTATATAAACTTTGGCAGTGACAGTCTGTCCTTCTGGAATAAATTCTTTGTGAATAACTCCTTTGCTGTCGTAGAAGCACATCAACATTGTCTTAATTTTCGACTTTTGAAGATGAATTCTTTTGCCTTGTGGTGATGATCATGACTTCCACCGAGTACTTAGATGTGGGATAATAGGGAATATCCATTTTTTATCCTCTGCACTATTCAAATTTAAGAAATGCGTATTTCTGCGACTCGTTTTGATGTCTTTTGCGTAATCAACATGCTGATGTTTCTGGTCATCACACAACGAATGTGGTAGAAATCGACAAGCAACTTTTTTCATACCCACATCTTTCACCAACATTTTACGAATAGCCTCTTGGTTAACACCAAATTCATCTGCCATTATCCTCACAGTCAAGCAACGATCTTCTAGTATTCGTTCTCTGACTTTTACTTTGAGTTCCTCATTACGAATAGAAATTGGGCGTCCATGTCTAATTGCATTTGTAATCGTTTCCAATCCACTTTTAAATCGTGCATACCACCTGAATATCTGCCCAAGAGATAAACAATTATCCCCATAAACTTGTAGCGTCAATTAAGATGTCTCAATGGCACTTTTTCCGATTTTTAAACAGTGTTAGCTTTTTTGCTCCATGCTGATTACGCAACATTGCACCTCTGACTAGGTCAAGAAAATGGCGGCTTATTTGTCGTCTGCTTATCGGGCGGCGATAAAAAGTTCCCAGATCATAGATGAAGGTTGCCTCTTTGGATTCCATGCTTTGCTTCATAGATTGTATTTTTTGTCTTGGCCATAATAAAACAGTCTCATTACTTATTTTTGGACCTTGTATTTTCAGTATACACGTTAATTAAGAAAGTTGACAGTATCGACCCCTGACGGACAATATTTTTATGTCACACCAATGACCCAGATAACTTCATTGTAATATCACATACTACTGAAAGACAGACGACTATTTTTAATGGCTGTGTCATTCACGTGCGCATAAAAAAAAAAACACTTCTACACCCGGATGAAAGAAAGCAGAGAGAGCCTCGTCCACTAACCACTTGTCTGCTCAATGACACGATGTCACTGGATCAGAACAGACTACGTCTTAAAGAAATTGTCTGGAAGTAGTTTGTCATTCTATGCAGTATAGAGCTATTATAAAGCGTAACAGGCCACGGAAGACAAAACAATGATGTCGAGCATAGCATTATGCTAATTTATCAAAGTAGGAGTAGAACAGTTTACTTACTGTATTTGAAGATTACCGTCTGTCATTAACAATATATGAATTTGAGTACAAGTGAGTCCTTAAAATTAAAGTAAATAAGTGCCCTGAAATATGTATAAAGAAACATGCCCGCGATTTAGACGTGAGCAGTATGCATAACTATCACAATGAAAAAAGCCAGGAGTGAAATATATGTTCCAAATCTCGCATCACACACCATATTTTGATAGGTCACGAAAACAGGAAAGTAAAGATCTACCAGCAAGATAAATTAGAAGACTGGAAAATCAATTTTAAGCAGCGACTCGTGGATATTAGCAGCTAATTTACAACAAAATAATGAACAATGGTTCTTAGGAACCTTTGACTCAAACGTAAGTTCTTTAGGCGATAGACCTCCTCCTGTCAAATTGTTGTTTATATCGAAGTAAATCGTGAAACTTTCATTGCCGAAGTTAGTTTGGTGTCTCATGTGACATTCCGTACCTAAAATGGAGAGTTTTAAAATTCCCATAACCAGGCTTGGCAGTATCAGATCTAGGTAGCCTCATAACATTACTCTGGATAAACATGTTTGTGATTCCTGAGATCAGCGTAGCAGATCTACCTTTTGATGGTTTAAGAGTAACACAGATGGTAGCTGGAATACCACATCTCACTTTCTCCAGAACAACAAGTTGTATCACCGCTATAATAACACTTGAGAGAAGTCTGTGTGGGATAGCGCCTTTACAGGTATGAGTTTAGTTAGCAATATTTACATCTGTCTAGTAGTGGTCTATCTGTTAACTGATACTACATAGAAATGAGATATTTTATGTTTGTTGAACTGTAACTGCTTAATACCAGACACTTCAGTGAGACGTGAGAGAAAGAAAAATCACAACAGAATTACCTGAGATTCGAACCACGGATTCCGGCAGGACGAGCAGCCGTCTAGCCACGAGAGGATAGCAAGCAAACGAACTGCCCTATCTCACAACTCCCCCCCCCCCAAAAAAAAAGGTGCTTGAAAGCGAAGCCATTAGTAGCTGTTCAGTCGACACGAGGATTGTGACATCCGGAAAGAAACGATGTCATGATCACAGATTCGGTAGCTTAGCTAAATCCGGTCTCTCTAGCAGGTACCAACTTTCGACAAACATGCACACGGTCTCCTGCCATGTCTGGTGCATACATGAACAAACGAATGAATATTTTTTACGTGAAATTAGTGGCAGGCGTAGTTTCAGGAACAATTGTTTTTATAAATAGGAAACAACGGGGCTTTAATAAGAAAGAGAAAAGTAAGAAAGCACATTTTTGTAAGATTAAACCTGGAAAAAATTGTAGACAAAGCACTTTAATGAACGTGAGAGAAAGAAAAAACACAAATGAATTACCTGGGATCCGAAACACGGAATCCGGTAGAACGAGCAGTCGTCTAGCCACGAGAGAACAGCGTGCTAACGAACTGCGCTATCTCGCACCTCAAAAACAAAAAGATGTTTGATAGCGAAGTCATTAGTAACTATTCAGTCGACACGAGGATCGTGACACCCGGAAAGAAACGAGGTCATGACACATAAATCCGTAGCTGTCTAGCAGGTACAACTTTTTTGGAGGTGCGAGATAGCGCAAATCTTTCTTACGATGTTCTCTTGTAGCTAGCTGCAAGTCGCCCTACCGGAGTCTGGGGTTGGAATCTGAGGTAATTCTCTTGTGATTTTTCTTTCTCTTACGCCTCACTAAAGTTCTTTGTCTACGACTTTTTTTAGGTCTAATCCTACAATACAGAGTTCTCTAACTTTACACTAAGAAAGACTCGTTTCCTATTTATAAAAAAAAATTATTCTGTTGATACCAATACAGAAGGCGAAGAAGTGAGATGTTCTGAGCAAGGATGCATGGGACATTAATCAATAATCTAAGATATGCAGGCAACACCGTCCTGATGGCAGAGAATCAAAACGACTCAAAGAATATAGTGACGCGAATAAACGATGAAAATGAAAAGTACGGACTAGAAATAAATATCAGAAAGACAAATGTCATGGTAATCAGAAGAGATGGAAAAAGTTGTATAGTAAATACAAAAATAAATGGAGGATTACTTGAATAAGTGAAAAAATGTAGGTATTTGGGGCACATGGCAACAGAGGATGGAAAATATTAAATGGAAAGTAACGAAAGAATAGGTTTTCCAAAAAAAAAACCTTCAGCACAATGAGGAAGATCCTTACATCGAAACAAATATCACAACATCTCTAAGATTACATGTCGTAAAATGTTGCATATATTCAATATTTCTTTATGGTATATAAGCCTTGATCTTGAATGAGACAACAGAAAATATAATTGTGGCCAATGAAATGCGGATATACAGAAGAATATAGTGTATCCAATGGTCAGTAAAGAAAACAAAGAACGAAGTGATAACTCAAGTAGAAGTGAAAAGAGACATGTTGAAAAACAAGACAGATAAGATACTTTGGACATGTCAAGAGAAACAATTCTTTATCGAAGTGAACGTTTCTATAGCTCAAGATTGAAGGGGAAAGAACAAGAGTACGACAGGGATACAGATGGGTGGACAACGTCAAGAGATGGACAGGGACGAGCTTGACCGAGTGCTCTACGAAGACAAGAAACAGACCAGAGTGGAGCTGCATTGCAGCCAACATTCCGTGGGGAGATGGCAAGAAATGATGATGATGATGGTCATTACATTCCATGATTTATTCAGATGAGGATCCTGCAACTAACAAACCCCTTAGTATATGATAACTTACATTATATGTTAAATTAGCGCTTTTTACACCATCAAAGGATTTGTAATACTGGTTTATGAAATGATCCATGTTAAATAAACGCTTTCCATATTTCTTTTCAGATTAACAATATCGTCACTTCAAGAAGGATGTTTATCGTCATCGTCTTTACTTTCATAATCATGATGGCTTGTGGATCTCCTTGGTACGTTGTCTACAAACTGGAGATGGTGTACATTCCAGGAAGAAACAAGACTATCCTTAGTCTTGTCACTACAGGAGATGGAGACGAGGTTGAGAGCATAACTTTTGTGGTCAACAACTTTGTCATTCCATTCGCTGCTTTCATCATCATCAGTGTATCCACCACACTCCTTGTGTTCAGCCTTCAGAAAAGCGCAAGATGGCGTCAGTCTGTTGCCAACGTTTCGCACTGCATTAGTTCCCATCGCAACCAGAAAGTAACAATGATGGTTGTAATAATATCTGCGCTATTTATTGTCTGTTTCGTACCCGTCAGCATTATGATGTTAGTTATATTGTTTGAGCCAAGACTGAAAATGTTTGGAAGATATCAGCATATAGGTTTATTAATGGGAAGTTTTGGGTTTTTTCTGGAATCTGTAAACTCATCAGTAAATATCATTATATATTACAACATGAGCAGTAAATACAGGAAAACGTTCCACAGAATTTTCTGAAAGAAAAAAAATCAATCGAAATTTGAAAACAACAACAGCGAATAAAATATCTTATCTTATATCTTATATCCTTCCGTGCCGTTAAACGTCACATAGGGCTCGCAAAGAAGTTCGCCAATTTTTCCTGTCTTCGGCTAGTCTTTCAACCTCATCAAAGGATTTTATGCCTGTTAATTTGGCCTCTCTTAATAATGTCCTCTTCAAAGTTTCAAGTGGTCTGCCTCTTTTTCTTCTGTCTGTTGTGTTCCACTTGATAGCCTGTTTTGTGATTCTCTGATCATTTCTTCTCATCAAGTGACCAACATATGTCCAATACAAATATATATTGTAATAAAATATGACTTGGTATTTCTTCACTGATTGTGTTAAAACATGTTTGCTGTTTATGTGCTAACAGTTCAGAATTATTACATCCATAACGACAGTTTCCGAGACCAAGAAAATTTGTCGATAGCATTCAAAAGAGTATTTAAAATTTGGGTTCATAACTTACTTTAATAACGAAACAACACGTATGTGATTATTCTATCATACAAAAAAATTACAATGGCAAACCAAGCAAACTCAGTTAACTACTCACTATCATAAAATCTATTCCTCCAAATCAAAACAATCAGAAATATCCATAACTAAATATATTACAACTAATAAATAAAGAACTACTAACACTAATCCTAAAATGTTATTACTATTCACCACAAAAGGTGATGCGAATTCCATCAGAATAAATTGTTCAAAAATTTCTAGCAGTACATTCTCCTTTCATTAAGGAAAGGGAAAACTAGTTCCATGCACTTACACAAACAGCCAGGCAACAACCTCCGGGAACATCAAGAAAGCCAGGGATTGGCTCCCTACAGGAAACATCAAGAGTACCAGGGATTGCCCCCTACAGAAAACATCAAGAAAGCCAGGGATTGGCCCCATACAGGAAACATCAATATAGCCAGAGACTGGCCTCCTCTGGATGCAGGGACTAGCCAAGATACTCGCAAACTGCATTACGTCATTGCAGACTTCAGAAGCAGGCGATCACGATCGTAGACGAACGCTTCAAGGTGATGAACATGGCGTGCTGCCACATGCACCATGCCGCTACTTGAGTCACAAAACAAAAGTGCCATTGGTGGAGATTGACAATGTAGTCAGAGACGAGCACTAGAGTGCCTTAGGATGCAGAAAGGTGTCGCTATCCATTCTTATAGACGAAAAAGAAATATAAGAATTCACGTCACGTGATGTACTAATGTTGTAGCGCACTACATATCACGAGCATCTACAGTCCTATGCCACCGTGACTTGTATAGCCTCAGACTAGGGCACTAAATAAAGTATTATATATATATGTATATTGCAGGTAGTATGTTCTCCACTATTCTACTCTAACTATTTATATGCCTACTACTTATAATGCCTGATTTTTAAATGCCTACTATTTTCACTTATGTTTCTGAACTTCAAAACTTCAACTTCCACTTCCACTATATCTAAGACTCCAAAGTACTTTTTTAGTATTATCAACGACAAACGGTCGAGACATCGCTCTTTCCAAACAGTTTTTGCCTGTTGGTGTGTGCTTACTATTCGCTGACAGACAGCTGTCCCAGAAACGGCTTTCATCCAGTGGCAAACACAAGTAACAGCTATATAGAACATAATGTATAAACTAGGAAAAATATAGGAACAGGTTTATTACTTAACGACTACAAAGTTTTTGACGTTTCGGCGGGAGCCTTAAGCATACAGAAACTGACAGGACGAAGAAATAGAGGAGGAGATAAAGTATATGAATACTATTAAACAGAAAAAAAATAGAGTACATAGCTGTAAATTGTAAGATGTGGCTTGTCTGGCGGTGTGTGTCAAGAATGGATTTAGTAGAATTTGGAGACTATTTAAATGGAGACCTGTGATATATGGTCGGTGGGTTGTAACTGGGATGGTGAATGAGGAACCAGGGAGTGGAGACAGAGTGATACAATGGTGACCTAGTCAGGAGAAGTTGAAATAGATGATTAAGGAAAAGCGGTTGCAAAGTGATGCTATGAGGATATTTGACAAGTAAGAAGTGATGGAGCTTAGTGGAAAGGTACTATAATGATTGAAGAGAATGTTAAGTGTAGCTGAACAACGAGTTTAACCCATGTGGCTCCAGCGTCCCATAACTTTGAATGCGGCGGTTCTCAAGCGCCAGGCGGCTTGTGTCATCTGCGTGACATTAATTGATGGCTGTTACCAGAAAATCAGATTTGCCTCTGTGGTTGTGGCCATTGAAATGATTAGGGACTGGTTTCGAAGCATGCTGGGTGATGTCGTACAGATGTTTTTTCCTGCTTTCCCCTAATCTGAGGCCATTCTCACCAATATACATTATCCTGCATCTTTTGCACACGATGACATATATCACATTACGGGACTCGCATGTGAATCCCTCATGAAGAGAGAGGATAATTTTGAGAAAGGTGATCCTTTCGTTTCACAGACTACTTGGCAGGTAACGCAGCAAAGTCGGTTAAATTTTCTGGTGCCAACATATGTAAGGCTCTGCTTCACGTGGCTGTGTACGAGGATGTCCTTAAGGTTTGGCTCATGTTTGTGTGTCAATAGGGGTGGATCAGAAAAAAAATGTCTGGGTCGAGTTGGACATTCCAGGAAGATGACGATGAAGAAATTTCTTAACCATCTGACCATGCTGGTGGAAAGGCAGTACTAACTTAATTCTGTCAGATGGAGTAACAGGCTTTTTCCTGCGGCTCACTAGTTGGATACGGTTGAAGGTTTCATGAAGGACCTTTTCTGGGTAGTGGTGATGACGGAAAAACTCTAATAAATTTTTGGACTGATCTATAAAGTCGAACTTATCCTGACATATGCGGCGAAGATGGAGGGGTTGGGAGTATGGGATAGAGTTCTTACAGGATTCTTGATGGGAGGAGGTCTAGGTGTAAAGCAAATAGGTGTGGCTGTCGGTGGGCTTGTAAAATATAGAGGTGACAAGACTGTTTGTGCCATTAGAAATTTTAATATCTAAACAGTTGACTGACTTGTCAGAAAGTTCATAAGTGAGTCTTATATTATTATTGAGTGAGTTGGCTAATTCAATACATTTTTTAAAGGTCTTCCTGTGGCATACTTGTGATTCCAATGCCATTATCGATGTACCTTTTATAGAATTCTGGAAGTCTGCCAGTGTAGGTTTTCCATAATATTACTTCCAGAAAGCTCATAAATAGACATGTATAACTGGGACCCATTTTCGTTCCCAAGTCAATACCACTGATTTGCTCGAAGTATTCGCCGTTGAATTCGAAAGAATTTTGGTTTAGTACTAGCTGTGTAAGTATGATTATGGTGTGAGTGTTAGAGGTGGGGTGAGGTTCTTTGTCGAAACAAGAGCTGAGTGCTAAGAGTCCATCCTTGTGGTGGATAGAAGTGTATAGGGAGCAGACATCAAAGAGAAAGATGTGATAGGTGTGGTGTTGAGAGAGTGTGATCGTACCGAAAGTTGTTAAGGCGTGGTTGGTATCTTTCAAAAAGGAGGCTAGTTTGTGTACTAGAGGCTGGAAAATGCTGTCCAAAAAATCAGAAATGTGTCAGTGGGGCATGAACACGCTGATACAATGGGAGGTCCAGGGTTACCTGGTTTGTGGATTTTAGGAAGGTAGGTGTGCCTAAACAGCTGTCCTTAATGTGAAGAGAAACAGCTTGAGGTGGGAGGCCACCTTCTGTAAACACGACTTTAATAATTGCTTCTACTATGTCATTATTTGAACGGGTAGCATCGTTTTTACGTGGGGAATATAGAACATAATGGTTTTATTGGTGCAAATGGTGACATAATGGCGATGACGATGAGTTTCAACAAAGGCAGTGACAAATCCAATGCACACGACGTTACGTTACTGCAGCAAGACAACACATATAACTCCCGACCTCTACTGACGTCAAGAAGACATCGACGCCACCGGAATCCTACCACATTCTAGACTTACTGTCCTACTACCACAAACTATTTACTGACAACAACTAAAACACAGACTACGTCCAAACACTAAACTACATTCTACTCTAACAAGCACAAAAACCCGACTCTCTGTAACGAACGACCAAACTAAAACTAAAAATTCATTTTCCTAGCTAATCATCTGACCAGTCTCTATTTTCCTTAGTAGGCCAGCACGAAATAAGAAAGCTGCAATATAAAGAGGGAATGAATTTTTTAAAACTATTAGTTAAGAAATCTACGGGACATAACTGTCACTATACTGTCATACTAACAATAATCACTGACAGTATTTTCGCCATGAAGACTGTCTTTTTCTGAAAAGAATGAAATATTCAAAGTCACGACAGAGACATGAGCTGTTAGAAATGTGAAATCAGTATCTACACAAGCAATACTGAAACATTTATTACAAACTGATAGCATGTGGAAAATATAAGCAGTGTTGTAGTGTACTTTATAAACTTCGTTTGAAACAAATCACATTTAGAGAAGAGGTGTTTGAAAACACTACACATTCTCTGAATTTATGAAAGTCGTGAATTGGAAAGAAGGTGTACTTTTAAAATTACTGTTTCTGTAACAGATTGCATGTTTTTTTTTAACGTTACATTGTTGTTTGTATGGGCCATCCTCTTCGTCGCCTCTTAGGCACAAATGGATAGTCAGTCAGTCAGTCATTTGCATGTCCCTTGCGGAACATTGCCTCCCTAACAGCTCTCTCGTAGGCCTTTCGTTTGTAAGCAAAATGCCCTGGTGATGCGTCCCTTCGCAGATCATCAACGATGTCTTGCAGCCATCTTCTCCTTGATCTTCCTCTCTTTCATGGGAGGTAGCAGTGGGTATATTCTTAACTCCCCAAATTAACGTCCAGGCTCTGCAGCCACATAGGTGACAATTTAAAATTACGTTAAACGCAAACTCTCTGAACATATCATACCCAAAACATAACCATTTATTATTTCATTTTAACGCAGTGCAACTTTATTGAGTCTTTTTTGTAAAGCGAAACATCTATTTAGTTGCAGAAGAACATAAACTACTGGTTGTAAACTATATAAATATGTTTGTATTTAGCAATACTATGTTTACAGTGAATGTGAAATACTGTTATAAAAATAAACTTACGGAAACTAAAGATTCTTGCTGTATCTTTTGTCATTTTTTATTCCAAATCGTTCAAAAGTTTTACGTTTGAAGTTTTCTTCAGATATTATGCATTTTTTGCTAAAAAAAAAAGCTCTACTATATTTCTCTCCCAATGTGCGAAAGAAAGCTCAAAGAAAGATAGAGAGAGAGAGTGAGAGAGAAGGCGTGAGAGAGAATGAGAGTGAAAGAGAGAGAGAAAGAGTGACAATGAGAGAGAGAGAGTGTATGTGAGGGAGAGAGTGAATGAATGAATGAAAGAATGAATGATGATCTTTATTTTTAAAGGGTAAGGAATTGGGCACGTACGCCCGTCTTACATTCTGCCCTTCAGAATCTCTCGTGGACAGAGTGAGAGAGAGAGAGAGAGAGAGAGAGAGAGAGTAATAGAGAGAGTGAGAGGAAAGAGTGAGAGAGAAAGGAATAGAAGAGATGAATTTGAAAAAGGAATTGGAATAGTAACATAACGCTTTGGGACCAGAATTTAAATATAAGAATGGAAAAGTGTATTCCTCATTGGCCAATATAAAATGAGTGAAGCAGCTGACAACATGCTATAAAGTACTAGTACTTTTGTAAAAGAAACTGGTACATTCTTAAAAACAGCTATGCATGAATTAAAAAAAAAATTAATACGAAAGCATATTTTAAGATCACAAAGATATGCAAGATAAAATAAACAAACTAACTCAGAATGCAAACAACATAGGTTTAAAGATCAAAGTAGGAAAGACAAAGTTAATGAAGCAAAATGTGAACAACAGAAATGTACTCAGAGTAGATAACAAGTTAGTGGAGGAGGTAAACGAATTTGTATACCTTGGCAGCAGAGTAGTAGAAAATGGAGACAGCACAGAGGACATCAACAGCAGACTTACTAGAGCAAACCAGGCTTTTGCAATGCTGCAGACTATATGGAAATCAAAAAAACTAAGCATAAATATGAAAATCAGGATATTTAAGAGTAATATTCTAAGTGTACTACTCTATGGAAGTGAATGCTGGAAAATCAACAAAACCATAGAAAACAAGTTGAATTCTTTCCAGACTAAATGTTTACGAAGAATTAGAAAACTGTTTTGGCCAAACACCAAAAGAAATAACATCTTATTAGCAGAAATGCAGATGAAACCACTGACAACAATTATTGAGGAAAGACGCTGGCGATGGTTGGGACATGTGCTCCGAATGACTGACAACTCACTACCAAAAATAGCACTAAGATGGACACAACAGGAGAACAGAAGTAAGGGTAGACCAAAAGAGACATGGAGAAGAGCAATTGTTCAGGATGTTGAGCAATAGAGGGCTCACCGGGGCAAGAGCAGAAAAAAAGGCGAAGGACAGGCATTTGTGGAAAACCCTTGCGGAAGCCCCATGTGCCCTGGGCACTTAAGGTTCAGAGAGAGAGATATTTTAAGATATCCATTCATATACTGGTGCATTTTAATAACTTAACAGTATGTATTATATGTTTCTTTATATGTGCTTTGTTTGTACTATCTTGTGTGGGGCGTTTGTGCAGAAAATTGTTTTGAAAGTTTCTCTAAACTTTCTGCTCATACTGTAATATATAAAAATGTTCGCAGATAAATTTACAGTTTCGAAAACGGTTACCACACCTCCTATCACTATTCCTGTCTTAAGGTATTTGCCACCGACATTAAGTCCAGGTTCAAAAGCCACGGCCAGGAGACTGACTGCGACAGGAACAAAACAGGATATAAAGAGCACAGAAATAACTGCCACCATTCTGGCCACTTTCTGGTTACGATTAGAAACTTCATCATTCACTACAGACTTGTTTCGCCACATGGTTCTCTTGTGTAGACTCACAACAAGTAGTACAGTGCAAACGATTACTACAGCAAAGGCAACGAAAGGGAGGACGAAGCTGTTGATTGTGTAATAAACACTCTCGACGTTTCTTCGGTCAGAAAGGTGAAAAAGTCATGCCCAGTCTATTGACGGTGTAGACGGGTGCCCCGCTGGACAGGTGAAGCAGGTAAGTGCATACAATAACGAACCCCACGCGTTTTGGTGTGACAATACGTCTGACCTGAAATAAGATGTTGGAACAACGTTTATGAGGTTGTAGTGTTATGGATCATCATTTATAATGTAGTACATTGTGAATTTTTGTGTAGATGCATAAACATTAAAAACGAAGAATGAACGAAAATGAAGGCCTTAATTTTTTTTATATACAAAGAGACTTTTAGAGGGCGAACTATATTAACAGAAAAGAAAGCAAAGAGAAACTAAATCAATAGGAAAAAAGACAATTGACGAAAAAAAGGAAACTACTAAATTAAAACATCAAAAGACACAATAAAATAATAAAAGTCTTAATTTAAAGAAAGAATGAACCAAAAATTATCAAGACCACCGTAATGTGGACAACCGGTGGGTATATAACTACACATATCACAGGTCTTTGTTTAAACAGTCTCTACGTTCTACTAAATCCATTCCTGACACACACCGCCGGACAGCCACACCTTACAATTTACAGCTAAGTACTCTTTTTAATTTTGTATTTCTTTTTAATAGTATTCATGTGAATCTATCCTTTATCTCTTTCTCTCTATTCCTTCGTCCTGTATGTTTTTGTATGATTAAGGCTTACACCGAAACGTTACAACTTTGTAATCGTTAAGTAATAAAGCTGTTCCGACTTTTGCCTAGTTTATACATTCTAGGCCTGTTACAGGGGAATGAATGAAGGAATGATCTTTATTTTTAAAGGGTAAAGAATCGGGCACCCAGGTCCGTCTTACATTCTTTCAGTCTTCCCACACATTCGATTTAAAACAAGTATACAAATTACATTAGGAAAAAAACATTTAAAAAGTGTGAGATTAAACTATTACATTCAAATTAAAAGAGAAGAAGTAATTAACCTAATGAAATAGCCCTCTCACACACATACACGCAGGGTCTTTGCAGTTATAATTCGCCAACATTGACGATGATTTTTGTTTATGTATATGTATGTGTGTGTATGTGTGTGTGAGCTATTTTATTAGTTTAATTACTCCTTCTCTTTTACTTTGAATGTAAAAGTTTAATCTTTTGATATTTTTTGTGTGAAATCATGCTAATGTAATTTGTATACTTGTATTAAATCGAGTATGTGGGAAGAATGAAAGATGGAATGATGAAGGGCAGAACGTAAGACGGGCCTGCTATGTTTCGCTAACTGCCAGATCGGACAGTCTTCATCCATATCCGCAGGGTAATCGAATTTTAACATGGGGGACCCATCTCTTCCACCTCGTTTGTGAGAATACAGTTACGGAACAATCTAGCAAGAACGTTCTGTGAAGAGAAAAGAGTACTGCTGAAACTTCGTTAACTGAATCTCTAAACACGTCTATAAGTTACTAAAGAATATTATAAACGAGATATAAATACTGCTGTACATTATTTATTGAACAAAAACTAGTGGAAACTGAATAGTTATAGTAATGACCGTTCATGCCTCCCTGTAATGGCGCTATAATACATAAACATCTCTCTAGTGTGATTATTGCTGTGATCCAACATGACACTCTAGAGAAGGTAAGATGTGGTACTCCAGCAATCAAATAATAAACTCCCAGCACATCAAAGGGCAGATCTGCCGTACCAACAACAGGAATGAACGAAATATTGGTCCATATTATTGTTAGAAGGTTGCAAAGATCAGAGATAGTCAGCCCTAAATATAAATAAAGCACTTATTTTATAAGTGATAGAGAAGCGTGGTAGAAAGTCACATGGTAGCAAAAAAAATTATAATATATATGAACACAACATAAGCCTTCCTAATGTTTGATTTTCATATTTTAAAAAGCAGATATCTCAAACTGCTTGGTAGCTTTAGGAAAGAGAAATGTCTTGTCTTGTCAATATCTTTGGAACTACTAGCTGGCGTTCTGTGCAGCGAGTGCTGTGTATATGTTCAGGCTCAGCATCGTTTTGATGTGGGAGCTAGCGGTGTCAGTCATTGTTTTCAGTTCATGAGTGCAGATATAATGCAGGGGTGTGCGGTACTTCTTTAGCAGATTCCACCACCATGGGGGCTCTGGCGATTCCAGTCTCGTTAGTCAGGCTAGTCCTGTAGTTCTGGGGTAACAGCGGAGAGATGGGGGAGGATCTTGGTCAGCTATAGCTGGTCAACTGTGAGTTCTGCATGTCAGCTATGGTCGGTCAGCTTTTAGGCCTTCTTGTCAGCTATGGTTTATCAGATCTGAAGCTTGCATGTCAGCTATGGTTTGTCAGATCTGAGGTCTGCATGTCAGCTATGGTTTGTCAGATCTGAGGCTTCCATGTCAGCTATGGTTGGTCAGATCTGAGGCTTGCATGTCAGCTATGGTTGGTCAGATCTGAGGCTTGCATGTCAGCTATGGTTGGTCAGATCTGAGGTCTGCATGTTAGCTATGGTTGGTCAGATCTGAGGCTTGCATGTCAGGTATGGTTGGTTAGCTCTGAGGCATGCATGTCAGCTATGGTTGGTAAACTCTGAGGTCTGCATGACAGCTATGGTTGGTCGGTTCTGAGGTCTGCATGACAGCTTTGGTTGGTCGGTTCTGAGGTCTGCATGTCAGCTATTGGTCGCTTATTGCTAAATCAGGTAATATAGTCGTCCCTTAGTAAAAATTAAAAGGTCAAATAATCTGGATTTATCTGCTTTTTAAAAGCTTCCCTAAACAGAAATATCATAAGTTCTCCCAGTCGCTTCTAACGTGGTACACTTCATCAGTACACGACCACCATATTTGTGTCGAGAAGATGTTCTGGTTGCGTCACATCACTCTTTATACTTCGCTTTAGGCGTAAGAATGGAGAATGTCTGTTACACAAGTCGCACTCGATTCTACTCGTTATCTCCAAAGAAAGGGGGGACAACGGTGAAATCTTGTTAAAGATGGAGGGCATGACAGAACATGGCCATGAGAAAGCGTCCCCTTCAGCTGACCTAGTTTCTATTCTTCGAAGTTCCTGCCAGTTTTCGTTACTATATATTAAACATCTGAAATCTAGGAGTTCAAACTTAATATAAACTTGCAGCGCGAAAACAATACAGAAAACATTACAATGTAATGCGTACGTACACACTGTTGATTATGACGATTAAGGTAAGAGGTATCATTATCATCATCATTATCATCAGGTGCCCTGCCGACTGGTCTTGGCTATTAGGCTTCTACAGTGTACACGATCCTTCATGCAGGCCATCAGCTCATTTGGTGATCTCCTCCACACCATCCCGTCAGACTGTCCAGTATCATTTCTCTTGGTCTTCCTCTTGATCTTCTTCCTTCTATTTTTCCTGTTGTTATAATATTTTCAATTCTCCCTCTTCTCATTGCATGTCCTATGAATGTACATTGTCTCTCTCTTATCTTTTTGACAAGGTTTTTTTGTCTCTCCAACTCTTCTCATACATTCTTCGTGAGTTATTTTTGCTGTCCAGGGGATTCGTAACATTCTTCTAATAAACCACATTTCTGCTGCTTCCAATGATTTTTGTGCAGACTTGCCTATTGTCCATGATTCACTTCCATATAACAAGATAGGTTCAATATAGCATTTTAGGACTCGTTTTCTAACATTCATTGATAAGGATGTGTTGGTTAATATGTTTCCCATTCTCTGAAATGCAGTAAAAGAGATATGGTGTATCTCAAATGTATTGCTGTTTAATGCCATCATTATAGGAACATAAAATGAACATTACATTTGTAGTAACGACTACTGTCCGTGAAATCATCTCATCTTTCATAGGTTATTTCATATGGAAATGGTATTCATTTTTACTGCACTAGTTAGTGGGCACATTAATGATGAGAAAATGGGCTCAACAAGTACCAGTTTTCTGAGTGATGCCAGAGTGAAATTCTGTGACAGATATATACATTCAGCAGTGGTTCTCACAGTTTTACACACGGCAGCACTCCTGCCATTGAATACTTTCCTTCGTGGTACATCTTTGCACTTTATTAATTGTTAATCATTAATTATATTTCACGGTCAACGCTGCGTTTATTTAACTATAAATTTGAAAGAAATATTTGCACAGTCAGAATTTGACAGTACAACACATTTGCACACTAATGTGTCTGCGGCACAAACCTTGAAAATCACAGTTATAAAGTGTCATTAATTTTATATTTGTTGAAGTACTAGTCTAGAAGACTATCTAGTAAGCTAATGTTGATCGGTTCCTTAAAGCCTTGCTTGACAAAACATGCAATGTTGATAATATTAGTAATGACCCCGCAAACACTGATGATCTGACAGATAACAGCATACACTGCCCAAGTAAAGACGACTATTGAATGATTATCTACGTCGAACATCCTGATAATCAACGACGTGCATTCCAAGTCTTAGCTTGTTTCATCAACATATCGTTTTATGGTCTACCTGTAAGTAATGAAAGAAATGTTTATGACATGAACATAATAACTATGTGTACCTTGATTGAAAGACATGAATTTAATTTTCTTGAACAGTGAATAGAATTGCAAAGAGGTTAATTAAAAGTTCTCTTAAATTATCGAGGCGATAGATATTTTTCTTCATATGAAGTAACAGTAACTTCAAACCGCTGAAAGAATTAGAAAAACATTTGTGGCTTTTTGTTATTATCTAAACTGATCCGAAGGTGTGTTGAAACTGACGGGGAAAAGATAAATAAACGGCAAACATAGCCAAACAAATGATGAATATAAAAAAGGAAGTGTACAGACAAGTGAAAAGAGAGATGGATGGATGGATGGATGGATGGATGGATGGATGTAAAAATGTGAATTAGTTTAAAATAGCTTCATTAGGTATAGCTTTGTTTTTATTAATAAAGTTACAAAAGCCATGTTAGACGGAGATGTATGGTGCAGTTTTAGGAAAACGTGTATGGATAGGAAGGAAATGCGTGAAAAAAAAGATAGAAATTAGAAGTAGGAATAATGAAATGATTATGAAAAACAATAACAACTCATTATTTCCACACAACTGCATTTATCAAGAACAACAGATTAAGGACAATAAAGTCATGGATAATGGCCGACTTCTATGATTTCTAACTTCCTATTTCTTTGAACGTTTATCTCTTCATTTCGTCTAATATGTTATAGTCTGTCTACATATCGTCTCTCCAACTTGTATATTACAATGTGGGATAAGTGGTTCAGAAACATTAAAGTTTTGAGCACGCTATTATAATTATACAGGATACATAACATTTAAATATGCAGCAATTAACACAAGGAACAAAGAATGTATAGAAACATTTCAAGCAATCTTTGATGCAACAGAAATAAGATTAGTGTGCGGTTTTTGCAAAGGAGGTGGGTTATTCAATTTTCTTAGAAGTAACTGTACATATTTTCAGTAATAAATTATTTTTTAAACCCTGTAGCATAATATAAATAATTTATCTGGGATCTTTATGTATCTAATAACCCATAACTCTCACATATATACTCTGTAATATCTGTATCTGCGTTAGTAAGAACGACTCTGCTGTCATTCCATTATTAAACAAAGATTCGACTTTTGTATTCCGCCTGACATTTAGAGTTATTAAAAATGACACGCATTTACTAATGCTATACTATGTGCAGTGTCATTTGATGTGCTCTATCTGTAACTGGGACACGTGCAAAAACAATGATTTTTGTCTTAAAGTTACACGAGTTTCTCTATTAAGTGTTTAATTTGTACACTCAATGTTACATCCCTAAAGTTTGATAAAATTACCTATTTAAAATAGACTAATCATCGCTATTTTTTTTCTCTTTAGGCGAAATAAAAGACTAATGAGATACACAGCATCATAGTTGTCATTGCCGTATGCAGTTTGGCTAGATGTATTTTTTGTTCGATAGCATTTCTATATTTTGTCAAGTATTTACTGCTGTTAATCAGATATTATTCTCTTAACATTGTGCCACTTAGCCTGTTAAAATATTACTTTTATCAGTATTCATATCATGTTCTCTTTTACTTTCCAAGCAAACTGCCATGTTCTGTTCCCTCACAGCATGTTCAAAGAAACGAGTGCCAACTGCGTATCTGTTAAAGATTTTAAAACTGTAGGCGATATTTTTAAATTCTAAGAATATATAAATGTATCTATGTTTTATGTGCAAATCTATTTTTCTAATTTCTAATATATATATATAATAATAATATATATAAATGAGAACTTTGGCGAGAAATGTCACACCTAAGATAAATGTAATTTGTGACAAGATGGGGAATACCTTGACAGAGATATAAGAAATTGTAAAAAGATGGAAGGATTATTGAGAGGAATGTATGAAACACCCGACTGTGAAAGCAGAAATCAACAGTGGGAGTTATTGTTGGAGGATAAAGAACCCGAACCGACAATAGAAGAAGTTTTATGGGCAATAAAGAATCTGAAAAATGGTAAATCACCAGGATGTGATGAGATAACAACTGAATTTATTAAAGCAGGAGGAAAGGAATGTGCAACAATCTACTATGCACTATGTTAAAAAGTATGGCATTCAGGTACTTGGACAAAAGAATGGAAAAGAACTGTATTCATAACACTGCCAAAAAAAGGTAACCTGAAATTATGCACATACTACACAATTGTTGCCATGATTAGTCATGCCAGTAAAACTCTGTTAAAAACCATAATGGGTAGACTTCGTAAGAAAATAGAAGAAGAAGGCAATATGTTCCAAGCTGATTACAGGCAAGAAAAAAGATCAAGAGATCATATATTCAATATATTCATTCATTCATTCATTCATTCATTCATTCATTTGCACGTCCCTTGCGAAACTCCTGTAGGCCTCTCGGTTGTGAGCAAGATGGCCTGCTGCTACTGCATCCATTTGCAAATCGTCAACGATGTCTTGCAGCCATCTTCGTTTTGGTCTTCCTCTTTTTCCCATTATGTATCCTTCCAATATGGTCCTCTCTAAATTATCATGACGTTTAATGTGCCCAAAATATTTCAGTTTTCTCTCTTTAATCCTCTTTACTAGCCAGCCTTCTTCAATATTAAGCTCTTGTAGTATAGATATATTTGTTCTTTTTTTGTGTCCACGATATTTGGAGAACTCTTCTGTAGTATTTACATTCAAAGGCATTTATAACTGACCTACTGCAATATTTTCTCAAAATTTTTTTGTTTCTGAGTTTCATGTAGTGACACAAGCTTCTCATTATCAGGTTGAAAAGTGTTAAGAAAGAAAAGATTATTGCTCCCGTCTGCTTCGTTTTCCTTAAATCTTCCCCTCTCCCCACTGCATTAGTTTTTTCCACTGCCCCTCTCCCCCCACTAACCCTTTTTCCTTCGCCGCCCCTGGTCCATTTCAATCCCTGCAGGGATCCTTATGCCCACTTTGGGAAGCACTGCTCTAGGTTATGGAGGAAATGTGAAATTATCCCCCTTATTTATTGGAAAATGTCGCGATGTTCGATTATTATACCTCAATTTATTCTCTGTAACAGAGAAAGATATAATATTGTCTAGTTGTGAACCCTTATCATATTATTGATGAAGAGTGGAGATGACTAAGTTTTTCTCTTTTCATCATAACACATCGAGATTTCACGAACATTAAAATTTCACTCGACTAGACCAAGACCGATGAAATGTTCATTGCATTATTTAATTCTGACAAATAAGTTCAAGACGTATTGTCGACAACATAACTTGGATTGAATCACTTAATCATTTTTTCACAATATCAAACTCTATTATATTCTACATACAGCATTTCGTCAGTGTTCTCAACTTCAAGATATTCTACATGTATTACTAGGACGATTCTGAACTCTGTTTTATAATAGATAATTAGAATTTTTTGCTACTTTCTCGTCTGAAATCTCTGTACTCGAAGTTTCAAATTAACAAATCTTCTTAATCACTTGAATTACTTAAAACATATCTTCAGTCTAACACTACTTCTGATTCTATATCGCCTCGTTCTATTTCTTGTTCGTCTGTATTTCGATCCTCTCCATGTCTCCTAATGAGTGTTTTCAAATCCTGACATGGACTGTCTGGAGCCGGCCTCTGTTTACTGACCGTCTTGGTTCTGATGGTACTCTTCTCTTGTTTTCTTTGTTGTTCTTCTCTGATCGTTCCTTCTCTCCAACTCCCATGTGATTTATATGTCGTAAGTCAATCGTTCAATAGGCCACGCCTCTAAATACTTCATTGGTCAGCTGGCCGAGTTGGTCACTAATTTATTTAAAAGCCGTGAGCAATAGCGTCCTAATAGCGTCCTAAAGCTATTAGGTGTCAAACGTGTCAATTCCATCTATAGAACTGTCATTTACCTACGTCTTTATCTTATTCTTTTGTGTCGGAGGTTTTATTATGTTCTCGCTTTTCATTGTGTCTGCCTTTTCTATTCGTCTTTTCTATTGTTTACACGTGTCAGCGTCCAGTCATATAGTGTTATGGACGTTTTTTTTTCTATGTTGTTCTACTTTTGCTATATACTTTTTCTGTTGCTATTAGCATTTACTATTATACCTACAACATATTTATAAACATATTAATTTATAATAATAATAATAATAATAACAACTATAATAAGTCCTTACAAGGTCATGCTACAGTGAGAGAGAGGGAGAGAAAAAGAGAGAGAGAGAGAGAGCTAGGAGAAAGTAGGAGTGCAGTGTATCGTTTTCCGAATTCTCAGACTTCTCGCGTTCTTAATGGTGGGTCCCTTGCACTGGTATTGCGTAGAACTCTTCACGAGAAAAAAGTAACGAATTCCAGTAACAAAAATTCATGATATAACTTCCTGTCTTACATTTTTAAAGTCATTTATTGGTATTCGTGATATAATAGTAATAATAATAATAATAATATGTATTAAGAATTAATGAGCGTCTTAGTACTGGACACTTTTATTTCTTCCCAGATGAAGCACGAATTGGAGGAACGAAGCCCATGGTCATCTCATGATGTTTCTGCTTTCGACGTCCCATTTGGTAGCAGCCATATTATACCAGTCTACATTTATATGTTCTATGTTGCGGCATGTCAAATTACTGCAATGACAACCATCATCAACACTGTTTGCTTTGTAAAACGAAGATTCGAGGAGTCTGACACTGTCAGTCTAATGGGTGAGAGATCCCTCCAGTACGTTGTGTGTGTCGTCTTAAATTAGGTACGTTCATTTAGTAACAGAACATCCACAAATCAGCATCAACTCTCTTGATTTCTGGCCGCTTGAGACCAATCTGCTTGATATGGCTGTTCATTTCGGATTAATGTCATGTACTTAGTCTGTCTTTCTTTCCTTTTCCGTTACGTATTCAGTACATTGTTCTAACAATAGTGTGGAGGCATGATAGGACGGAGTAAAAATGAGTTTGTCTAATTAAAGTCTGATCATCCAAAAGATCACTTGTGGCTATTAGGTTTGAGAGCAACATGTGCACAAAACATTATATGTTTCATTGGTCATCTAAGGACGGGTACAGAAAGCTGTGTTAGGCTGGGGGCATTGAATGTTGTTTCTTAACTACCTGCACTGTTAAGATGGGGACATTCAATGTTGTTTCTTAACTACCGGCAATGTTAATATGAGGGCATTCAATGTTGTTTCTTAACTACCGGCAATGTTAATATGAGGGCATTCAATGTTGTTTCTTAACTACCGGCAATGTTAATATGAGGGCATTCAATGTTGTTTCTTAACTACCTGCACTGTTAAGATGGGGCAGTTATTTATTTTTTCTTAACTACCGGCATTATTAAGATCTACAGTATAACATCCTTACTCGGAAGTAGGATTATACGTTTTCCAAGCTGCCAATAGTATAAAATACTGACGCTTTTTCACTTCCAGAAAAGAAACATACTATAGAAGAACAAAACTTACAAACTCAGTTTCCTGTCTGTCTTTACCTCAAAACAGATTCCTTCTCTAACAAGATATGGCGCTATATACAATACATATATTGTGTAATGTGAATTTTTATTGCAACTTATTGATAGAACACTCTTGTGTTTATACACAAGAGTCAGTATTTGCTATACACATATATATGTTAATTTTGCAACATTTTAAGGACTGTTTTCATTCAAAGTAGTTAAGTCTCCTGACATTGTATCGCTCCTAATGTTTCTGCATTATTTGGACTGTTTCCTCAAACACATTATCCTGGGGTGTACGAGAGACACTTCCCGTGAAGCCAAGAAATATCTTCTTGGTCTTCCAACCACGAATCACAGGATCAAAATATGGAGAGAACGTGCATACCTCAAGAGAAGTACAGATAAGAAGCATCCATTTCACCAAGAGATCCTAAAAGAAAAGGGTGACAGGCTAAATAGTCTAAACATCATGGATGTACTTGTATTGTGAAGATGTAATCAAACAGGTCTGTGAATCTAACAACATAAACCACAGCGAGGAATGGGCACCTGTGCCTCCAGCGTTCAAGGACATCTTCTCTGGCATTGTTAGGTTTGATAAGAGGAGCAGGGAGCAGAATCCACTTTCTGTGAATACAGAGGACGATGCCTCGTCAGTTAAAAGTCCTATGAGGCTGATGTTGTTATTTACACACATGGATCCGTTGTAGGACATCACAAGAGTGCATGGGCGTTCACAGCACGCTCCGAGGGCAGAACAATCCAGGAAGCCAGCGCTGCCTTCGCTGTGACCACAAGAAGCATGACGATGTAGGTGATGGGAGTGAAGAAAGATTTCGTCTGGTTGGAATCACAATACTACGCCCGAGTCTACATACTAAGTGATTCGATGACCATAATCCGGAAAGTTGAGGCAGCTTCTGTACGCTGGCAGTGGCTTGATTCATTGCAGAAATCAAAGATCCGCAAAGTCACCCTCGTATATGTCCCTGGGCATGCGGGCATCGATGAAAATAAGGGACCTGATAGGTTGGCTAGCTCCGCCATCATGGCAGATGGACAATCACTGGATCGAGCTGATGCTGTTAATGCACTCAGGGAGAGAGACATACTGGGCGACTTCGAGACAATCCACATCGCTATTTAGACTGAGAGAGCTGGGAGTACAGACTGGCATGGCCAGAAACGAGAGACATAGTGGACGGAGAAGAAGAGGACATATCAGCCAAATTAAGACAGACACTATCAGCCGCAGGACACTGGTGGATATGTTGAGGGGAGAATCTGAATACCTGTGGATATATCCAGAGTGAAAGTATGATAATCCAGACCAGACAACGTAGATCATAGATCTCAGATATTTAAAACTTGTTGGTGCATTCTACATTTTATAACTAGTGGGGGATATTTTATCCAGATGTTACAGACCAACAATCACTTGGCAATGTACTACTCTACTCGAGATCAATCTAGCTCCCCCATCTTGACCGCCAACCCAGGTTCTCCCCTCCTTGGTATATTGTATGCTAATTATGCATACCTCCTGAGCATTGAAGCAATACACAATACATTGACGTGTAATACAAATCACCAAGTCTGAAACTAAGAACACAGCATTTTAAACTGACTATACGCCAGCACAACACATACAGCTGACATTGACATCAACAAGATATCAAGACAGGTGTCATTATAATGGTAATTAAGCATGGTATCATATAATAATAACTTCCCATGTAGCATTACTGAAACACCTGACGGACCTGGGGTCCCGGGCTCTCTTGGCCCTACATGTAGCCTACACTACGAATCTAATGTGCAATGGGACTTATTCCACACAGCTACAGCTTCCATGACACATCTCTATATAACTGTGTCGCCGCAACAAAAGGTCAATCTACATGAACGCGTAATAACGAATCAAACATGTTGCCCATCAAATATACCTATAAATCACTCTGAAACCATGTCCATATTGATACGTAAATACAGAAACCTACATCACAGCTTACTGCATAACTACATAATCTACACCACGGGAGGTTGTCACGGGTAGAATATACGAAACACAATAATCTAAGCACAACAAAACGGGACATGGCCCGGCCATTTCCTCTATCTCATCTGTATGCCAGCCAGTGTTTCTGTATCTTTATATATCTTTCCGAAACCAACTACCAATCATGTCTACAATGAAGCTTCTGTCAAGGTCGTACACCCCTCGAACTAAGCGTGTATTGTCCACAGATAACTAGGGGTCAAAGAGTCAACACGCTCATAGAGACACATCATGCATCTGTATTATCAATATTGAAAAAATTATAGTTACACGTAATTCTTACTTTTTCATATATAGTACTATCAATTTCACATGTATGCAAATATAAAAGATCATGTCTCAGATTGTTGTGAGAATTCTCTGAAATGGATGAAAACAAATCCCCCTGTATTCTCTGCAGTAGATAAGAGCTGGGATAGGCCAGTCAAGCTTTAGGACAGTTTACATTAAATATAATTGCTGTTTTCTAATTTCATTCCTAATCTTGAGCAAATTAATGCCTACATCTTAGCCTCGCGTCAGCGGGAGGTCGGGTATAAATGAAATTTACGAAACTTCAACGAATATTTTTATACAAATATAAAGTCGGACATTAATATCATAATGCTTGGTCTAGGTTAAGTTATCTTTTTCTACTATACTTATGATAACTAGCTATTGTGATATTTCACTTTGACGAAAATAGAACAAGAGCCGAATTGATAATGGAAGTGTTATTGCAAAGATACATATGTTTATACATGTGACGGGAATACAAGGAAGCCCTCTTAGTTAACCGGCCAGGTTAGCTGAGTGGTTAGCTTAGTGGTTAGGCGCTCGGTTTGCTAATCCAGTGGTACCGGGTTCAGTCCCAGCTGTGGGATTTTTTTCTGGTACACACCAAAAAGACCCAAGGGTTGACACAGCCTCTTAAAATAGGTACCAGGGAAATCTGGAAAGGTAAATCGACCAGGCGTGAAAGTGACCACATCACGCTTTCATGTGCCGAAGGTCATGGACAATACCTGCTTAACACCTTATTCCCAATATGCCTTAATGGCATGGAGACGGGAATTTTACCTTTTGTCTTTTGCCGCATTGTTAAAATCAAAAACATTATATGATGCATGCTGTACAATATCTTCACTAACCAACGTTTGCCGAGATCTGTAAGTTCATAATCAAAAACTTGCACATTATTGAGATAAACTACTCAGAACTGTCATAGCATATTCCAAAAATGTTGATAGAGTTTCAAAACACTTTCCTGAGAAGAAAACTGTCATCATTATGTGGAGGTTGCTGGCTTTGGCGTTTTCGGAGACGCCGACAGGAAAGGTCAAAGTAGCACCTGGTGACTGTGGGGCACGTAACAGGTTTGTGTGTTGTCCAGTTAAAATGTGTAGTTGACAAGTCATTCGTCCATTGTTGGAGGGGTACAGTTTAGGTTCCTATGTACGCCTGTACTTAATAATGGGAAGGGAACATCTGATAATCACATATACCTGAGTTTCAAGGCACTAACTAACATAGGAATTTTACAGTTAACATTTAACTTTTTTAACAGTTTAAAGTTATTTTTATGCAAAATATTTTTCCGTGAAACATAATTCTGAACAATATCTGTTTGTTTCTTTTAGGACTGACAATCTCTGGGTTCTGCTGCTTCATTACGCTGATATGTTTTAATATCTCTGTGATGGTCCATTTTCATGCGGTAGATATGAATTTCAATGTTCTAATGAAGATTTACCCAACAGTTGAAATGCCACGTCTTATATTCAATCGAATATCAACATGGATGACAGCGGTAATCACACTGGAGACATGTCTGTCTACTTTGGCACTATTACAGGTTAGTTATATCGAGACTGTACCGATGACATTTTCACAGTGTATTCATATTTATAACAGTTTGTGAGTTATAATTTACTGGCTGGTCAGTCAGCATTGCTTGACACAACCAACAGAAATAACCAATTGACTACTTCGCAAAAGAGAAAAGAAATGTATGTTCACCCTTCCGCCGACATATAGTGACTATGACGTAGATTTTTTTCTCTTTTCCTTACTACCATAGATAATAGAATGTCTGCTAAAACTCGATGTCTTTTGTAATGCGAGTACTGCGTTTATTGAGGAAAAAACATTTCCTGAACGCATCTTCTAAACATAATTGTAAGCCTCCCTAAGACCTCCCTAAGCAATATGTCCTGCTGCTGATGCATCCATTTGCAGATTTTTTAACGATGTCTTGCAGACATCTTCGCCTTAGTCTTACTCTCTTTCTTTACTAGCCAGCCTTCTTCAATATTAAGTTCTTGTAGTAAGGACGTATGTGTTCTTTTTTGTGCCCATGATATTTGAAGAACTCTTCTTTAGCATTTATATTCATAGGCATTTATGTGTTTCTCAGCTGTTTTGTTAAATGTCCGGGTCTCATAGGCATATGTGATGCATGCCTTAAAATCTTATTTTTGTATTTCTATCTGTTTCTCGCCACAACAAATTAGACTTTAATGAAACCAAATGCCTCAGGAAAATACTAGGTATAAAGTGCAACGTAATTAAAGAGCAAAGCTGAAATAAGACAGATGAGCAAACAACAACCTGTCTCATGGGTGATCAGAAAAACAAGATGGGAATATGTCGGTCATGTGCTGAGAAGAAACAACCGAAGAATCCGAAAACAATCTATCAAGTGTAACACACACGACCGAAGAAAGAGAGGGCGACCACGTGAAACTCTAAAGAGGACATTGTTAAGAGAGGACAGCTTAGTGAGAATAACATCCCTTGACGAGTCTGAAAAATTCGCCGAAAACAGGAAAACTTGGCGGACTACAATGCGGACCCTATATGACTTTTAGTGGGACAGAATCGATGTAAGATGTAATAAGATGTATTTTGTCAGTTGTTATCAATTTAGTTTTCTTTGCATTAAGATAGAGTTTTTCCTCTTCACTATTCTTACCGACTGACATAATTAGTTTTTTTCCCATTGCTAATATAGAAATAGTCATAAAGTAATATTTATAAATGTATATTTATAGAGCCATATTTATAAAGCTATATTTATAAAGAATTGTTGAAGACGAAGGTATTAGATGTTTAGTTGATTTATAATTATTAAAAGTAATTTTCTTTATGGTGAGTTATCAGACTTTTAGATCTAGGAATGAGGTCCATATATATATATATATATATATATATATATATATATCGAGTATTTGTTTCTAAAGAGTAGTGCCACGGGATAAATAGGAATTAACTTTTGTCATATTTTGCGAAACAAAACTATAGCGTATTTTTTTTTAAAATGCACCATACACAATCCATGTAATGCGCTAGTTTTCAAATACATTTCTGTTTTTAGATTTACATCCATTTTCCTCAGTTTTTAAAAGATCCTGATATATCTTGACTTTTTTTGTGGTCAAGAACCGTTTGTTAGTATAACAAATTAAATGCTTATGAACTTTTTTTGAGCTTATTTTTTAAATTTTACTTTAAATGTGCATCTTCCTGTGTGTGTGTGTATATATATATATAAATACAGACTATTCGTATACAACTTCATATCTCTGTTTGTGGAAAATGAGATATATATTCTCTGATTTTCATATTAATGTGTGAAAAGGTAAAATTCCCGTGTGATGTGGTCAGTATCACACTTGACCGCTTTACCTTCCCAGATTTCGCTGGTACCTATTTTTAGAATCTGGGTGGACCTCGGGGCCTTTTTGGTGTGTACCAGAACAAGCATCCCGTTGCTGAGACTGAACCCAGTACTACCGGATTAGGAAACCGAGCGCTAACCACTCAGCTAACCAAGCCGCCATATTAATATTTGCAACAGTGAATTATATTTTTACTAATCTTAAATGATTGTAAGCCTCTGTTTCATTTTTATCTATTTTTGTTAGTGTGTATTGTTACTGTGTTCTTAATGGGAGCGCTTATTCATAGTACAGCGTATGACCTACATTGCCACTGCCAAGATTATATATTACAAATGTGATTATTCCTTCACCGTCCGGATAGCACAGTTGGTAAAGTCTTGAGGTAGTAACATCGGGGGCATGGGTTAGATCCCCAAGTGTGGCGAATTTTTTAAAAGTTATATTTTAGATTATGACACTATTTATTTCTCTTTTTATTAACTCTTTGTCTCCTGGGGGTGTTTCCCTCAAAAGACCAAGGGGGGTAAATTTCACAATGTGGAATGGGATGGTTGTCACATTTAAAAGAATAACAAAGGCATAATGTGATCTGTAGTATGAAGTGTTATACCTTATTTTGAAGAAGAAAAAATGTATTTTGTTTTTCTAATAACATTTTTAACATTTTGTTAGTATACAACAAAAAAAGAGCTAAGAACTGAGAAGAAAGAATGGAAAATAAAGGAAATAAAAGAATTTTTTTTTCACTTACCCATCAAGTTAATCCACTGTAGTTGGTCACATATTTTCCATAATGAATAAAAATGTACACAAACATTTCTCTTCACACATCCTCCAAAATTTACATGAAAATATACACTAATTATGCATTTACAGCAAACTAAAAACACCAAGTGGGTGGGTAATATTTACATGAAAACAAGTTGGAGGCGACTAATATTTAACAGAAAACAGGCCATTATGTGTTTTTTTAATCTGAATCATTCTATGTACAACATTTAATTTTATTTTTCATTCTAAGCACTAAAGTGGTACTGACCAAAGCACTGAGGATGCAGATGTGGAAGATTTGGACACCCTGAACAGTAGAAGTGAGTTCTCTTCGGCTTGGCCGGCGTGCTGCAGTGGGCACATCTCAAATCATTTTTATGATACAAAATGAGATGCCTAGTGTCAGAGAATTTCACTGGTGCAGCTACTGATTTGGTTGGAACTGGTGATGGTATGGATTTCTCTATCATCAGTTGTTTCATGCTGGCTTCCGTGAGCTGATACAGCAGCTGACTCTTGAAATCTCGCAGTCTTACCGGCTTCCCACACCCAAGTATGTACAGTATATAGCTGTTTATCTGGGCAACTTCAAATATCCACATGAATATTTTTTTCCACCACTTGACAGATTTTCTGGTATGGATGCCATAATATCCAATTCTCTGATCTATGACATCACATCCATTCATCGACTGGTTGTAGCTATCAATAATAGCAGGCTTGACCACCTTTTTGCGGGTTGTTATGGTCTTGACTTCTGCTTTGGTTGACACAGCTAAAACCTCTTTTTTGGCTTTCTTATCTCTGAAAGCCACACACAGAATTCTGTCAGTGCTGTTCAGAAACCATTTCATTTCAGTATGGTTCAACTTGAGCTGTTTGAGCTGCGGTGGAAAGTCTTTTCTATTGCGGTTGAGAGTGCCAGTGTAGTAGGTCTCCTGTTCTAGCAGATAGTCTACCAACTCTCTGGTTGTGTAGTATCTGTCAGCAAACACATGATGTCCTGTACCAAATGGCTGAAGCAATGTCTGGAAGACTTTCTTGGTCTGCCCACTGCTGGGGTCTGCTTCAGGGTTATACGAGGAGTTTGAGCCGAAATAGAACAAGAGGTTCAGCACATAGCCCGTAGCCGCATCACATAGGCCAAAAGCCTTGATATGATACTTTTTTGGCTTATGTGCATTAAACTGCTTGTACTGCCACCTACCTTTGAAGCCTATCACCATTTCATCCAGGTTGAGGTTTTCGTGAGGGTAGAAAGCTCTCCTACTCTCGTCAAGTACAAGATTTACGAAAGGTTCTATCTTATCCTTTCCTTCAGCCTCATCTTCCCCAGCATGTAGCATGGTGTGATAGATGTCCTCAAATCTTTGCCTACTAATCATCTGGCCAAACCAGGCTTGCCACAGATGAGGAGCTTGGGACCAGTAGTCCCTTATATAGGGCTTTCTCTGCATTCCCATGTTGATGAGAACAGCCAAAAATTTGTCCAGCTCCATCTCTGTGACATCCTTCCACCTGCCATACACTGAAAACTGGCTACTTGGAGTGTTTATCATGCATTTCATTCTTGCAAAATCATTGATTTGTTTCAGCAAGTAGCTTTTGATGCTGCTGGTAAAAATGGTGGTAAAAGAGCTCAGCGCTGTGCTCAAATCCAAGCCCTCTGTTATACCAGGCTGATGCAGAGGTTTGAACACAAATCTAGAGCGCGTCATTCCCTCTTCTACAGATCTCCACTCACCATTGTCATCATCTGTGCTACTTGTACAGGCTCCTGACATTAAAGTATCTCCAGCAGTACTTACTGTGATATTACAGCTTATGCTAGCAACAAGCTGAGAAGTAGTATCACCAGCTACCTTTCTAGCACGTTTTGCTGCTGAACCAGAAGGCACAACATCCTCATCACCTAAATCAGCAGCAGCACGTGGGTCCGACAACTCAAAATCACTACCATCTTCATCCTCTGCACCGTCGTCTAACCACGCTTGAATTAAATTTTGGGCTTCTAATGCAGACCAACCTTGGCAGCTACATAGACCAGGATGGTGACACTAGAAAGGAAGTTAGGATCAGAATTGCAAAAGCAGCATCAATCTTCAAGAATCTTGAGAATATATGGAATTCAAAAGTTATAAGCACAAAAACCAAGTTAAGACTATTCAACTCAAATGTAATATCCACCCTCATTTATGCATGTGAAAGCTGGAAAACAACTAAAGAAATAGAAAAGAAATTAGACTCTTTTGAAAACAAATGCCTAAGGAAAATACTCGGCATCAAGTGGAATGAATTCAAGAACAATGCAGAGATAAGACAGATGACTGAACAACAACCAGTCTCATGGGTGATCAGGAAAAGGAGATGGACATATGTTGGTCACTTGATGAGAAGAAATGATCAGAGAATCCCAAAACAAGCTATCAAGTGGAACACAACAGGCCGAAGAAAAAGAGGCAGACCGCGTGAAACTCTGAAGAGGACATTATTAAGAGAGGCCAAGTTAACAGGCATAAAATCCTTTGATGAGGTTGAAAGACTCGCTGAAGACAGGAAAAATTGGCGAACTACTTTGCGAGCCCTATGTGACGTCTAACGGCACGGGAAGGATATAAGATATAAGATAAGAATGCAGACCAACGCTGCTGTGGACGAGAGGAACTAGCACTGGAAGCCATATTTGTTGCTAAACAAAAACCTAGCCACGATAAACTTTGAAAAACTCACGTTAATAAACACACAATCGCTCTGCCACTGCTTCAATCACGCGCCTCGTGTGTAGAAATGAAGGCCGGAAGGAAGTCAACTGCTGGTTTTAAGATACTTTGATTATTTTCAAAATTAAAGAGCTACAAACCATCATCGCACTGCGCGTCTATAAATCTATAGTAACAGGGATACAGCCACGCAGGACGCGTGCCAAAATAGGCAAAGAGTTGAAAAATATGCTTTTAATTCTCCAAAAACGCAGTTTCGTCTGCCAACTGACCTTTTGTTCCGGTCGGAGTAAACGACCCACCCCTAATTCGGTTATAACCCTGGCTCGACTATCTGTCCTAGACGGAGTAAACGATCCACTCCTAATTCTGTTACGACCCTGGCTCGACTATCTATCTTGGACGGAGTAAACGATCCACCCTGAATTTGACTATGACCCTCCCCCCACTGTCCGTCCTGCCTCGACTCGGGGACAGGGATCAGGGAAAGGAGCTCAAGAAATTCACTTGAAAAACCGTTCCCACAAATGCAATGTTATTGTCATGGGTTCAAGGGCCGCAGTACATGTGCAGTCGCAATGTAGGTCATACACTGTGTCAACAGTATGTTCTGACTACACAGTAGGTACTATTTAATATTATATATAGTATATATTATTTGAGACTTTTACATTCTTTTAATTTGTTAAAGACTTCCAGAAGAACGTTCTTCTTCTTCTTCTTCTTCGCCTTCCTTGACTCGCCAACTATCAAGTACTAAAATGAGATAGTTCGAAAAGTAACTTGTTAGATATTGTTAGAAATTATTTTAATGTTTGTTAAAAAACATATGTTAGAAGATCTGTATTTACAATGTATTTTTGTTTATGTATATGTCTGCGTGTGTATGTGTGCGTGAGCACACTTTTATTAGGTTAATTACTTCTTCTCTTTTACTTTGAATGTAGTAGTTAAATATTACACTCGTTTGATATGTTTTTTCCTAATTTAATTTGTATATTTGTACTAAATCGAGTGCGTGGGAAGAATGAAAGATGGAGTGATAAAGGGCAATATGTAAGACGGGCCTGCATGCCCAATTCTTTGCCCTTTAAAAATAAAGATTATTCATTCATTCATTCATTCTTCTTCTTCTTCCGCCATCAAAAGTGCAATGGTTGCCGTATGTTGCAGTTGTGCGTCTTTTGGCCCCATACCCGACTTCGGCAAGACGCATTTTTAGGACCAGATTCGTTTTCCCACCGCGACCCCAATTAACACGGCCTGAATGATGAGTGTTTCCAGGGCCACCACTGGGAGGTAGAATAGGGTCTTGGCTGGTTTTTGTTTGCCAACCCTGTCGCAAGAAGTCAGCTGTGTGCCATTGACTGCTACTCTCAGTCAGCTTGAGTGCGTCATCGAACAAGGGAGAAGTCTCCCACATCTGGTACACAGTTTTAATAACTGATTAAATAGGAAAGATATTAAGTCAGCTGACATGTTATTTTGTCTTCGTCAGTTTAACTTTGATGTAAGAAAAGTGAGATGTTTTACAACCGGTTAAAAATAAGTGGTAAAGAAAGGTGTGAATATATTCTATTTATTCATGAAATTGTAAAAACTTGAGTTAGAGAAAAATGTCACTCATGTAAAATACTCGTGTGTGGATATATATGTATATATATATATATATATATATATATATATATATATATATATATATATATATGTATTGACGTGAATAAAAGAGAGGTGATTCTTTCTTTGATTATTTCAGTTTACTTTCTAACATTCATTCATTCATTTGCATCTCCCTTGCAGAACTTTGCCTCCCTAATAACACTCCTGTAGGCTCTCGGTTGTGAGCAAGATGGCCTGCTGCTGATGTATCCATTGGTAGATCATTAGCGATGTCTTGCAGACATCTTCACCTTGGTTTTCCTCTCTTTCTTTTCCCCATCATGTACTTTTCCAAGACAGTTTTCTCTAGATTATCCTGTCGTTTAATGCGTCCAAAATATTTAAGTTTTATCTATTTTATCCTCTTTGCTAGCCAGCCTTCTTCAATATTAAGCTCTTGTAGTATTGTTATATTTGTTTGTGTGTGTGTGTGTGTGTGTTCATGATATTTGGATAACTCTTCTGTAGCATTTACGTTCAAAGACATTTAGGTGTTTCTCAGCTTTTTTTTTTACTTTCTAACACAAATCAGTAATATATTTCTAAACTAACAGCGTTGCATATTTATCGAAAACACTGCGAATTACTCTCGTTCTTTGATATTTCAATCTTGGTGAAATTATATGGAACCCAGTAACATTATTCTTCTGTTTGTCAAAGTCTTGTACATTTCATTGGAAAGTGAATCAGACTTGCAGGATGATGTTTTGATCCCTCTCTTAGTTAATGACATAACTGTGCTGTGGTTTTAGAGAATTTTACATGTAAACAGTTCCCCCGCCTCCCTTTACTTTCTTCAGACGCTGGTATATCTTGGCTACATGTAAACAATTCCCACCTTCCTTTTTTTACTGGCATATCTTAGCTATATGTAAAGAGTTCCCACCCCCCTTCCTTCTTTCACTTTCATACCTTGACTACATGTAAACAACTGTGTCCCCTTTCTTTTTTCACTGGCATATCTTGGCTACATGTAAACAACTCTGCTTCCTTCCTTTTTTCACTGGCATATCTTGGCTACATGTAAACAACTTTGCTTCCTTCCTTTTTTCACTGGCATATCTTGGCTACATGTAAACAACTTTGCTTCCTTCCTTTTCTCACTGGCATATATTGGCTACAATGTAAACAACTTTGCCTCCTTCCTTTTTCATTGGCATATCTTGGCTACATGTAAACAACTTTGTTTCCTTTCTTTTTTCACTGGCATATATTGGCATCTGAAGAATGTTGTAGGGCAAGCAACTTTTTTTCCTTGTTACTGTCAAAATAAAGCAATGATCAATTTGACATAAGAGACAAAACAATTCCTTCTTCTTCTTCTTCTTCTCATCCTCTTCCTCCTCATTCTTCTTCTCCTTCTCTTTCTTCTTCTTCTTTACCGAACATTACATACACAAAACTGGACATCTTTTCTTATCAAAGTGCATGTTTATGATTTTTAAGACATTTTCCTTTAAGGAACATTTCATTTATTCTTTACAAATAAAGAGAATCTCCTCAGGAGAACTCCAATAAAAAGGGCACCCTTGGGTCTTAATGGTTATGAACATCTTCATCAGTAACATGCAAAATCAGCTTTACTTGTCAGTAAAGCCTGTATGTTTATAAAGGGTTTCTTGAGTATCTCAGTTTCTAATCTAGGGTCTCGGAATGGTTTAATAGTTTGTTGCTAGTTACACTTCTTAATATATTGTTTTCACGTTTCCATTCCAGCTCTCTGCGTTCACAAGATCTCCTAGAGTAATGTCTAATACAGTGTCTTTCGAATTATTCCCGAAAACACCAGCTGTAAGCGTGTAGTAGGGCGATACACATTTCACAGTCAGATGCTTATAGCTTTATCTACTTAAGTCCCTGGGTAGAATCTTCAAGTCACAGCAGTTCTCGGTACCATTTGAAAAAAAATGATAAAGAAAAGACGTTCATATAATTCACTTTTTCAAGTCTAAATCTATCACTTTGCTCAACTCGACTTCGGATTTTGTCGTAACTTGTCCGTACAGAAAAGATGTCTGAAAGTGTTTCTGTATTTACCGCTCATATGATAGTAAATGTAGATGTTCGCTGACGAGTTTATGGATTCCAGAAGAAGTCCTAAACCGGCCATCACTAGGCCAATATTCCAGTACCTGCCGTAGATATTAATCTCTGGTTCAAAAGCCACAATCAACATATTTGTGCTGATTGGGACAAAGCAAATAATGAAGAGTGTGGATACCATTACAACCATCTTCATCATCTTTAGATTTCGATGAGAACTGTCCTTGTACGATGTTCGTGTAACACTTTTCCGCCATCTGGTTCCCCTTTGGAGGCTAACAGTGAGTATTATAGTACAAACTATAATCACGCTGAAGGCTGCAAAAGGAATAGAAAAGCTGTTGATTGCTAAAGATATACTTTCTACTTTGTCTCTCTCTTGTGTAGCAGAAATAGTAACCAGAGTTTTGTTTATTATGGGGATAAATATAAGTTCCAGTCTGTACACAACGTAAGCAGGCCCTCCACACAAAATGAGAAGAACGAAGACGCAGATGATAACGACAGACACCCTGTCTGGAGTGACGATACATTTTACCTGCAAAACAAAAGTATAATACTGTGTTTGTTGTGTATCATAATACAAGCGTGATAAAACATAGGTGCAATGGACACGCCAATTTTACCGATACATGTGTTTCTTCCTATTCTTCTGTCAATATGGAACTATTCGCTGGTGTTCCTTGAAACCCAAGGTTGTGAATATGTTGTGACAGACCATCGTGTCGGATTAGGAGTAGGTATGGTGGCTATATTTTCAGTCCATACATGGAGCTAAATAGCAGAGGTGTGCAATACTTCTTTAGCTGACTCCACCTGCTATGAGACCTGAGACGATCTCTGCCCCGCTAGCCAGGCTAAGTCTGTTTCTAGGGCTAGGTTATTATAAAGGTATTTCAAACTCGGTGCTTTGATGTCTGCGGTGTCTACATACTTGAGTGAACAGTTCATGAACATTTAGTCATTTCCAAAGAGCCGACCTTTTGGTTACTGTATATGGAGTTTACCTAAGATAAACAAGGTCTGTGAAATACTTTCTTGTATAGTTGAACCACCAATAGCAAACTAATTATGAGCGTAGTTTTAAAACAAATGCCCAAAACATTAATGATGTATATGTATGAAAGTACAAAGAGGAATCTAAACGTTATTTACACTACATTTGTCTCGTTCTGCTGCTACAGTGTACTTCTATACTCAGTTTCTAAAATTCACTTCCTCTTCTTCAGAAACTGTAACTTCTTTTTCAGTTTAAAATTGCAAATGTGAACACACACAAACTATTGATATACTCCAATCTTCTTATAGATGACCAAAGAGTGTCCATATTTTCCTTGAGCAGTGGGTCTCAGCCTTTGCTTTTGCAATGGATCCTTTTTCCGGCCTGAGAAGAAATATGAGATACACCGTGAAAAATAAAGCAACAAATAGACCCCAGAATATGCTAGTATGTTTTAATCGTTCCAGTCTATTCGCTTGTCCGTTAAATAAAAAAAAATCCGTCCGTTGAACCCTGTTGGTCAATGATCCCAGAATGAGAACCACTGTACACGAGAGTGATGTGGTCAGCGTGACACATTGTCGTTTATTTCTTCCACAGCTCTATAAGTAGCTGGGTACTCACTTCCACAACTCTAGAAGTAGCTAGGTAATCACTTCCACAGTTATAGATCCAGCTAGGTACTCACATCCACAGCTCTAGAAGGAGCTAGGTACTCATTTCCACAGATGTGTTCTAGGTTTCTCTGACCATATTTTAACAGTGACCTCAATCTTAAGAAAGCCAGCAACAATCATCAGGCGACCCACGGGTTCACATGGCAACATGACAGCTTTAATTTACTGCCTTTACTATGTTATATATAATATCTTACTAGCTATATTCTGTCACATACACATCGTTTTATCTGTATCATGTCGAGACACAGATATTTATCTGCATTCTCAAATTCTTCTTTATTAAAAAAATAGTACTAAATATTTTACACATCACAGCGAACAATACATACAAACTGGACAACACTTCTATACTGAACAATACCTCCAGACTGAACAATACTTCTTCACTGAACAATATGGATACACTGAACAATACATGTACATTAAACAATACCTCCATACTAAACAATACTTCCACTGTGAACAAAACCTCCACATTCAACAATATCTCCACACTGAACAATACATCCTCACTGAACAATATTTACACACTGAACAGTACTTATACATTGAACAAAAACTCCACACTGAACAAAACTTCCAAACTGGAAAACAATTCCACACTGAACAATACTTCCACTCTGAACAATACCTCCACATTGAACAATACTTCCGCACTGAACAATATTTATACACTGAGCAATACTTATACATTGAACAATACCTTCATACTGAACAATACTTCCACTCTGAACAATACCTCTGCACTGAACAATGCTTCCTCACTGAACAATACTTATACATTGAACAATACCTTCATACTGAATAATACTTCCACTCTGAACAATACTTCACCACTGAACAGTACTTCCACACTGAACAATACCTCTATACTGATCAATACTTCCACATCAAATAATACTTCCATGCAAAACAATACTTCCACACTGAACATTATCTCCACACAGAGCATTACCTAGACCCTGAAAATATCTCCAGAAGGAACAATACTTTCACACCAAGCAATACTTCCACGTTGAACAATACTTCAGCACCGAACAATACTTCCACGATGAACAATATTTCCACACTGTACAATACTTTCACATTGAACAATATTTCCACACTAAACAATTATTCCTCATTGAATAACAATTAGGAATAAAATCAAACTGTGAATCAAAACACAATGATACTTTTTCACATTTGAAGTTAGTCTTCTTATATAGAAAGTATTACGCATGAGAATACGAAATTCATCATCAGTGTATCCACCACACTCCTTGTGTTCAATCTTCAGAGAAACGCAAGATTGGGTCTGTTGCCAATGTTTCGCACTGCATTAGTTCCCATCGCAACCAGAAAGTAACAATGATGGTTGTAATAATATCTGCTCTATTTATTGTCTGTTTCGTACCCGTCAGCATTATGATGTTAGTTATATTGTTTGAGCCAAGACTGAAAATGTTTGGAAGATATCAGCATATAGGTTTATTAATGGGAAGTTTTGGGTTTTTTCTGGAATCTGTAAACTCATCAGTAAATATCATTATATATTACAACATGAGCAGTAAATACAGGAAAACGTTCTAAAGCATTTTCTGAAAGAAAAAAAAACCTGTCGAAATTTGAAAACAACAACAGCGAATACAATATATATTGTAATAAAATATGACTTGGTATTTCTTCACTGATTGTGATAAAACATGTTTGCTGTTTATGTGCTAAAAGTTCAGAATTGTTACATCCGTAACTACAGTTTCCGAGACCAAGAAAAGATGTCAATAGTATTCAAAGGGATATTTAAAATTTGGGTTCATAACTTATTTTAACAACGAAACAATACGTATGTGGCAAACCAGGCAAACTCAGTTAACTGCTCACTATCATAAAATATATACCCCCAAAACGAAACAACCAGAAATATCCATAATTAAATATATTACTACTAATAAATAAAGAACTACTAACACTAATCATAAAATGTTATTACTATTCATCACAAAAGGTGATGCGGAATCCATCAGAAGAAATTGTTCCAAAAGTTCTAGCAGTACATTCTCCTTTAATTAAGGAAAGAGAAAACAAGCTCCATGCACTTACACAGAGAGCCAGGCAACTGGCTCCCTCCAGGAACATCAAGAAAGCCAGGGATTGGCCCCCTTCAGGAAGCATTAAGAAAGCCAGGGATTGGTCCCCTGCAGGAAACATCAAGAAAGCCAGGGATTGGTCCCCTGCAGGAAACATCAAGAAAGCCAGGGATCGGCCCCCTACAGGAAATATCAAGAGAACCAGGTATTGGCCCCCAACAGGAAACATGAATAGAGCCAGGGACTGGCCTCCTCCGGATGCAGGAACTAGCTAAGATACTCGCAAACTGCATTACGTCATTGCAGACTTCAGAAGCAAGCGATCATGATCGTAGACGAACGCTTCAAGGTGATGAACATGGCGTGCTGCCACATGCACCACGCCGCTGCTTGATTCACAATACACATGTACCACTGATGCAGATTGACACTGTAGACTGAGACGAACACTAGAGTGCCCTAAGATGCAGAAAGTTGTCGCTATCCATTCTTATAGACGAAAACGAAGAATAAGAATTCACGTCACGTGATGTACTCACTGTTGTATCGCACTACACATCACGAACATCTGCAGTCATATGTCACCGTGACTTGTATAGCCTCAGACTACGGCACTAATTTAAGTATTATTGGTACTATATATATATATAGTAGTTACTATGTTATCCCCTATTCTACTCTACCTTTTTATATGTCTGCTACTTATAATGCCTGATCTTTAAATGCCTACTATTTTCACTTATGTTTCTGAACTTCAAAACTTCAACTTCCACTTCCACTATATCTAAGACTCCAAAGTACTTTTTTATTATTACAACGATAGACAGTCGATACTTCGCTTTTTACATACAGACAGTTTGTGTCTATTGGTGTGTGCTTACTATTCGCTGACAGACGGCTGTCCCAGAAACAGCTTTCACCCAGTGGCAAACACAAGTAACAGCTGTATAGAACATAATGTATACACTAGGAAAATATAGGAACAGTTTTATTACTTAACAACTACAAAGTGTTTAACGTTTCGGCGTGAGCCTTAATCATACAAAAACATACAGGACGAAGAAATAGAGAGATGAGATAAAGTATAGATTCACATGAATACTATTAAATGTTGTTAGAAAATCAAATAGAGTACTTATCTGTAAATTGTAAGATGTGGCTTGTCCGGCGGTGTGTGTCAGGAATGGGTTTAGTAGAATGTGGAAACTGTTTAAATGGAGACCTGTGATATGTGGTCGGTGGGTTGTAACTGGGGGTGGTGGATGGGGAATCGGGGAGGGGAGAGAGAGTGATACAATGTTGACCTAGCCAGGAGAATGTGAAATAGATGATTAGTGAAGAGGGGTTGCAAAGTGATGCTAGGAGGAGGGAGGTTTGAAAAGTAAGAAGGGGTGGAGCTCAGTGGAGAGGTTCTATAAATATTGAAGAGAATGTTAAGTGTAGCTGAACAGCGAGTGTAACCCATGTGCGTCCAGCGTGCCATAATTTTGAATGCAGCGGTTCTCAAGCGCCAGGCGGCATGTGTCATCTGCGTGACATTGTTTGATGACTGTTACCAGAAAATCAGATTTCCTTCTGTGGTTGGGACCATTGAAATGATTAGGGACTGGTTTCGAAGCATGCTGGGCAATGTAATCTGAGGTCAGTCTAACCAATAATACGTTATCCTCCATCTTTTGCAACCGATGACATATATCACATTACGGGACTCGCACGTGAATCCCTCGAGTAGAGTGAGGATAGTTTTGGGAGAAGTGATCGTTTTCGTTTCCCAGACTACCGGGCAGATAACGCAGCGGGAGCGGTTACATTTTCTGGTGCCAACATATGTAAGGCTTTGCTTCAAGTGGCTGTGTACGAGGATGTCCTTAAGGTTTGGCTCAGGTTTGTATGAAAACAGGGGTGGATCAGAGAAAATGTCGGGGTCGAGGTGATAGCGGCAGATAACGATAAAGAAATTTCTTAACCATCTGACCATGCGGGTGGAATGGCAGTATTAACTTAACTCTGTCAGGTGGAGTAACAGGCTTTTTCCTGAATACTTCTTTGCGGCTCCCTAGTTTGATACGGTTGAAGGCTTCACGAAGGACCTCTTCTGGGTAGTGGTGATGACGGAAAAATTCTAATAACTTGTTGGACTGGTCTATAAAGTCCAATTTATCCTGACATATGCGGCGAAGACGGAGGAATTGTGAGTATGGGATGGAGTGCTTACAGACTTCAGGATTGGAGGGGGTGTAAAGCAAATAGGTGTGGCTGTCGGTGGGCTAGTAAAATACAGAGGTGACAAGCCTGTTTGTGCCAATAGAAATTGTAATGTCTAAAACGTTGACGGACTTGTCAGAAAGTTCATAAGTGTTATTATTGAGTCAGTTAGCGAATTCAATAAATTTTTTAGCTCTTCCTGTGGAATACTTATGATTCAAATGCCATCAAACGATGTACCTTTTATATAATTCTGGAAGTCTGCCAATGTACGTTTCCCATAATTTGACTTCCAGAAAGCCCATAAATAGACATGCATAACTTTGACCATTTTCGTTCGCATGGCAACACCACTGATTTGCTCGAAGTATTCGCCGTTGAATTCGAAAGAATTTAAGTTTAGTACTAGTTGTGTAATTCTGATTATGGTGTCAGTGTTAGTGGTGGGGTGAGGGTCTTTGTCGAAAAGATAGCGGAGTTCTAAGAGTCTGTCCTCATGGTGGATAGAAGTGTACAGGAAGCAGACATCAAGAAGAAAGATGTGATAGGTTTGGTACTGAGAGAGTGTGATCTTATCAAAAGTTGTTAAGGTGTTGTTGGTATCGTTCAAAAAGAAGGTTAGCTTTTGTACTAGCGGCTGGAAAATGCTGTCCAAAAAGTCAGAATTTGCTCAGTGGGGCATGAACACGCTGATACAATGGGACGTCCAGAGTTACCTGGTTTGTGGATTTTAGTAAGAAGATATAAGGTAAGTGTGCCTAAACAGCTGTCCTTAATGTGAAGAGAAACAGCTTGAGGTGGGAGGCCACCTTAAGTCTTTAATGGGTGGTTCCACTATGTCATTATTTGAACGGGTAGCATCGTTTTTACGTGGGGCATATAGAACATAATGGTTTTATTGGTGCAAGTGGTGACATACTGGCGATGACGATGAGTTTCAACAAAGACAGTGACAAATCCAATGAACACGACGTTACGTTACTGCAGCAAGACAACACATATAACTCCCGACCTCTACTAACATCAAGAAGACATCGACGCCACCGGAATCCTACCACATTCTAGACTTACTGTCCTACTACCACAAACTATTTACTGACAACAACTAAAACACAGACTACGTCCCAACACTAAACTACATTCTACTCTAACAAGCACAAAACCCCGACTCTCTGTAACGAACGCCCAAACTAAAACTAAAAATTCATCTTCCTAGCTAATCATCTGACCAGTCTCTACTTTCAGAAGCTCCATGCCCAGCATGAAATAAGAAAGCTGCAACATAAACAGGGAATGACATTTTTTAAAACTATTATTTAAGAAATCTACGGGACATAACTGTTGAAAAACTACTTTTTGATGCCAGAATGACTTACCTAACCTCTATATTAAAACATCAATATACTGTCAAACTAACAATAATCACTTACAGTATTTTCGGCATGAAGACGGCTTTTTTCTGAAAAGAATGAAATATTCAAAGTCACGACAGAGACATGAGCTGTTAGAAATGTGAAATCAGTATCTACACAAGCAATACTGAAACGTTTATAACAAATTGATAGCATGTGGAAAATATAAGCAGTGTTGTAGTGTACTATATAAACTTCATTTCAAACAAATGACATTCAGAGGATAGGGGTTAGAAAACACTACACATTCTCTGAATTCATGAAAGTCATGGATTAGAAAGAAGGTGTACTTTTAAAATTACTGTTTCTGTAACAGAGTGCATGTTTTTTTTTACGTTACATTGCTGTTTGCGTGGGCTAGTCCTCTTCGTCGCCTCTTCGACACACATGGATGGTCAGTCAGTCAGTCAGTCAGTCATTTGCATGTCCCTTGCGGAACTTTGCCTCCTTAACAGCTCTACTGTAGGCCTTTCGTTTGTAATAAAAATGCCCTGCTGAAGCGTCCATTCGCAGATCATCAACGATGTCTTCCAGCCATCTTCTCCTTGATCTTGCTCACTTTCATGGGAGGTAGCAATGGCTATATTCTTAACTCCCCAAACTAACGTCCAGGCTCTGCAGCCACACGGGCGACAATTTAAAATTAAGTTAAACGCAAATTATCTGAACATATTATACCCAAAATATAACTATTTATTAATTCACTTTAATGCAGTGACAACTTCATTGAGTCTTTTTTTGAAATCAGAAGATCTATTTAGTTGCAAAAGAACATAAACTGCTAGTTGGTAAACTATAGAAATATGTTTGTATTTAGCAATACTATGGTTACATGGGATGTGAAATACTCTTATAAAAATAAACGTAAGGAAACTAAAGATTCTTGCTGTATCCTTTGTCATTTTATTCATTTTAAATCGTTCAAAAGTCTTACATTTGAAGTTTTCTTCAGATATTATGCATTTTTTGCTAAAAAAGCTCGTCTATAATAGTTCTCTTCCAGTGTGCGAAAGAAAGCTCAAAGAAAGATAGAGAAAGAGTGAGTGAGTGAAAGAGAGGGCGTGAGAGAGAATGAGAGAGAAAGTGAAAGAGAGAGAATGAGTGACAATGAGAGAGAGTGTGTGTGAGGGAGAGAGTGAATGAATGAATGAAAGAATGAATGATGATCTTTATTTTAAACGGTAAGGAATTGGGCATGTAGGCCCGTCTTACATTCTGTCTTTCAGAATCTCTCAAGGAGAGAGTGACAGAGAAGGGAATAGATGAGATCGATTTGAAAAATGAATCGGAATAATAACATAACTATTTGGGACCAGAAATTAAAGATAAGATTGGAAAAGTGTATTCCTCATGGGCCAATATAAAATGAATGAAGTAGCTGACAACATGCTCTAAAGTATCTTTGTAACAAATGGTACATTGTTAAAAATAGCTATGTATGAACTAAAAAATGAATACGAAAGCATATTTTAAGATATCCATTCATATACTGGTGCATTTTAATAGCTTAACAGTATGTATTGTAAGTATCTTTATATGTGCTTTGTTTGTACTATCTTGTTTGGGCCGTGTGTGCAGAAAATTGTTTTGAAAGTTTCTCTAAACTTTCTGCTCATACTGTAATATATAAAAATGTTCGCAGATAAATTTACAGTTTCAATAACGGTTACAACACCTCCTACCACTATTCCTGTGTTAAAGTATTTGCCACCGACATTAAGTTCAGGTTCAAAAGCCACGGCCAGGAGACTGATTGCGACAGGCGCAAAACAGGATATAAAGAGCACAGAAATAACAACCACCATTCTGGCCACTTTCTGGTTACGATTAGAAACTTCATCATTCACCATCGACTTGTTTCGCCACATGGTTCTCTTGTGTAGACTCACAACAAGTAGTACAGTGCAAACTATGACAACGGCAAAGGCAACGAAAGGGAGAACGAAGCTGTTGATTGTGTAATAAACACTCTCGACGTTATGTCGGTCTACCGTTGAAATAAGGCCCAGAAGAGTTTTGTTTTTCCAAGGTGAAAAAGTCATGCCCAGTCTATTGACGGTGTAGACCGGTGCCCCGCTGGACAGGTGAAGCAGGTAAGTGCATACAATAACGACCGACACGCGTTTTGGTGTGACAGTACGTTTTACCTGAAATAAGATGTTGGAGCAAAGTTTATGAGGTTGTAGTGTTGTGAATCATCATTTATAATGTAGTAGATTTGTGAATTTTGGTGTAGATGCATAAACATTAAAAAACGAAGGATGAAAGAAAATGAAGGGTCTTAATTTTTTTTTTAAATACAAAGAGGCTTCTCGAAGGCGAACTATATTAACAGAAAAGAAAGCAAAGAAGTACTAAATCACTAGAGAAAAAAAGAGATTTAACGAAAAAAAAGGAAACTATTAAATAAAAACATAAAAAGACACAATAAAATAATAAAAGTCTTAATTTAGAGAAAGAATGAACCAAAAAGTATCAAGACCACCATAAGGTGGACAACCGATGGATAGACAATATCCAGGGAAAGGCATGATTCAGTATGGCTGGCAGAACAAGGCAAACACATTACAGAATGAGACACACCTGAACCGGCCTGCATGTGGTAGACGGCACAAGATAATGACCAGATGCTGTAAACACCTGACGGCTAACAATCTGCCATGCAAGATGTTTAGAATTAGACATACAAACATACATTTCTGTAATCAGTATATACTAGTGCTAGATTAAATCCTCAGTTTGTCATTAACACTGTCGTCCGCTCTGTCTGAAACTAAATGAACAACTGCCTGACTTTTAATTTGAGATTCGAGAAACTGTCGAACGTAGAATGGTATGAAGCAGAGAATACAATGATTCCACCTCCAGTATTCATGGGCAACAAAATTAACCCTTCAGTAACATAAAAAATGGTTAATATGCATCAGCCACTCTCATAGATTATAATATGTTAATGTGCACTGTTCCCCACATAGTATTTACAAACAGGGAATATATTGGTAGGTGAGACAATATGAGAATAAAAATATGTGAACAAAATATGTGAACAAAAATATGTGAACAAAATTATGTGGTTGTTTGACATTTTTCTAATATTTCCTAACTATAACCAGTTCATCCATTATCGTCTCCAAACACACACATTAGAATCGGATACCAAGTGGGTATGGTGGCTTCCTTCAGTTTTTTTCTGCAGTCTACTACTTCTTCTTCTTATTATTATTATTATTATTTCTTCTTCTTCGTCAGTCTCATTGGAACTATGAGGCGGTGTTCTGTGCAGCTGATTCGGCGAGGATGTTGAAGCACAGCAATGTGTCGAATTAGGAGCGGGTTATTGCGGCTATTTTTTCAATCCCTGGGTGAAGGTAAAAAAGCAGGAGGAGTGTAGTTAATAGAAGAGCCCCACCATCATCGGGACTATAGCGATCCCTGCCCCGTTAGCTAGACAAGGCCCGTTACTGGGGAATGAATGAATGAATGATCTTTATTTTTAAAGGGTAAAGAATTGGGCACGTAGGCCCGTCTTACATTCTTTCAGTCTTCCCACACACTCATTTAAAACAAGTATACAAATTACACTAGGAAATAAAAAACATATCAAAAGAGTGTGAGATTACATTCAAATTAAAAGAGAAGAAGTAATTAACCTAATGAAATAGCCCTCTAACTCACATACACGCAGGGTCTTGGCAGCTATGATTCGCCAACATTGACGATGATTTTTGTTTATGTATATGTATATGTGTGTGCGTGTATGTGTGTGTGAGCTATTTTATTAGTTTAATTACTCTCTTTAATTTGAATGTAAAAGTTTAATCTGCCACTCTTTGATATTTTTTTGTGTTAAATCATGCTAATGTAATTTGTATACTTGTATTAAATCGAGTATGTGGGAAGAATGAAAGATGGAATGATGAAGGGCAGAATGTAAGACGGGCCTGCTATGTTTCGCTAACTGTCAGATCGGACAGTCTTCATCCATATCCGCAGGGCAATCGAATTTTAACATGGGTGACCGATCTCTTCCACCTCATTTGGGAGACTACAGTTACGGAAAAGTCGGCCAAGAGCGTTCTGTGAAGAGAAAAGAGTACTGCTGAAACTTCGATAACTGAATCTCTAAACACATCTATAAGCTACTGAAGAATATTATAAACGAGATATAAATACTACTGTATGTTAATTACTGAACAAAAAACTAGTGGAAACTGTATAGGTATAGTTATGACTGTTCATACCTACCTGTAATGGCGCTATAATACATAAACATCTCTCTAGTGTGATTATTGCTGTGATCCAACATGACACTCTAGAGAAGGTAAGATGTGGTACTCCAGTAATCAAGTAATAAACTCCCAGCACATCAAAGGGCAGATCTGCCGTACCAACAACAGGAATGAACGAAATATTGGTCCATATTACTGTTAGAAGGTTGCACAGATCAGAGATAGTCAGACCTAAATATAAATAAAGCACTTATTTTATACGTGGTAGAGAAGCGTGGTAGAAAGTCACATGGTAGCATAAAAAATATAATATATATGAACACAACATAAGCCTTCCTAATGTTTGATTTTCATATTTTAAATAGCAGATATCTCAAACCGCTTGGTAGCTTTAGTAAAGAAAATATCTTGTCTTGTATCGTCAATATCTTTGGAACTACTAGCTGGCGTTCTGTGCAGTGAGTGCTGTGTATATGTTTAGCCTCAGCATCGTTTTGATGTGGGAGCTAGCAGTGTCAGTCATTGTTTTCAGTCCATGAGTGCAGATACAATGCAGGGGTTTACGGTACTTCTTTAGCAGATTCCACCACCATGGGGGCTCTGGCGATTCCCGTCTCGTTAGTCAGGCTAGACCTGTTGTTTGGGGTACCAAAGGAGAGGTGGGACAGGGTCTTGATCAGCTATAGCTGGTCAACTCCGAGGCCTGCATGTCAGCTATGGTTGGTCAGCTCATAGGCCTGAATGTCAGCTATTGGTCGCTTATTGCTAAATCGGATAGTGTCTTCGTCCCTTAGTAGAAATTAAACGGTCACATAATCTGAATTTATCTGCTTTTTAAAGGCTTCTTAAACAGAAATAGCACAAATTCTCCCACTCGCTTCTAACGTGTTACACTTCATCAGTACACGACCACCATATTTGTGTTGACAAGTTGTTCTGGTTGCGTCACATCACCCTTTATACATAGCTTAGGCGTCAGAATGAAGAATGTCTGTTACACATGTCGCACTCGACTCTGCCCGTTATCTCCATAGAAAGGGGGAACAACGGTGAAATCTGGTTAAAGATGGAGGGGATGCCAGAACATGGCCATGAGAAAGCGTCCCCTTCAGCTGACCTAGTAGTTCTAAGGACTGTTATTGCCGGAGGTGGGGTGGAGAATTCGATTTCCACTCCAACGGCGTGCGTCTCAAATAGCCTCTGGCAGTCACGTCCAGCTCCTGGCCTTCCCGTGGCATGACTGTTTAAACTGACAGGAGAAGGGGCGAAGACGAATATCTGGCGCCTGAAAACCAGATACTTAGGGTAGATGAGTGGCATGTTTGGTAGCTCATCTACTGCTGCCGACGAGATTCTTCAAATCCCGTGCTTGGAGCAGTGCTCGTCCCGGCCAATGAAGAAAGGTGCAAATGGGGTTGTCGCGCGGCACCACTGTGGAAAAGGTGGTAGAAAGGATAAAGCGAAACAAACAGTCAAATCACAGCACCTTTGGCCTGGAAGTCGGCCATGTCCTAAGTGCATTCACATCGGGTGAAATGCCTGAACCGGCTTAACTCAGAGGTTAAGACACTGCTGGCGAGACTCTTCGGGCCGCGCGTATAGTGAAGCTCTTCCCAGTCAAGGAAGAAACTGCGGAAAAGAAGTAGGGTTGCTGTGCAGCGCCGATATGAAAAGGTGAAGGAAAGGATAAAGTGAAGTTTAATCGGTATGTCCAGTAGTATCGCTGCGAGAGCTACACATACTACGGTGCCTCTGCTCTAGAAGCCGGCCACGTCCGAAATAACCTACACTGGTGAAATATTCCTAAACCGGCGTTCACCAGGGGTGAAACTTGAATGCAAGGCATGTCACGCCACCTCCGCTCTAGAGGTCGGTCACGCCCGATATACACCCATACTGGTGAAACATGCCTAAACCGGCTCATACCAGGGGTGAAACTTGAAGGCTACTCATGTCACGGTACCTCTGCTCTCGAGGTCGGTCTCGTCCCAAACACAACCATACTGGTATAATATGCCTAAACCGGCTCAACCCAGGGGTGGAAGTCACTAGTGGCGAGGATTCGTCCTCCTGGACAAAAGCTCCGTCCAGATCACAACTAGAAAGGATAGCGGCCACGACCACAAAATGCTGAAGTCGGAGACACTGGACCAGGGCAGTCTAGATATGCACCCACCTCTCACCCGACGGTGATGTATGCATATCCTAATCACGCTGAGGTTTTCTGGTGAGAGTCCAACTCTGGACTGGATGGGCAACTACCTCACACCCGGCGGTTACACGGGTATCTCAAAACATGTCGAGGTTTTCCAGTCAGAAAGTCCAACTCTGGCTTGGGTGGGCTACCATCTCTCACCCAGCGGGGATATACTCATATCCAAAACACGTCGAGGTCTTCCAGTGGGAAAGCCAACTCAAGAATAACTGATACAACGAAAACCACGGTGTCACGCAACCCCGCTTCTGAAACCCACCAAGAATACAGGCTCAAGCCGTGCGATACTATTAACCTCTTGTGGTCCTCTCGGGGATCACTTGTGGTCCTTTCGGGGACCACACGGGGGACCACTGGACTTAAGGAGGACCACAGGCGTAAATTCAGTAGGATCACATGGCGGTCTTTGTGGTAGAAGCGAACGAAGAAGACGAAGAAGAAGCTTCCCTAGTTTCTATTCTACGAAGTTCCTGGCAGTTATCGTTCCTATATATTAAATATCTGAAATTTAAGTTCAAACTTAATATAAAGTTGCAGCGCGAAAACATTACAGAAAACATTACTATGTAATGTGTACGTGCACACTGTTGATTATGACGATTATGGAAGGAGATATGGGGTGTGTCTCAAATGTATTGCTGTTCAATGCCATCATTATTGGAACATAAAATGAACATTACATTTGTAGTAACGACTACTGTCCGTGAAATCATCTCATCTTTCATTGGTTATTTCATATGGAAATGGTAATCATTTTTACTGCACTAGTTAGTGGGCACATTAATGATGAGAAAATGGGCTCAGCAAGTACCGGTTTTCTGAGTGATGCCAGAGTGAAATTCTGTGACAGATATATACATTCAGCAGTGGTTCTCACAGTTTTACACACGGCAGCACTCCTGCCATTGAATACTTTCCTTCGTGGTACATCTTTGCACTTTATTAATTGTTAATCATTAATTATAATTCACAGTCAACGCTGCGTTTATTTAACTATAAATTTGAAAGAAATATTTGCATAGTCAGAATTTGACAGTACAACACATTTGCACACCAATGTGTCTCCGGCACAAAGCTTGAAAATCACAGTAATAAAGTGTAGGTAATTTTATATTTGTTGAAGTAATAGTCTAGTAGACTACCTAGCAGGCTAATGTTGATCGGTTCCTTGAAGCCTTGCTTGACAAAACATGCAATGTTGATAATATTAGTAATGACCCCGCAAACATCGATGATCTGACAAATAACAGCATACACTGCCCAAGTAAAGACGACTATTGAATGATTATCTACGTCGGACATCCTGATAATCAACGACGTGCATTCCAAGTCTTAGCTTGTTTCATCAACATATCGTTTTATGGTCTACCTGTAAATAATGAAAGAAATGTTTATGACATGAACATAATAACTATGTGTACCTTGATTGAAAGACATGAATTTCATTTTCTTATCAGTGAATACAATTGCAGAGAGGTATATTAATTACAATTTCTCTTAAATTAACGAGGCGCTAGATATGTTTCTTGATATGAAGTAACACTAACTTCAAACTATTGAAAGAATTATAAAACTGTTGTGGCTGTAAAAGGTTTTTGTTATTATCTAAACTCATCCGAAGGTGTGTTGAACTTGATGGGGAAAAAATAAATAAACAGCAAACATAGCCAAACAAATGATGAATAAATAAGAATGAAGTGTACAGACAAGTGAAAATAAAGATGGATGGATGGATGGATGGATGGATGGATGGATGGATGGATGGATGGATGGATGGATGGATGGATGGATGGATGTAAAAATGTGAATTAGTTTAAAATAGCTTCATTAAGTATAGCTTTATTTTTATTAATAAAGTTACAAAAGCCATGTTAGACGGAGATGTATGGTGCAGTTTTAGGAAAACGTGTAAGAAGAAGAAGGAAAAACATGAAAAAATATAGAAATTAGGAGTAGGAACAATGAAATGATTATGAACAACAACAATAGCAACTCATTACTTCCACAAAATTCGATGTATCAAGAACAACAGATTAAAGACAATACATTCATCAATAATACCATATTTTCATGATTTCTGATTTCCAATTTCTTTGAAGTCAATCAATTTGCATACTTTGGCATCTACATAGACCAAGGTGGTGACACCAGAAACGAAGTTAGAATTAGAATTGCAAAAGCAGCATCGATGATATCGATGATAACATATGGTATTCAAAAGTTATAAGCACAAAAACTAAGTTAGGACTATTCAATTCAAATGTAATATCCACACTCATTTATGCATGCGAAAGCTGGAAAACAACTAAAGGAATTAGACTCTTTTGAAAACAAATGCCTAAGAAAAATACTCGGCATCAAGTGGAACGAATTCAAGAACAATGCAGAGATAAGACAGATGACTGAACAACAACCGGTCTCATGGGTGATCAGGAAAAGGAGATGGACATATGTTGGTCATGTGATGAGAAGAAATGATTAGAGAATCCCAAAACAAGCTATCAAGTGGAACACAACAGGCAGAAAAAAAAAGAGGCAGACCGCGTGAAACTCTAAAGAGGACATTGTTAAGAGGGGCAAATTAAAAGGCATAAAATCCCTTGATGAGGTTGAAAGACTCGCCGACGATAGAAAGATATGTCGAACTACCTTGCGAGCCCTATGTGACGTTTAACGGCACGGGAAGGATATAAGATAAGATTTCTTTGATCGTTCTTCTCTTCGTTTCGTCTAATATGTTATAGTCTGTCTACATATCGTCTCTCCAACTGGTATATTACAACGTGGGTAAGTGGTACAGAAACATTAAAGTTAGGAGCAAGTGATTATAATTATACAGGAAACATAACATTTAAATCTGTAGCAATAAACACAAGAAACAAAGAATTATAGAAACAATTCAAGCAATCTTTGATGCAACAGAAATAAGATTAGTGTGCGGTTAATCACAAGTTTTCGCAAAGGAGGTGGATCATTGAATTTTCTTAGAAATAATTGTGCCTATTTCGTTATACGTTATTTTTTAAACCCTGTAGCATAATATAAATAGTTATCTGATATCTTTATCTATCTGATAACTCATAATTCTTACAAATTCATTCTTTAATAGCTTTGTCTGCGTTATTAAGAACCGATTCTGCTGCCATTTCATGATAAAAAAACGAATCGACTTTTGTATTCCGCCTGACATTTAGAGTTATTCAAAATGACACGCATTTACTAATTCTCTACTATTTGCAGTGTCATTTGATGTGCTCTATCTGTAACTGGGACACGTCCAAGAACACTGATTTTTGTCTCCAAATTACACACGTTTCTCTATTAAGTTTAATATGTACACTGGAAGTTACATCTTCAAATGTTGATAAAATTACTTATTTAAAACATAGCAATCATCGTTCATTTTTTTTTCTCTTTAGGCAAAAGAAAAGAAGACAATGAGATACACAGCATCAGTGTTGTCATCGCCGTATACGGTTTGGCTAGATGTATTTTTTTCAATAGCACTTCTAAATTTTGTCACGTAGTTACTGCTGTTAGTTGGATATTATACTCTTAAGATTGTGCCACTTAGCCTGTTAAAATATTACTTTTATCAGTATTCATGTCATGTTCTTTTTGACTTTTCAAGCAAACTGCCATATTCTGTTCCCTCACACCATGTTCAAAGACACGGGTGCCAGCTGTGTATCTGTTCAATATTTTAAAACTGTAGGTGATATTTTTAAATTCCAAGAATATGTAAATCTATATATGTTTATGTGTAAATCTACTATTCTAAATTCTAATATATATATATATATATATATATATATATATAAACATGCATCACTTCCACATGGGTTCGTTTTGTAAATCTTCATGAGTTCTAAATGTAAATCTACATGAATTTTATCATGAATTTTATCATGAATTTTATGAGATTAGGTTGAACTTATTGGCCTACATCTGAATATTTTTGGTCCAGAAGCTACTAAAGAACATGAACGCGAAGTCGGTAGAAAAGCAGGGATTCAAAAAATGACACTTTTTCTCTTATGAGATTTTTTTTAGAAACAGGTAAACGTTGTCTAGTAGGAAACAAGTTGTATCTAGCAAAGTCGAATTAGTTTACTCTCAAGAAAACAGAATATTTAAACATTCTTCTCCTAAAGCTGCAACAGAAAGCGTTCTGTGTTTTTACACTTAATGAAATTATTGTTCACAGTGGTTATAAACAGATGTCAAAGAATTGAGGCAGATTTACAAATCTGAGTCGATTTAAAGTGTTCTTTCACTATATGAAACATAACGAAAAGTTGTGCGATTGGCATTAGGATAAATCTTTACATAAATTCCATGTAAATCTTTTTTACCAAAAATTATTTTAAGAAAATTAAATTTCATAGTTTATATGACACCTGGGAAGTACAAAATCTTACTTTTTTAAGAAACTAAACTCGGGCAAACCAGTTATTTCACGCCACGGATATGTTAATTCTTAACGCAAAAGGGTGAATATGATAACACCCATTTAGACTAACGATTGTACCGGTGAAAGAGTACTTCAATTCATCTGTGCTTTTTTTTTGCGTTATTTTTTTTCACAGAAATCTATGTTTTCATTTTGTTTTTCTTGCAGCAAGTCATAGCTTTCATATAAAATAAAGACAAAGCGTGACTGAAGAAATCTGAGATGTTAGAATTAGCGGTTAACTAATGTTAAAATAGTGCATAATCTGTACGTTAAGAATAGTTGTATCCGTGCTAAGAAGGAAAAGATTACTGCTCCCATCTGCTGCCTCATTTTCCCTCACTATCCTCCTCTCCCCACTGCCTTCGTTTCTTCCAACTGCCCCCTTTTCCTTCACCCCCCCTCCGGTCCCTTTTAATCCCTCAGTTTATTCTCTGTAACAGAGAGATGTAATACTGTCAAGGTGTGAACTCTTATCATATTATTGATAAAGATTGATGATGATTACGTTTTTTTCTTTTGATCATAACACATCGAGGTTTCACGAACATTAAAATTTCACTTGACTAGACCAAGACCGATGAAATGTTCATATTATTATTTTATTCTGACAAATAAGTTCAAGATGTATTGTCGAAACCATCACTTGGATTGAATCACTTAATCATTTGTTCACAGTATCAAACTCTATCATATTCTACATACAGCATTTTGGCAATGTTCTCAACTTCAAGATATTCTACATGTGATGGTAGGACGATTCTGAACTCTGTTTTCTAATAGATCTGCAACACGTGCTCTGCTAATTTTTCGTCTGAAATCTCTGTACTTGAAGTTTCAAATTAACATATCTTCTTAATCATTTGAATTACTTAAAACACATCTTCAATCTAACACTACTCCTCATTCTATATCGCCCCGTTCTCTTTCTTGTTCGCCTGTGTTTCGGTCCTCTCCGTGTCTCCTAGAGAGTGTTTTCGAATCGTGGCATGGGCTGTCTTCCACTGATGTCTGGACTGTCTTCCACTGATGTCTGGACTGTCTTACACTGACGTCTGGACTGTCTTCCACTGATGTCTGGACTGTCTTCCACTGATGTCTGGAATGTCTTCCACTGTTGTCTAGAGCCAGACTCTTCCTACTGACCGTCCTGGTTCAGATGCTACTCCTCTCTTGTCTTCTTTGCTGTTCTTCTCTGATCGTTCCTTCTCTCCAACTCCCACGTGACTTATATGTCATAAGTCAACTGTCCAATAGGCCACTCCTTTATTTAAAAACCGTGTACAATAGCGTCCTAGTAGCGTCCTAGCGCTAATAGGTGTCAAACGTGTCATCTCCGTCTATAGAATTGTCATTTTCCTAAGTCATTATCTTGCCCTTTCATGTCGGAGGTTTTATTGTGTCTTCATTTTTCATTGTGATGCCTTTTCTATTCATGTTTTCTATTGTTTACACGTGTCAGCGTCAAGTCATACAGTGTCAAGGAAGTTTTTTTTTTCTACCTTGCTCTACTTTTCCTATTTACTTTTTCTGTTGCTATTAGAATTTACTATTATGCCTACAATATATTCATAATCATATTCATTAATAATAATAATAACAACAAATATAATCATTACTTACAAGGCCATGCTACAATGAGAGAGGGAGAGAGAGAGAGGGAGAGAGGGAGAGAGAGAGAGAGAGCTAGGAGAAAGTAGGAGTGCAGTGTATCGTTTCCCGAATTCTCACACTTCTCGCGTTCTTAATGCTGGGTCCCTTGCACTGGTATTACGTAGAACTCTTTACGAGAAAAAAAGTAACGAATTCCAGTAACAAAAATTCATGATAAACTTCCTGTCTTACATTTTTAAGGTCAGTTACTGGTATTCGTGATATAATAATATTAATAATAATATGTATTAATGATTAATGAGCATCTTATTACTGGGCACTTTTATTTCTTGACGGATGAAGCTTGAGACGGCGAAACGAAGCCCATGGTCATCTCAAGATGTTCTTGCTTTCGACGTTCCATTTTTTAGCAGCCATATTATACCAGTCTACATTTATATGTTCTATGTTGCGGCATGTCAAATTACTGCAGTGACGAGCATCATCAACACTGTTTGCTTTGTTAAACGAAGAATTGAGGAGTCTGACACTGTCAGTCTAATGGGTGAGAGATCCCTCCAGTACGTTGTGTGTGTCGTCTTAAATTAATACGTTCATTTAGTAACAGAACATTCACAAATCAGCATCAACTCTCTTGATTTCTGATAGCTTGAGGCCAGTCTGCTTTATATAGCTGTTCATTTCGGATTAAAGCCATGTACTTAGTCTGTCTTTCTTTCCGTTAATGTCCTGTATTCAGTACACAGTTCTAGCGATAATGTTGAGGCATGATGGGACGGAGTGAAAATGAGTATGTCTAATTACAGTCTGATCATTCAAAAGATCACCTGTGGCTATTAGATTTGAGAGCAACGTGTGCACAAAACATTATATGTTTCATTGGTCATCTAAGGACGGGTACAGAAAGCTGTGTTAGGCTGGGGGCATTTAATGTTGTTTCTTAACTACCTGCACTGTTAAGATGGGGGCATTCAATGGTGTTTCTTAACTACCAGCACTGTTAAGATGGGGGCATTCAATGTTGTTTCTTAATTACTGCAACTGTTAAGATGGGGGCATTCAATGTTGTTTCTTAACTACCGGCACTGTTAAGATGGGGGCATTCAATGTTTTTCTTAACTACCGGCACTGATAAGGATTATACGTTTTCTAAGCTGCCATCAGTATAAAAGACTGACGCTTTTTCACTTCCAAATAGAAACTTACTATAGAAGAACTACACTTACAAACTCCCTTTCCTGTGTGTCTTTACCTCAAAACAAAGTTCCTACGTTCTAACAAGATATGGCGCTATATACAATACATATATTGTATAATGCGAATTTTTATTGCAACTTATTGATAGAACACTCCTGAGTTTACATAGTCAATATTTGCTATACAGATATACATGTTCATTTTACAACATTTTAAGCATTGCCCTCGTTCGAAGTAGTTCAGTCTCCTGACATTGTATCGTTCCTACTTTTTCTTCCATGTTTGGGATGTTTCCTCAAACACATTATCTTGGGGTGTACGAGAGACACTTCCCGTGTAGCCAAGAAATTTCTTCTTGGTCTTCCAACCATGAATCACAGGATCAAATTATGGAGAGAACGTGCATACCTCAAGAGAAGTACAGATAAGGAGCATCCATTGCACCAAGAGATCCTAAAAGAAAAGGATGACAGACTAAATAGTCTAAACATCATGGATGTACTTGTATTGTGAAGATGTAATCACGCAGGCCTGTGAATCTAACAACATAAACCCAAGCGAGGAATGGGCACCTGTGCCTCCAGCGTTCAAGGACATCTTCTCTGGTATTGTTAGGTTTGATAAGAGGAGCAGGGAGCAGAATCCACTTGCTGTGAATACAGAGGACGATGCCTCGTCAGTTAAAAGTCCTGTGAGGCTGATGTTGTTATTTACACACATGGATCCGTTGTAGGACATCACAAGAGGGCATGGGCGTTCACAGCACGCTCCGAGGGCAGAACAATCCAGGAAGCCAGCGCTGCCTTCGCTGTGACCACAAGAAGCATGACGATGTAGATGATGGGAGTGAAGAAAGATCTCGTCTGGTTGGAATCACAATACTACGCCCGAGTCTACATACTAAGTGATTCGATTATCATGATCCGGAAAGTTGAGGCAGGTTCTGTAAGCAAGCAGTGGCATGAGTCATTGCAGAAATCAAAGATCCGCAAAGTCACCCTCGTATATGTCCCTGGGCATGCGGGCATCGAGGAAAATAAGGGACCTGATAGGTTGGCTAGCTCCGCCATCATGGCAGACGGACAACCACAGGATCGAGCTGATGTTGTTAATGCACTCAGGGAGAGAGACATACTGGGCGACTTCGAGACAATCCACATGGCTACTTAGACTGAGAGACCTGGTAGTACAGACTGGTATGGCCAGAAACGAGAGACATAGTGGACGGAGAGGAAAAGGACATATCAGCCAAAATAGTACAGACACTATCAGCCGCAGGACACTGGTGGATATGTTGAGGGGAGAATCTCAGTACCTGTTGATATATCCAGAGTGAAAGTATGATAATCCAGACCAAACAAAGTAGATCATAGATCTCAGATATGTAAAACATGTTGGTGCAAGCTACATTTTCTAACCAGTGGGGGATATTTTATCCAGATGTTACAGACCAACAATCACTTGGCAATATACTACCGTACTCGAGGTCAATCTAGCTCCCATCACTTCATGACCGCCAACCCAGTTTCTAACCTCCTTGTTATACTGTATGCTAATTATGCATAATTCCTGAGCATTTAACCATTACACAATACATTGACATACAGTACAAATCACCAAGTCTGAAATTAAGGACACAGCAGATGGACACCACAGGGGAACAGAAGTAAGGGTACACCAAAAGAGACATGGAGAAGAACAACAGAAAGGATGTTGAGCAATAGAGGGCTCAACTGGGCAAGAGCAGAAAAAAAGGCGAAGGACAGGCATTTGTGGAACACACTTGCGAAAGGACCCTGTGCCCTGGACACTTAAGGTTCAGAGAAAGGGAACGAGTTTAATCTCACTATACGCTACAACAACATTTACTGCTGACTCTGATATCAAAATGACACCAGGACAGCTGTCATCATAATGGTAATTAAGTAAGGTATCATGTTATAATAACTTCTCATGTAGCATTACTGAAAACCTGATAAAAACAAGTAAATAAACAAGTTAACCCAGAATGCAAACAACATAGGACTAAAGATCAACGTAGGAAAGACAAAGTTAATGAAGCAAAATGTGAACAACAGAAATGTACTCAGAGTAGATAACAAGTTAGTGGAGGAGGTCAACGAATTTGTATACCTTGGCAGCAGAGTAGTAGAAAATGGAGACAGCACAGAGGACATCAACAGCAGACTTACTAAAGCAAACCAGGCTTTTGCAATGCTACAGAATATATGGAAATCAAATAAACTAAGCATAAATATGAAAATCAGGATATTTAAGAGTAATGTTCTAAGTGTACTACTCTATGGAAGTGAATGCTGGAAAATCACCAAAACCTTAGAAAACAAGTTGAATTCTTTCCAGACTAAATGTTTACGTAGAATTAAAAAAATATTTTGGCCAAACACCATAAGAAATAACATCTTATTGGCAGAAATGCAGATGAAACCACTGACAACAATTATTGAAGAAAGACGCTGGCGATGGTTGGGACATGTGCTCCGAATGACTGACAACTCACTACCAAAAATAGCACTAAGATGGACACCACAGGGGAGCAGAAGTAAGGGTAGACCAAAAGAGACATGGAGAAGAACAACAGAAAGGATGTTGAGCAATAGAGGGCTCACCTGGGCAAGAGCAGAAAAAAAGGCGAAAGACAGGCATTTGTGGAAAACCCTTGCGGAAGCCCCATGTGCCCTGGGCACTTAAGGTTCAGAAAAAAAAGAGAGAGAGAGATACGCTACAACAACATTTACTGCTGACTCTGATATCAAAATGACACCAGGACAGCTGTCATCATAATGGTAATTAAGTAAGGTATCATGTTATAATAACTTCTCATGTAGCATTACTGAAAACCTGATGGATCTGGGATCCCGGGCTCTCCTGGCCCTACACGTATACACTACGAATCTAATGTGAAATGGGACTTATTCCACACAACTATGGCTGCCATGACCGATCTCTATATAACTGCGTTGCTGCAAAACAAGATCAATCTACATGAACGCGTAATAACGAATCAAACATGTTGCCCATCCAATATACCTATAAATCACACTGAAACCATGTCCATATACGTAAATACAGAAACCTATATCACAGCTTGCTGTACAACTACATATCTACACCACATGAGGTGGTCACGGCCAGAATATTCGAAACACAATAATCTAAGCACAACTAAACGGGACATGGCCCGGCCATTTCTTCTATCTCATTTCTATGCCAGCCAATGTTTCAATGTCTTTATACATCTTTCCGAAACCAACTACCAATCACGCGGACGATGAATCTTCGGTCAAGGTCGTACACCCCTCGATCTAAGCGTAGATAACTAGTGGTCAAAGAGTCAACGCAATCATAGAGACATATCATGCATTTGTAATATCAATATTGACAACATTAATGTTACATGTAATTATTACCTTTTCATATATTGTACTACCAATTTCCCATGTATACAAATATGAAAGATCATGTCTCAGATTATTGTGAGAATTCCCTAAAATGGATCAAAACACGTCCCCCTGTATGCTCTGCAGTAGATAAGAGCTGGGATAAGACAATCAAGCTTTAGGACAGTTTACATTAAGTCTAATTGTTGTTTTCTAATTTCCTTCCAAATCTAGAGCTAATTAATGCCTACATCTGAGCGTCTTGTTTGCGGGAGGTCGGGTATACTTGAAATTTACCAAACTTCAACGAATATTTTAATACAAACTTAAGGCCGGGCATCAATATCATAATGTCCCAGTCCAGGTTAAGTTTTATTTCTCTAATATGCTCATGATAACTAGTTATTGTGAGATTTCAGTTTGCCGAAAATAGAACAAGAGCTGAATTGATAAAGGAAGCGCTATTGCAAAGATACATATGTTTATACATGTGACGGGAATAAAAGTAAGCCCACTTAGTTAACCGGCCTGGTTAGCTGAGTGGTTAGCTGAGTGGTTAGGCGCTCGGTTTGCTAATCCGGTGGTACCGGGTTCAGTCCCAGCAGTGGGATTTTTTTCTCCTACACACCAAAAAGGTCCCGGGTTTGACCCAGCCTCTAAAAATGGGCACCAGAGAAATCTGGGAAGGTAAATCGACCAGGCGTGATACTGACCACATCACACTTTCATGTGCAGAAGGTCATGGAGAATACAGGGTTAACACCGTATTCCCCAATATGCCTTAATAGCATGGAAACGGGAATTTTACACTTTTATCTTTTACCGCATTGTTAAAATCAAAAACATTATATGATGCATGCAGTACAATATCTTCAATAACCAACGTTTGCCGAGATCTGTAATTCATAATAAAAACAAACTTGCAAATTATTGAGAGAAACTACTCTGAAATGTCATAGCATACTCCCAAAATGTTGATAGCAGTTTCAAAACACTTTCTTGTGAAGAAAACTGTCATCATTATGTGGAGGTTGCTGGCTTTGGCGTTTTCGGAGCCGCCGACTGGAACGGGCAAAGCAGCACCTGATGACTGTGGGGCACGTGACATGTTTGTGTGTTGTCCAGTTAACATGTGTATTTGACAAGTCATTCGTCTATTTCTGAAGGGCTACAGTTTAGGTTCCTATTTACGACTGTATTTTAATAATAGGAAGGAAACATCTAATGGTCACATGTACCTGAGTTTCAAGGCACTAACTAACTTAGGCATTTTACAATTAACATTGAACATTTTTACAATTAATTCAAGTTATTTTTGTGCTAAATATTGTTCCATGAAACATAATTCTGAACAATATCTGTTTGTTTCTATTTAGGACTGACAATCTCTGGGTTCTGCTGCTTCATTACGCTGATGTGTTTTAATATGTCAGTGATGGTCCCTTTTCTTACGGTAGATATGACTTTCAATGTTCTAATGAAGATTTACCCAACAGTTGGAATGCCACGTCTTATATTCAATCGAATATCAACATGGATGACAGCGGCAATCACACTGGAGACGTGTCTGTCTACTTTGGCACTATTACAGGTTAGTTATATCGAGACTGTACCAATGACATTTTCGAAGTGTATTCAGATGTATAACAGTTTATGAGTTATAATTTGCTGCCTGGTCAGTCAGCATTGCTTGACACGACCAACAGAAATAACCAATTGACTACTTCGCCAAAGAGAAAAGAAATATATGTTTACCCTTCCGCTGACATATAGTGACTATGACGTACATTTTGGTCTCTTTTCCTCACTACCATAGATAATAGAATGTCTGCTAAAACTCGATGTTTTTTGTAATGCGAGTACTGCGTTTACTGAGGAAAAAACATTTCCTGAACGAATCTCCTAAACAGAATTGTAAGCCTCCCTAAGAGCTCTAATGTAAGGCCTCTTGGTTGTAAGCAATATGTCCTGCTGCTGATGCATCCATTTGCAGATTATTTAACGATGTCTTGCAGCCATCTTCGGCTTGGTCTTCCTCTCTTTCTTTACTAGCCAGACTTCTTCAATATTAAGTTCTTGTAGTAAGGATATGTGTGTTCTTTTTTGTGCCCATGATATTTGAAGAACATTTCTTTAGCATTTATATTTAAAGGCATATGTGTGTTTCTCAGCTGTTTTGTTTAATGTCCAGGTCTCACATGCATATGTTGCGATTGGAAAACGACATATGAGACAACAACAACCTAATGATCAGAAAAAGAAGATGGGAATATGTCGGTCATGTCCTGAGAAGAAATAACCGGAAAATCCCAAAAACTATCTATCACGTGGAACTCACAAGGCCGAAGAAAGAGAGGACGACCACGTGAAACTCTATAGAGGACATTGTTAAGAGAGGACAGTTTAGTGGGAATAACATCCCTTGATGAGGCTGAAAAATTCGCCGAAGACAGGAAAACTTGCGGACTATAATGCGGACCCTATGTGACTTTTAGTGGTACGAGAAGGATGTAAGATGAAATAAGATTTATTTTGTCAGTTGCGAAACAAAACTTTAGCGTATTAAAAAAAAATGCACCAAACACAATCTATGTAATGCGCTAGTTTTCAAATAATTTTCTGTCTTTGAACACATCTCAATTTTTCTCAGTTTTTAAAAGATCGTGTTTTCTGTAACTTTCTCATTGCTGACCTTATCGTGACTTTTTTTGTGGTCAAGAACCGTTTGTTAGTATAACAAATTAAATGCTTAAGAACTCACGATAAAACCATTTTTAGAAAAAAAATTACTTTAAGTGTACATCTTCCTGTATATATATCCAGACTACTCGTATGTAATTTCATATCTCTGTTTGTGGAAAATGAGACATATATTCTCTGATGTATATATTAATCTGTGAAAAGGTAAAATTCCCGTGTGATGTGGTCAATATCACGCGTGGCCGCTTTACCTTCCCAGATTTCGCTGGTACCTATTTTTAGAGGATGGGTGGACCTCGGGGCCTTTTTGGTGTGTACCAGAAAAAAAAAATCCCGCTGCTGGGACTGAACCCGGTACTACCGGATTAGGAAACCGAGCTCTAACCACTCAGCTAACCAAGCCGCCGTATTAATATGTGCAACAGTGAATTATATTTTTACTAATCTTAAATGATTGTAAGCCTCAGTGTCATTTTTATCTAATTTTGTTAGTGTGTATTGTTACTGTTGTTTTTTAAGGGAACGGTTATTCATAGTACAGCGTATGACCTACATTGCCACCGCCCAGATTATATATTACAAATGTGATTATTCTTTCAACCGTCCGGATAGCACAGTCGGTAAATGCTTGAGGTAGTAACATCGGGGTATGGGTTCGATTCACGGAGGTGGCGAATTTTTTTTTAAAGTTATATTTTAGATTATGACACTATTTATTTCTCTTTTTATAAAGAAAAATTATACTTTTAAGTTCTACAAAAACGCAATTTCGCATGACCCCTGACCTTTTGTCCTGGACGGAGTAAACGATCCACCCTGAATTCGGTTATGACCCTGCCCCCACTGTCCGTCCTGGCTCGACTCAGGGGCAGGGATTAGAGAATGGAGCTCAAGAAATTCACTTGACATACTGTCACTGTTCAAGGGCCACGGGACATGCGCAGTCGCAATGTAGGTCATACACTTGTGTCAACAATATGTTCTGACTACACAGAAGGTACTGTTTACTACTATATATGGTATATATTATTTGAGACTTTTTAATTTTTTTAATTTGTTAAACATTTTTAGACGAACCTCTTGTTTCTTCTTCTTCTTCTTCTTCTTCTTCTTCCGCTATCAAAAGGGCAATAGTTGCGTTATGTTGCAGTTGTGCGTCTTTTGGCTCCATACCCGACGCCACGACGCATTTTTAGGACCGGATTCGTTTTCCCACCGTGACCACAACTAACTTGCCCCGAGGGAAGCCTGCTTCCATGGGGCACCACTGGGAGGTAGAATAGGGTCTTGGCTGGTTTTTGTTTGCCAACCCTGACGGAAGAAGTCAGCTGTGTGCCACTGACAGCTATTCTCAGTAAGCTAGATTGCATCATCGAACAAGGGAGAAGCATCCCGCATCTGGTTCAAAGTTTTAATAACTGATTAAATAGAAAAGATATCATTAAGTCAGATGACATGTTCTTTTGTCTTCATAAGTTAACTTTGATGTAAGAAAAGTCAGATGTTTTACAACCGGTTAAAAATAAGTGGTAAAGAAAGCTGTGAGTACAATCTATTTATTCATGATAGAACATGATAACAATTTCCGTTAAAGGAAAATGTCAATCATGTAAAGTACTGGTGTATACTATATATAATGACGTGAATAAAAGAGAGGTGATTCTTTATTTGATTATGTCAGTTTACTTTCTAACACAAATCAAAAATGTATTTTAAAACTAACAGCGTCGTAAATGTGTCGAAAACAGTGCAAATTACACTCGTTCTTTGATATTTCAGTCGTGGTGAAATTATATGGAACACAGTAACAGTATTCTCCTGTTTGTCAAAGTCATGTACACATTATTAGAAAGTGAATCAGACTTGCAGGATGATATTTAGATCCCTATCTTAGTTAATGACATAACTGGGCGTCATACTTCGGTCTTAGAGAACTATACATGTAAACAGTTCCCCTCACCCCCCGCACCCTCTACCCACCATCTTTTTCTTTAGACGTATCATTGGTATATCTTGTCTGCATGTAAACACTTGTGTCCTCTTTCCTTTTTTTCACTGGTATATCTTGGCTACATGTAAACACTTGTGTCCTCTTTCCTTTTTTTCACTGGCATATCTTGGCTACATGTAAACACTTGTGTCCTCTTTCCTTTTTTTTCACTGGTATATATTAGCATCTGAATAATGTTTTTTGGGGCATTCGACTTTCTTCCTTGCTTATTGGCAAAATAATGCTCATCCTCTTCGTCTTCGTTCTTCTTCTTCTTCTTCTTCTACTTCTCTTTCTTCTGCTCTTCGTCTCCGAACACTACAACACAAGACTGGACATTTGTGCTTATCTAAGTGCACGTGCATAATTTTCAAGACATTTTCCTTTAAGGAACATTTCATTTACTCTTTACACATAAAGAGAATCCCCTCAGGAGAACTCCAATAAAAAGCCATCCTTGGATCTTAATGGTTATGAAATTCTTCATAAGTATACGTGCAAAATAAGCTTTACTTGTAAGTATCGCGTGTACCTGTATAGTCATAGAGGGTTTCTTGAGTATCTCAGTTTCTATTCTAGGGTCTCGAAATGGTTTAATAATTTGTTGCTAGTTACATTTCTTAATATATTGTTTTCACGTTTCCATTCCAGCTCTCTGCGTTCACAAGATCTCTTAGAGTAATGTCTAATACAACGTCGTCCGAATTATTCCCGAAAACACCAGCTGTAAGCGTGTAGTAGGGCGATACACCTTTCACAGTCAGATGTTTATAGCTTTTTCTACTTAAGTCCCTGCGCAGAATCTTCAAGTTACAGCAGTTCTCAGTACCCTTCGGAAAAAAAATCGATAAAGAAAAGACGTTCATATCATTCACTTTTTCAAGCCTAAATCTATCCCTTTGCTGAATGCGACTTCGGATTTTGTCGTAACTTGTCCGTACAGAAAAGATGCCTGAAAGTGTTTCTGTATTTACCGCTCATATGATAATAAATAAAGATGTTCGCTGACGAGTTTATGGATTCCAGAAAAAGTCCTAAACCCGCCATTACTAGGCCAACATTCCAATACCTGCCGTAGATATTAAGCTCTGGTTTAAAAGCCACAATCAACATATTTGTGCTGATTGGGACAAAGCAAATAATGAAGAGTGTGGATACCATTATAACCATCTTAATCACCTTTAGATTTCGGTGAGAACTTTCCTTGTGAGATGTTCTAGTAACACTTTGCCGCCATCTGGTTCCCCTTTGGAGGCTAACAGTGAGTATTATAGTACAAACTACAATCACGCTGAAGGCTGCAAAAGGAATAGAAAAGCTGTTGATTGCTAAAGAGATACTTTCAACTTTGTCTCTGTCTTGTGTAGCAGAAATACTAACCAGAGTTTTGTTTATTACGGGGATAACTATAAGTTCCAGTCTGTACACAACGTAAGCAGGCGCTCCACACAAAATGAGAGCAACGAAGACGCAGATGATAACGACAGACACCCTGTCTGGAGTGACGATACATTTTACCTGCAAAACAAAAGTATAATACTGTGTTTGTTGTGTATCATAATACACGCGTGATAAAACATAGGTGCAATGGACACGCCAATTTTACCGATACATGTGTTTCTTTCTATTCTTCTGTCAACCTGGAACTACGCGAAGGTGTTCTTTGCAACCCAGGGTTGTGAATATGTTGTGGTACAGCATCGTGTCGGATTAGGAGCGGGTATGGAGGAAATATTTCCAGTCCATACGTGGAGCTAAATAGCAGGAGGTGTGCAATATTTCTTTAGCTGACTCCACCTGCTATGAAGACTGAGGCGATCTCTGTCCCCGCTATTGAGGCTAGTTCTGTAACTAGGGCTACGTTATTATAAAGGTATTTCAAACTCAGTGCTTTGATATACATACTTGAGTGAATAGTTCATGAACATTTAGTCATTTCCAAAGAGCCGACCTTTTGGTTACTGTACATGGAGTTTACCTAAGATAAACACTGTCTGTGGACTACTTTCTCTTATAGTTGAACCACCAAATAGCAAACTAATTATGAGCGTAGTGTTAAAACAAATTCCCAAAACATTAATGATGTATTTGTATGAAAATATAAAAAGGAATTTAAAAGTGATTTAAACTACATTTGTCACGTTCTGCTGTTACAGTGTACTTCTATACTCAGTTTCTAAATGTCACTTCCTCTTCTTCAGAAACTGTATCTTCTTTTTCAGTTTGAAATTGCAAATGTGAACACACACAAACTATTGATATAGTCCTGTCTTCTTATAGATGACCAAAGAGTGTCCATATTTTCCTTGAGTAGTGGGTCCCAGCCTTTGCTTTTGCGGTGGGTCTTTTTTTCCAGGATGAGAACAGATGTAGAATCCGTCGTGAAAAATAAAGCAACAAATAGACCCCCGAATATGCTAGTATGTTATAATCGTTCCAGTCTACTCGCTTGTCCACGAATTCAAAAAAATCCGTCCGTTGAACCCTGTTGGTCAATGATCCCAGAATAAGAACCACTGTACACGAGAGTGGTGTGGTCAGCGTGACAGATTGTCGTTTATTTCTTCCACAGCTCTAGAAGGAGCTAGGTAATCAGTTCCAGAGTTCTAGAAGGAGCTAGGTAATCAGTTCCAGAGCTCTAGAAGGAGCTAGGTAATCAGTTCCAGAGCTCTAGAAGGAGCTAGGTAATCAGTTCCAGAGCTCTAGAAGGAGCTTGGTAATCACTTTCACAGCTCTAGAAGGAGCTAGGTAATCACTTCCACAGCTCTAGAAGGAGCTAGGTAATCGGTTCCAGAGCTCTAGAAGGAGCTAGGTAATCAGTTCCAGAGATTTAGAAGGAGCTTGGTCGCTCTAGAAGGAGCTTGGTAATCACGTCTATAGTTATAGAAATAGCTAAGTAATCATTTCTGTAGTTATAGAAACAGCTGAGTAATCTCTTCCACAGTTATAGAACTAGCTAGATACTCACTTCCACAGCTCTAGAAGGAGCTAGGTACTCACTTCCACAGATGTGTTCTGCGTTTCTCTGACAAGATTTTAACCAATTACCCTCAGTCTTAAGAGAGCGAGCAACAATCACTAGGCGACACACGGGCTCACATGACAATATACTAGCTTTAATTTACTGCCTTTACTATGTTATATAAACTTATTCTTGCTAGGTATTTTCTGTCACATACACATCGTTTTATCTGTAATATGTTGAGGGACAGATTTTTATATGCGTTCTCAAATTCTTCTTTATTACAAAAATAGTACTAAATATTTTACACACCACATTGAACAATACTTCCAAACTGGACAACACTTCCACACTGAACAATACTTCCACACTGAACAATGCCTTCACACAGAACAATACTTCCAAACTGAACATTGCCTTCACACAGAACAATACTTCCAAACTGAACAATGCCTTCACATAGAACAATACTTCCAAACTGAACAATGCCTTCACATAGAACAATACTTCCAAACTGAACAATGCCTTCACATAGAACAATACTTCCAAACTGAACAACGTCTTCACACAGAACAATACTTCCAAACTGAACAATGCCTTCACACAGAACAATACTTACAAACTGAACAATGCCTTCACACAGAACAATACTTTCACACTGAACAACACTTTCACACTGAACAACACTTCCACACTGAACAATACTTTCACACTGAACAACACTTCCACACTGAACAACACTTTCACACTGAACAACACTTTCACACTGAACAACACTTCCACACTGAACAACACTTTCACACTGAACAACACTTTCACACTGAACAATACTTTCACACTGAACAACACTTCCACACTGAACAATACTTTCACACTGAACAATACTTTCACACTGAACAATACTTTCACACTGAACAACACTTCCACACTGAACAATACTTTCACACTGAACAACACTTTCACACTGAACAACACTTTCACACTGAACAACACTTCCACACTGAACAACACTTTCACACTGAACACTAATTCCTCACTAAATAATAATAAGGAATAAAACCCCACTGTGAATCAAAACACGACGATTCTTTTTAACATTTGAATTTAGTCTTCTTATATAGAAAGAATTACGCATGAGAATATGAAATTAAAATGAAACAAAAGTCTGCCATGTACTTCAAAGTACACGATATATTAATACATATATGATATCTCAGTCTAAATGGGATATGTCAAAATGAATGCTGAAGTTAGCAACAAGGATTTTACACATGAAGAAATCATAACATAAATAAACCAAAATAATAATAACACATTTCTCTTCACTGAAAATGTATTATCACCATGTCCATGTTGTAAGGGTTATATAATGTACACACATATCAGTAACGAATAATGAAGATGAGTCAGATAAAGATGCAATTATTGACCGAAACGTATATATGTCACAAGAGAGTTCTATTAATATCTGCCGAAAACCTACACACAAACTTGACCTAATGAATATATAAGAGCCATACTATACATAATTATTTTTGTCAATAAATTAACATTTTTATTATTCGCAGAAAAAGTCTCAAAAGCACTACAGGTTCTCAAAATTGCAATGTGAATATATAAAGTGCATCCATAAATGCGGATTGGTTTGCACATCTTTAAAAATATTACAAAACAAAAAAATGGTACACAAAGATATCGAAACACAAAATTCTACCTTCAGTGGAGCTAACACACACAAACATCTCTCTAGTGTTATTATGGCAGTGATCCAGCTTGTGATTCTGGAGAAAGTCAAGTGAGGCATCCCAGCTATCAAGTACGTCACGCCTAGAACATCAAAAGGTAGATCTGCAGTGCTGAAAGCTGGGATCAATGAAATGTTAATCCATATCATTGTTAGGAGACTGCACAGGTCGGAGACAGCCAATCCTTGATGTAAAAAAAGAGTAAACAGCATGTGTTGAAGAATGTGGCAAACACGCGAAGAACTAGTATTTAGAACATCGTCTTTACATATTAATCAACCGAATAATTCATTAATTTGTCTCATGACATTATCAGGCCACAACAATAACAAATATAGATAAATAAATGAGCAACAATACTGCAACACATAAAATAAACATGCACAATGAGAACTAAAACAACTGTATATCTGAAGAGTGAAGGTTGCGAAAGATAACTGTGACTGAATACAAGCATATTTATCAGCGCCAGAAAATAGGGGTGGCAAAGACCCTGTCCAGCCTCTGCGTTGATGCTCCTGTAATAAACTCGAGTAAGATTGTTAGAGTACTCTTGCCGGTGAAATCTTTCTAAATTTTAGCTTTAATCCAGGCCTGCAAAGTTAGTCAGTGCCAGCCATTTCCCATTCCACACGAGACCTGTGCTTCAACATCCTCACTGCATCGGCTTCGGAGATCATACAGCTCGCAGTTTCAACGACATAAAATGAGGAGTGGAGACTAAAACATTGTCAGTAACATGTAAGTTATTTGTTTAATACGTTCTTGGAATGTTATTTTGTTGTATATTTTCATATAATTCTGAGCTCTCTGCTCTTGATACCTCGACGGACAATTAAAGCAGAGATTATGTAAAGATTATGTGAAGATTATGTGAAGACCGCGTGAAACTCTGAAGAGGACATTGTTAAGAGAGACTAAATTAACAGGCATAAAATCCTTTGATGAGGTTGAATGACTCGCTGAAGACAGGAAAAATTGGCGAATTACTTTGCGAACCCTATGTGACGTTTAACGGCACGGGAAGGATATAAGATAAGATATAAGATAAGATAAGATAAGATATGTGAAGACTGATTATTTTAGGCAGTTTTAATTATTTATTCCAGCTGACACACAAGTCTGATCCTCATAAACCTATACCTGCTATAAACAGCTGAATTTCCACATGTTGACTGCACTTACGTAGAGCAAAGACTATAGACACACAAGATGGATATAGAGCAAGGGATCTAGAAACACAAGCTGGATAGAGATTCTAACAGGACAAGCTGGATATATAGCAAAGATTCTATAAACACAAACTGGATATATAGCAAAGATTCTAAAACCACAAACTGGTTATATTTTGTAGTGCAATGGTTTTCTAAAAACATAAGCTGTACGTAGAGTAAAGGTTCTAAAAACACAAGCTGGATGTAGAGCAAAGATTCTAAAAACACAAGCTGGATGTAAAGCACAGATTCTAAAAAGACAAGCAGGATGTAGAGCAAACATTCTAAAACACAAGCAAAATGTCGACCAAAGATTCTAAAAACACAAACTTGAGGTAGAGCAAAGATTCTAAAAACACAAGCAAGATATAGAGCAAAGAACTGACACACTTTTAGTGCTAACCATAATCTCGAAATACACTCCTTTCCTTTTGTCGTGAGATTTCTCTTTGTTCGCCTACCAGAAGAACTGAACAAAGATTTAGCGAGCTCACAAACATCTCTCTCTCTCTAACACCGTAATCTGTGCTAGTGGGAATCATATCAACAGAAGACTTAAAATTATATGTAACAATACCTTTTCCCTATGTAATTATGCGGATATCTGAAGTTTTAACAATGCTGTCTCTTGTTATTTCTTTCTTCTTTTCTTTTAACAAAGAACACGTTAGAAGTTAATTCTCCAAATAATGTAATATATGCTCTAATCTACTTGATCTTTAATGTCAATATATGTCTTATCTTTTTATCTCCACAAAACCGTGAGCTGATATTCTTTGCATTCGATGAAGTTTTGAGCCACACCATCGTGTCGGCTTGGCAGCGAGTTGTGGCAGCCATTTTTTTCAGTACCTGAGTGCAGCTGAAAGCAAGGGGTATGAAATACTTCTTTAGCAGACTCCACCACCATGGGGGCTAATATGGTCCTTGCCTCCTTAACAGGCTATGCCTGTTACTGGAGGTATCAACTGAGAGGTGGGTAAGGGTCTTGGTCATCTATGGGTTGCTGATTTGCGAGAACGGACGCATCCTCGCACCCCCCCCCCCCTTTCATGTTAATAATGTTAATAATAGAACCAACCCCTCACATGTAAAATATTAAAAATAGAACCAACCCCTCACATGTAAAATATTAAAAATAGAACCAACCCCTCACATGTAAAATATTAAAAATAGAACCAACCCCTCACATGTAAAATATTAAAAATAGAACCAACCCCTCACATGTAAAATATTAAAAATAGAACCAACCCCTCACATGTAAAATGAACCGAGAAAAGACGTACCGGTTAAACTAATGTTCACTGGGTCCTTGAAGCCCTGTTTGATAAAGCAGACGATGTTGATGATGTTCGTGACAACACCAACAAGATTGATGAGCTCGCAAATCACCGAAATGATAAGCCGAATATTATTCAGTGTTTTGTGAGAATTATCATCCAACGTACCGATGTCAGACAAACTTACAACAGACAGATTTGTTTCGTCCATAATTTACCCTGCCATGAGATTAAAGTTTCATGTTATGATATTTCATTATTGAATTTGTTCTAAAAGAGAATGATTCTGTGGTTCACTTCTCAGCCATGTAATAAATTAAATAACTCTAATTCATGTATGTCCCTTGCTGATAAACAATGTCTATCATGATTCTCCGGTTTAATTCTCGCTAGTGCTTCCAATCAGTTTTTCCTGTTTTAGTTTACCTCCCTTTGGTTGTGTCCACTTACCTACCTATGGAGACATATTTTTCTTGGTCTGTGTGTCATGTCCTTCTTTCCCTCTGAGTTCTGGAGTGAAATATCAGCTTCTCTTAACTTCAGTCCTCTCATATTATGTTCAAAGAAATTTTACTTACGCCAAAGGGACTCATATTCTAGACATGTTTTATTGTGTGAAAGTTTAAATTAGTTTACGTAAGAAGTGTCGGCCACTTCGAGTGAGTGACTTTTTTCATCATTGCTGGCTACAGTGAACGTAATAACAGGACATTTCTCACGCAGCAAATGCTCGCATAAATATTTATGAAGTTGTGTAAAAGTTATCTGAGCAGCACTGGTCTGACATAGTCAGTAAACTCCATTGAAAAGCTTTTGACAATCTACTCGGTACTTGTGTACGTGGTCACAGAATAATAACACTGAGGATTAAAGGCATAGTTTATTTTTATTCTAAACTGTTTCTTTCTTTCACCAGAGTCACAGGAAGATAGTACCGAGCAGTAGAGAATTAGTTTACTTTCATTCATTGTTTTAGTGCTAGAGAGTTAGTTTACTTTCATTCTCATTTATTGTTTTAATAGCGTCACAAAATGTTATTTTAAAATTTCTGAGGATCAGTTCTCTTTGTTTGAATTCAGAATGTAGAGGTCATTTAGTTTCCTTGGATTTACAATTTTCTTCTTCTTCTTTGTCTGCGTTCGCGGCTGTTGGTCATGTCGGATCCTGATCCTTGTTGACAAGGAAAAGCCCGTAGTCCTCTCCAGATCCTGATCCTTGTTGACAGGGAAAAGCCGGTAATCCTCTCCAGATCCTGATCCTTGCTGACAGGGAATAGCCGGTAATCCTCTCCAGATCCTGATCCTTGTTGACAGGGAAAAGCCCGTAGCCAGGTTCTTATAGGAGCCCTACAGCTGTCGCCCCACGCTCAAGCCCTCAGGCCATGTCTTGGATTCACAAAGAATATTTATACAACATGATAACCAGATGTTGATTTATAAAACATGTCAAAGTGACCGCCTCACTATGGAGATATTACAGTCAGAACAAAAAGCGGAAACCAGACCTGATCGACACACGCGTTTTTTTCTATTCTACAAACTGTAATCTGATCCTTAGGGCTGGACTTTTTTTCTGAGTGTCCCACCAGGTGATGGACTCTGCCAAATAAATGTGCTTTCTTGAGAATTATAACCATCGTTGTAATCTACTCCTAATTCGACTTTACGCCTGGTCTCTAAAGAGACGATATGGTCTTTAAAGAGATTGAGGTTTTCTGTTGTTATAAGGTTCTAAAACATCGAGAAAAGCTAGCGACGAGTCATACAGATGAAGATACCTATAGAGATGATCAACATTTATCAGTTTTCATAAAGTATGTGTGTCTACACAGTTGAACTTTGTTTGTTTTTTTAAAGCTTTTGTTTTTTAAATGTCTCATATTAACATAAAATAACTACTAATTTCTCGACAAATAAGATTTATGATAGCTATACAGTATGATAACAATCTTTTCAATCTTATATAAGATAAAAACAATAAATGAACGGGGTTTTAACAATATTTTATCTTACATAAAAATTGCACAGAGCATACATTCCTGACACACACCATAACAATTTACAGCTAAGTACTCTATTTAATTTTTTTTTCTTTTTAATAGTATTCATGTGAATCTATATTTTATCTCCTCTCTCTATTTCTTCGTCCTGTATGTTTTTTGTATGATTAAGGCTCACGCCGAAATGTCACGACTTTATAGTCATTAAAAGCCGTTCCTACATTTTTCGTAGTTTATACATTTTGCAGTAAGTCGAAGTTGCTCATTACTGCACAAAGTAAGACGCGTATTAGGACAAATTTGTCTACAGAATAAGGATTTTGCTGCTTCTGCCAACTCTGTGAATACTATTTAGCTCTTCTTAATTATACCAGTAATAAGACCACGCGTCAGTACTGTAAACCCACATCCTAAGTCTGGTGTTATTAACCATGTTTAACAGGCTGTAGAATAATCGTCTCATCGAACACACTAAGTACAGAAATTACAAGAACCCAAACGCTGCAGGCAAAGTCTTTAACACGGGATATATTCAATAAAGTTTCCAGATATTACATGTGACAACTTAATTGCTATGCAACAAAAGAATATTTCATTAAATTCAATTTAACGTTTATCGCTTGTTCAGAGCTGTTGTATATGACGTGAAAGGATATTGATTGCTTTCTATTATACTATAATATATTTCTCATGATGTACAGTACAGCCTGTCTCACCCTTCCCTCATGAAACTCACATGGGCTGTGGAGTTTCACATTTTCTTGTATTACTTCAAGGGTGCTGAAGTATAAGGTTACCACAGTCTGACTAGTTTATGTTTCATAGTTTTACAGTGCTGTGATAGCAGCGGGAAATGAATTTCATAAACTCAGAAAATGTGCAGTTTGGTACAATTAAAATAAGCAAGAAATATTCCGAACTAGAATGCACAAAAGGAAAAGAGGACAAGTGCAGACTAAACTGAGCTGTTATTTTCCTTAAGTACTTGGCGCAAGACACATTTCTATATGTGATGTATAACTAGTACATTCGAGATACAAAATCTCTCTGAAATCTCTTTCACCAAAACAACAACAAAATATTTTGATAACTCTTGAATTTAAATTAGGGCAGAGGTGGAATAAAGCACTCATGCTAAAAAAAAAGAATCAACAATTAATCTTCAGTTATGTCCGAGTCACCAGATATTTTAAATGTTTCTTTGCGACAAAACTTAATAGTACATTTAATAGCACACTATCTGCTACAGACAGATGTCAGAAGTTATGATATGTTTGAGCTAGTTCTACTGAAGTGTTGTTTTCGTCTACTTTCGATTTGTCTAGACCTGTTGTTATTGGTTCTCCCGAGAACTGTGAGACGACTGAAGCCCGTACGACGTAGCAGGTTAAACCCGTTGGCAAGAAAGCAAAGATCTACATTAAGATCATAGTCGATCTATACGTTGGTATACAGGGATTTAGATCGTCCTAGACGTTGGTATACAATGATTTAGATCGTCCTAGACGTTGGTATATAAGGATTTAGATCGTCCTGGACGTTGGTATATAGGGATTTAGATCGTCCTAGACGTTGGTATATAGGGATTTAGATCGTCCTAGACGTTGGTATATAAGGATTTAGATCGTCCTAGACGTTGGTATACAAGGATTTAGATCGTCCTGGACGTTGGTATACAATGATTTAGATCGTCCTAGACGTTGGTATACAAGGATTTAGATCGTCCTAGACGTTGGTATACAAGGATTTAGATCGTCCTAGACGTTGGTATACAAGGATTTAGATCGTCCTAGACGTTGGTATACAAGGATTTAGATCGTCCTGGACGTTGGTATACAATGATTTAGATCGTCCTAGACGTTGGTATACAAGGATTTAGATCGTCCTAGACGTTGGTATACAAGGATTTAGATCGTCCTAGACGTTGGTATACAATGATTTAGATCGTCCTAGACGTTGGTATACAAGGATTTAGATCGTCCTAGACGTTGGTATACAAGGATTTAGATCGTCTTAGACGTTGGTATACAAGGATTTAGATCGTCCTAGACGTTGGTATATAGGGATTTAGATCGTCCTAGACGTTGGTATATAAGGATTTATATCGTACTAGACGTTGGTATATAAGGATTTAGATCGTACTAGACGTTGGTATACAAGGATTTAGATCGTCCTAGACGTTGGTATACAAGGATTTAGATCGTACTAGACGTTGGTATACAAGGATTTAGATCGTACTAGACGTTTGTATACAAGGATTTAGATAGTACGAATGTGTTCTCTAAATAAAGATATCCTGAAGTTTAACCCGAGTAACTTGAACTGCATCATTGAAGCAGCGAAACATTGTCTTGTTACAATTCCTCACGGCAGTTTACGAGCATGAAGACACTCAAGGCATTTATGCAGTATAGAAGATTCAACCCCATATTTGTTCCCATATTAGACTTAGTATACAGCATAGAACTACATATTTAATAGTTATTGCTATGAAATCCATACAGCAGAGGAAAAAAAAAACGGTATCTATAACGTTGATATATAATGTGAGATAAGACAGATGACTGAACAACAACCAGTCTCATGGGTGATCAGGAAAAGGAGATGGATATATGTTGGTCACATGATGAGAAGAGACAATCAGAGAATCTCAAAACAAGCTATAAAGTGGAACACAACAGGCCAAAGAAAAAGAGTCAGGCCGCGTGAAACTCTGAAGAGGACATTGTTAAGAGAGGCCAAATTAATAGCCATCCCTTGATGATGTTTTATACCTATTAATTTGACCTCGCCGAAGACAGGAAAAATTGGCGAACTACCTTGAGAGCCCTATGTGACATTTAATGGCACAGGAAAGATATAATATATATATATATATAAGGTTATTATGGTATCGTATTGTTGTATTACATGAAGAAACAATTTGACTCTTAATTCGATGCTTAATTTCTAATACAAATGAATTATACAATTTTAAAATGCGCGCTTTTGAAGTGTGCCTGAAACAGTTATTAATTAGTATCTTTCTTTGATATTTCATTGTTATAAATTATTTAGAAACGAGTAAAATTGTTCTATTGATCATCATCTTACACTTTATAGAACAAGGAGTCAGAGATGAAGGATATGTCTAAACCCACATTTGGCTTACTGACACACCTGGGCCTAGCACTTCCTCTTAAAGCAATATACGAAATATACGAAATATAAGAAATATACGAAATATAAGAAATATACGAAATATACGTACATGCACACTTTTACCCCCACCCCCACCCCCAATACCCCTAAATAAGAGTCCTTCATATATTATGGACATAAAAAATGTATCCATACTACAAGAACTTAATATTCAAGAAGGTTAGCTAGTAAGTAAGACTAAAGAGAGAAAAAAATAAATAATTTGGATAATTAAATGTTCTGAGAATTTAGAGAAGACCGACTTGGAACGGTACATAATGGGGAAGAGAGGAAGACCAAGGCGAAGATGGTTGCAAGACATCGTTGGTAATCTGCACATGGATGCATCAGCAGCAGGCCATCTTGCTTACAACCGAGAGACTTACAGGAGAGCTGTTAGGGAGGCAAAGTTCCGCAAAGGACATGCAAGTGAGTGACCGACTAACCCCCACGCCCTTTTTGAGCTTGACATCAGTGATTTTCTTTAGTTTGTAAATGAAGTTGTGGTGCCTACAACTGTCTTTGTTTGTCCTTGAATCAAGTGCAATCATGATCACATCAACATAATGGAGATCTACAGATTCATTTAAATGTAACTGTACATCCATTGCGGAAATGCCAGATTCGTTTGTTTTAAACTTATTTTGCTGATCTTAGTCCTGCATATGTTGATTTGTATGTTCATTGCTTCTTGAGTTTAGTTTGATTTTAACTTTAAAGTGTTTCTTCTTCTTCTTCTTCTTCATCTTCTTCTTCTTCTTCTTCTTCTTTCTCTTCTTCTTCTTCTACTTCTCCTTCTTCTTTGAAAATTGCCAGACGTATTTCTAGATGTCCGTGTTTATCTAACCAAGCCTCTGTTTTTTTGGAAGACATTTTCTTTCAGTAAACATTTCATTGTTATTTGGTAACACATGGTCGTAACAAATAAATAATTTTCCAATTAATGCAGGTATCAAGCCCACTGATATTTTTAAAATGTATACTCTGAAACAAACAAAAGAAAAGTCTAAATTAACAAATCGTTGATCTATTGCACATCGATCATACAATCATCGATCTGATACAGTCAATGATATACAGTTGAATGAAATAACAATCATTTCTGCTTGTGTATAACGGTTTGAAAGATTGTGAGCTGAATATAAGAAGTAATATGTAAAACATTCTTTTTATTAAATTAACTACTAACATATTACACTAAGACAATAATAAGAATGATCTATATACTAAAGTGAATGAGAAATGCCCTTTATGTCCTGTAAATGCCCAAGAACTGGTATAAAATTAGGTAATTACCAATTATCAAAGCCTGTAGGTGATTTTAGAGAGTTAACATTGGAGAACGGAAACGCGACAGTCGATGAAATAATTCGATCTGGTAAACGTGGAATAATTACAAACACATTAGGTTTCTTTTCTTTCCTTTTTGTGAATACTCATCACAGAGGAGAGGCCAATTAACAAATACGCATTACAGTGGAGAACCCAGTTAAAGTAATACGCATTATAGTGGAGAGGCCATTTAGCGTAATACTCAGGAGATACCAGTTAACGTAATACTCATTACATTGGAGAGGCCAATTAACGTAATGCTCATTATAGTGGAGTGATCAATTAACGTAATACGCATTACATTGGAGAGGTCAATTAACCTAATACTCATAACGGTGGTGAGGCCATTTATCGTAACATGGATAAGGACTTGCTTTGCAAAGAAGAGTTTCAGAGTTTTATTATTTTAATCTTGCTTAAATTAAACTTGCCTCACTTACACTGTTGAGATTTGTCTCTTTTGTAATGACAGTTTATACTACTTGTCTTAATATCCGCTGACTCCACCAACAATAGCTCTACCCCTCCTGTTACAGCAGAAGAGCTGGGAGTCTGAAGCTACACATTAGTAAATGTTCAGATACAGGATGCTGTGAGTAATCTTGTTTTGTGTGTGTTTTGATTCCGAAAGTCATGACACATATTACCTACTTTTTCTTCCAGATAAAAATATGGAGAAATCTTTCCTGATCTGCTTTCATAGCAAACTGTACAAACTGCGAATTATATCTTTTTACGTGCGGCTGACAAGACTAAAGAAACAAGCTTGTAGCCATCTTTTCTTGATCAACCACGGCCTTAACACATGGTTACTCCTTTACAGATACTTTTACTGATATGGTCATTAGGTCAGCTTGGAGAATTTTCGAGGCATATATATATATATAATGTAAACATTAGTAAACAAGTGTAATTAGTTTTTATATTGATAATTACAGTATATTACTTATTTACCTAACTCTAGCTTGAAATTTTATGTTGCGCTTAATCGGCTAACTAGATCATCCTTAGCGTCTCTTGATATTTCTAAAAAAGTGGGATTAGGCGCTCTTGAAATAAAACCGTTATTTAAAGTGATTTTTTTTCTCCTTTTTTAAAACACTCTTCGGTTCTAAGGACTGCAAACGCGCCACAAACAGCCTCTGGCAGTCAAGTCCAGCTCCTGGCCTTCCCGGCCAATGAAGAAATTTGCAAATGAGGTTGCCGCGCAGCATCACTGTGGAAAAGGTGGTAGAAAGGATAAAGCGAAGCAAACAGTGAAATCACGGCACCTCTGGTCTGGAGGTCGGCCACGTCCTGAATGCAGTCATATCGGGTTAAATGCATGGATCGGCTTGTCCCAGAGGTTAAGACACTGCTGGCGAGACTCCTCAAATGCCGCGCATGGAGTGAAGCTCCTCCCGGTTAAGGAAGTAAATGCGGAAAAGAAATAAAGGTTGCTGTGCGGCGCCGATGGGAAAAGGTGGTGGAAAGTGAAGTTTAACCGGTATGTCCAGTAGTATCGCTACGAGAGCTATACCACGGCACCTCTGCTCTAGAGGCCGGCCGCGTCCGAAATACACCTACACTGGTGAAATATGCCTAAACAGGCACACACCAGGGGTGGAACTTGATGGCTAGACATGTCATGCCACCTCCGCTCTAGAGTTCGGTAACGCCTGATAAACACCCATACTGGTGAATTTTGCCTAAACCGGCTCATACCAGGGGTGAATCTTGAAGGCTATGCATGTCACAGTACCTCTGCCCTAGAGGTCGGTCCCGTCCCAAACACGCCCATACTGGGATAATGCCTAAACCGGCTCAACCCAGGGGTAGAAGTCACTAGTGGCGAGGATTCGTCCTCTTGGACAAAAGCTCCATCCTGGTCACCAACTATGAAGGGTAGCGGCCACGACCGCAAAATGCTGATGTCGGAGACACTGGACCAGGGAAGTCTAGATAGGCAACCATCTCTCGCCCGGCGGGGATGTTTGCGTATCCTAATCACGCTGAGGTTTTCCGGTGAGAAAGTCCAACCCTGGACTGGATAGGCAACCACCTCTCACCCGGCGGTGATACACGGGTATCTCAAAACACGTCGAGGTTTTCCGGTGAGAAAGTCCAACTCTGGCCTGGGTGGTCTACCGCCTCTCACCCAGCGGGGATGCACTGATATCCTAAACACGTCGAGGTCTTCCGGTGAGAAAGTCCAACCCTAGACTAAACTGGTGCAATGAAAACCACGGTGTCACGCAATCCCGCTTCCGAGACCCACCAAGAATACAGGCTAAAGCACTGTGATACTCTGAACCCCTTGTGGTCCTCTCGTGGATCTCGTGTGGTCTATTTTGGACCACACAGGGGACCACGGGACCTAACGAGGACCACAGGCGTGAATTCAGTAGGTTCACAGTGCGGTTTTTGGTGGTAGAATTGAACGAAGAAGAAGAAGAAGAAGAAAACACTGTTCTACTCTTAACACTTTCCTTTCCTATGTTTTAATTTCAAAGAAAAGTCAGTTTCGAGGCAAAACTTTATTACACAATCTTCTTTCAATTTTGAATAGGAATTGTGTACTGGGTAACTGTTCGAAAATTTGAATGAAAAAGTGAATACATCACAATAAACGAAACAGTGAATTAAAAAAAAAAAAACGCCATACTTAGTCTTTCCCTACTATGTATTTTTTCTGCAGCTCTTACCGTTATGTAGTAGAAGTAGGTACCGGTTGAGGTTATCTGTTTTCTTGCGTGCTTAACCATCCACACACTTAACATGTTGCAGTTAAATCAAAGTAATCTTAATATAAACTTCAGTAATGATACTTCACATACTATTACACTCTTCGTCTACGTTTGTTTTACTCTGCACGACGTGCAAGATGGAGCTGATGTCATAAGCTATGACATGCTGCAAGAACTACGTCGTTAACTATCATACTTTCAATGTTTTAAAATTTTAGACATCTCATAGCATATAACTAATAAAACTGTTTATATTAGGTGTTTTATTCTAATTTATCGTTGCAGAACTTACTCATGAAACTACAGCGATATTTACCGCTCATACGATAGTAAATAATTACATTCGCAGACGAATTTACAGACTCAAGAAGAAAGCCAATACTTGCCAGAATTAAGCCAAGAAGAAAGCCAATACTTACCAGAATTAAGCCAAGAAGAAAGCCAATACTTACCAGAATTAAGCCAAGAAGAAAGCCAATACTTACCAGAATTAAGCCAAGAAGAAAACCAATACTTACCAGAATTAAGCCAAGAAGAAAGCCAATACTTGCCAGAATTATTAAGCCAATGTAATAATAATTACAATTTATATGAAGCTCTGGGTCAAATGCAACAGAAACCGTAACTATACTAATAGGAGCAAAGCAGAAAATGAAAAATGTAGATACCATCACAACCATTTTTGACACTTTCAGGTTACGAAAGTTACTTTGCCTAGCATTCGTAATAGCTTCACGCCACCGTGGCCCCTTTCTCAGACTGAAAACAAGTATTGTACTGCATATGGTGATACTGAAGAATGCCATAAATGGGATAGATAAACTTTCATTATACAGGATATCCTCTCAAATGTATCCCCATCTCCACAAGACACAAGAGGAACGATGATTCTCTGTCGCGCTGGCAGGAACATAGATCCAGCCTGTAGGCCACGAAGACAGGAGCCCCGGAAAAGCCCAAAATAATGGAGATAAAAGCAATGACCAGAAGGTATCGTCTTTGCGTCACTATAATGTTTACCTAAACTAGCTTACGGTGCCGTACGAAACTAGAATAGAGGAACAGCATTTATTTAAATTTGAGAAGTACAATGATCTGGTCAAGCAACTGAGGCAGGGGGCAGGAATCAGGGCAAAAGTGATAGCTGTAGAAGGGGGAGCAAGAGGATTCGTAGCAACATCAGCATATGACCTATGTAAGCAACTGGGCATAAAGGGACAAGCAAGAGCAAGGGCATTGAGAAGCCTTTCAGAAACAGCAGAAAAGGCCTCATGCTGGCTGTGGAGTATGCGAAATAAGCACTGGGAACATAAGTAATTTCATTTGCCACAACCATTACCAGTCCTCCGTGGCTAAATCGCTAAAGAAGCACTTCACAAGTGCAGTGGCAACTGGAAGATCACGGGTTCAATCCTGGGACCGGGAAAAAAAAGCAACGACTCACAAGACCTCTGGGAGTTATAACCCAGAGGGGCTCACCCCCTTAGAGTCATCATCATCATGTGCCGTGCTGACTGGCGTTGGCTATTACGCTTCTCCAGAATAAACGATCCTTCATGCAGGCCATCAGTTCAGTTGGTGATCTCCTCTCACACCATCCCGTCATACTGTCCAGTATCATTTCTCTTGGTCTTCCTCTTGATCTTCTTCCTTCTATTTTTCCTGTTGTTATAATATTTTCAATACCCCCTCTTCTCATTGCATGTCCTATGAAAGTACATTGTCTCTCTCTTACCTTTTTGACAAGGGTTTTTGTCCCTCCAGCTCTTCTCATACATTCTTCATTAGTTATTTTTGCTGTCCAGGGGATTCGCAACATTCTTCTAATAAACCACATTTCTGCTGCTTCCAATTATTTTTGTGCAGACTTGCCTATTGTCCATGATTCACTTCCATATAACAAGAGAGGTTCAGTATAGCATTTTAGGATGTTTTCTAAGATTCATTGATAAAGATGTGTTAGCTAATATGTTTCTCATCCTCTGAAATGCAGTCTGTGCTTGGCCTATTCTGTTCCTAATTTCTGTTCTGCATTTCCCATCTGAAGTTATTACTGCTCCAAGGTATTTGAATTTCTGCACCTGCTTTATAATAGTTCCGTTTAATTTAATACTGCATGCTGTGGATTCTGTTTCTTAGATATAACCATAGTCTCTGTCTTTGTGATGTTCAAAGTAAGGCCTTTCTGTTCACTTTCTTTGGCGACTTAATCCAAAAGATTTTGCAGGTCTTGTTGGTTCTCAGCTATCAGTACTGTGTCGTCAGCATACTGAAGGTTGTTAGTACTGTATCCTCCAATTTTTATGCCTGGTTCTGTGATGATTGTTCTTAGAATATTCTCGCTATACAGAGAAAAAATGTCTGGTGATAGTACACATCCTTGTCGAACCCCTTGTTTTATAGGTTGATATTTTACAATTCTATTTTCAACTCGAACTGCTGCTTCTTGCTGCCAGTATAGATGTTTTACAATCCTCAGTTCTTTGCTGTCTATATTGATGTCTTCAAGCATTTTAATAATTTCATTATGTTTCACCTTGTCAAATGCCTTGGTGTAATCAATGAAGCAAAAGTAGAGATCTTTCTGTACTTCTAAAGCTCTTTCTGTTAGTGTTCGTAAAGCATAAATTGCATTGTGTGTTCCCTTTCCTTCAACAAATCCAAATTGTTCATCTGCTATTTCCATTTTTATCTTTTTTCCTTGTTCTTCTCATAATTATTCTCAGAAGTAGCTTCGTTATGTGACATGAGAGGCTGATAGTCCGGTGGTCGTCACATTCTTTTGCACCTGGTTTCTTTGGTAGTGCTATAAACGTGGATTTAATCAGGTCACTGGGAATATAACCACTGTTGTAAATGTCATTCAGTAACTTGGTTATTATTTTTATTCCTGTCTCCTCTAGTGCCTCTATTTCTTCTATTGTTATATTATCAGGCCCAGTCGCTTTTCCTTTCTTCATATGTTTGATGGCATCTGTGATTTCATCTTCAAGTATTGGTGGTCCCACAAAGTTTTCAGTATCTGGTGTTAATTCTGGTCTTTCTCTTCCATATAACTCACCGATATACTCTGTCCACCTGTCCAAAATGTCTTCTTTTCCCATTAACATTTTACCTTCTTTCTATTTCAGGCATCCTGTGGTATATTGTGTTTTCTGCCTGTGAGTTCATTAATTCGTTTGTGCATGTTTTTGCTGTCTTTAATATGAGAGTCCTCTATCTGTCTGCACTGTTCATTTAACCACACTTCCTTTGCTTCTCTGCATTTGCGTCTTATTTCTTTATTTATCTGGTTATATTTTTCCTCGTTATTTTTACTCCTCCTCCTCTTGTCCATCAGTCCTAAGATGTCGTCTGTCATCCATTTATTTTTAGAGGCTTCTTTTTTTAGTGGTATTATTTCCTTAACAGTTTGGTGGATAGAATCTCTTAGCATTTCCCATTTTTCAACTATACTATTTATCTTTTCTATTGCATTGTATATATTTGTTATAATAACTTTGTGTTGTTCTCGCAGTTCTTGGTCATTTTTAAGAAGTTCTGTATTCAGTTTGATGTTTCTCACTTTTCTGCCTGCTTTCTTTAGCTTTATTCTAACCTTTCCACAGAGTGGATCATGGTCACTATTGCAGTCAGCTCCTTGCATGGTTTTTATTGTCAGTAATGCATTGCGGAATCGTTTGTTGATTAATATGTAGTCTATCTGGTTAAAAGTCTTTTTGTCTGGGCTGCACCACGTTGCCAGTCTTCGAGGATGTTGTTTAAACCAGGTGTTTCCTACAACCATGCTGTGTATTTTTGCCCATTCAATTAATTTATAACCTCTGTCATTCCTCTCCCCCAGTCCATAGTCACCAACGATGTCCGAAGTTCTTCCTTTACCAACTTTGGCACTAAAATCTCCCATGACTATGGTAACTTCACGTGACCTTGTGTGTTTTAGTGCTGTCTCTATGTCATTATAAAATATCTGTACATCTTCTTCAGAACTTTCAGATGTTGAAGCGTACACTTGTATAATATTTATGTTTATTGGTTGTCCTTTCAGTTGGGCTAGCAGGTCTCGGTCCGAGATGTTCAAATATCCTACAATTGTCCTTGCCGTTTGTTCATCAAATATAATTCCTACTCCTCGCTCATGTTTCTCACTTCCTGAATATATTATTGTATATTTATCTGAGTTTATCTTCACTGCACCTGTCCATCTAACTTCACTCATTCCTAATATGTTGATCTTCATCATTTCCATTTCCATCTTTACATTTTCTAATTTTCCAGCTTGGAATAAAGTTCTAACATTCCATGTTGCTATTTTGAACATGTTAGTTTTGCCACCAGTAGCTTGATGACGATCTGGCCTCACCTGTGGCTCGTGAGCTGCCCTACCGGACGAGGCTGTTCCAGAGGAACATCCATTAACGTCGTTCATGATGAATCGATTATTCTGTTCAAGCATAACTATTCTTGGGAGCTACAACAGTGGTTTCTCGTTGCCTTCTGTTGGTTTGTGTACGGACTCTCCGCTAGCCTTTGGACTCCCTGTCCTACCCGCAAGGCAGCGGGAGCGAGAGGTTTTAAGGCGCCTCTGACCGGCCTGGTATTCCCTTCACTGAGCACCTGAGGCACTTTATAGGAGTAGTAGAGCCACCTACTACCCCACCTCGCTCTCTGAGTCTACCGCCAGTTGGTCCGCACCTGCCTATTTGGACAACTCCTTATTCACAAGGATCCTCCATATCTGGAGGACTTTCACCATCCGCACCTGTTACGCGATAGTCGCCCCAGCTTTACCCAGCCCCTTAGAGTGTCAGGAGTTTAATAGGGCCGAAACACTTTCTGAGGTGGGTACTTCCTCTGATGATCTGAAGGAGTTGTGTTGTTGTTCCGCTCTCTACAGTAGAGAGTTTCCTGCATATATTGGCGTCACTATAATTTATACCTAAACTAGACATATGAATATTTGTTATTAACGTGAAAAGTACAATACAGGTAACGATTACATCTTACATCTTCCCGTGCTGTTAAACGTCACATATGGCTCGACTAGTTGTTTGCCAAGTTTTCTTGTTTTCGGCGACTTTTTCAACCTCATCAAGGGATGTTATGCCTACTAAACTGGCTTCTCTTAACAATGTCCTCTTCAGAGTTACACGTGGCCGACCTCTTTATCTTTGGCCTATTGTGCTCCACCTGATAGCTTGTTTTGGTATTCTCTGTTTGTTTCTTCTCATCACATGGCCTACATATGTCCATTTTCTTTTTTTCTGATCGTACATGAGACAGGATTCATTCCACGTTAAACCACATATTTTCACGAGGCATTTGTTTTCAAAAGTGTCTAATTTCGTGTCTATTTCTTTAGTTGATTTCCAGCTTTCACATGCATAAATGAGGGTAGATATCACATTTGAATTAAATGATCTTAACTTGGTTTTTGTGCTAATAACTTTTGAATTCCATATGCTCTCAAGATTTTTGAAGGACAATGCTGCTTTTGCAATTCTAACTTCCCTCCTGGTGTCACCATCCTGGTCTATGTAGCTGCCAAGGTATGCAAATTGGTTTACTTCATCAACAACTGTTCCTTCTACATATGTTTCTCCTTTTTGATTAATGAGAAACTTCATAAGTTTTGTTTTGTCTTTGTTAATTTCAAAACCTATTTTGCTAGCCAAGTGCATCGATTTCATATTGTCACTGATAAGAGTTATGTCATCTGCAAAACCAAGATCTTCTCTTTGGGTCCCATATACCCAATATATGCCTGTTTTACCAGTACAGCATCTTTTCATTATGAAGTCTATAGCATTTCCAGAAAAGGAAAGGAGATAATACACAACCTTGTTTCACGGCTGTTTGAATCAGAAAACATTCGCTCATTCTTTCTTCTGTCTTGACTGCACAAACATATCCGCTGTAGAGATCTCTAATGATGTTGAGAATTTTAGGTGGTATTCTATATAGTCTTAAAATTCTTCAGAATGAATCTTTGTGTATGCTACCAAATGGCTTTTTAAAGTCTAAGAAGTTCAGTATTAATGGCTTTTGCTTGTCAATATTTTCTTCAAGTATTATTGTCAGAGTAAAGATCTTGTCGAGACAGCTTCTCCCTTTTCGAAATTCTGCCTGTTCTTTTCTCATTGCAGTATCCACTACATCCTTAATTCTATTAAGACTCACTTTACAAAACACCTTTGACACAACTGACAGTAAGGTTACATCCCTCCAGTTACTGCAGTCACTTTGATTGCCTTTTTTAGGTATTTAAACAATGATTCCTTTTTTCCATTTAGAAGAGACCTTTTCTTCTATCCAGATTTTATTAAACATTCTCTTTAGTTGGCTCGTTTTGTCACTGTTAACAACTTTTAACATTTCGATTGTTATTCCATTTTCGCCTGCAGATTTGGTGTTAGCCATTAGATTCACTGCTGTTTCAGTTTCATTCAGCGTAACTTTTTCTAAGTTGACATTTAGTTGTAGAACTGGTAAAATTGGTTTCAAGATTTATTAATTCATTTGAGTGTGGTCCATTAAGTATTTTTGGAAGTGTTCAGTTCATCTTTGTTTTTGGTCTTTACTTGATGTTAATAGGTTGCCTGTTTTGCTAATGACTGGTCTTTTTCTGGAGGTAATAGCACCTGTTAGCTTCTTCTGTATGTTATATAGAGTTTTTCTGTCTCATGTTTTTGCTGCATTTTCTGCTTCTTTTGCCATATTGTCCATATATTCTCTTTTTTCTCTTCTAGCTGAACGTTTTACCTTATTGTCTAGTTCCTTTGTGTGTCACTTTTGCCAAAACTTTTCCAAGATCTGTCGTTACATTCAACATGTCTAATTTGGCTGCTCATCTTTCATGTATGTATTTCCATGTGTTATCTGATATCCATGCTTTTCTACTTGTTGACTGCAGTCCAGCACTTGCTTTTACTGCCGTGATAATGGCTGTGCTGTATGAATTCCAAAATTCATCTATATCTGTTTCGTTTACCTCGCTGAGTACTGTAAAATGATTGGTAAGTTCCAGTTTGAAATTATTGTTAGTATTATCTTCCTGTAGGCTACGACTGTTTATCTTTCTATGTACTGCTTTCTTGTATTGGCTTTTAAGTTTAAATCTTATCTTTCCTATACACAGGTTGTGATCATTTATATTTACACTTGTGTATAAACTGAAAGTACTTCAAGAGAGAGGAGTATAAAGTTAATAACAAAGAAAAACAATTGTGTTTTATGTGTATCTGGACATACAGGTAATGAAAGTCTCGTGAAGTCAATGCAGCTTTAATATCGGAGGTTTCACTACAATAGCCGATTATGTATTTTAATGTATCCATTTATTTCCGGGAGTTTTATACATGGATTTGTAGCGCTTACGCGATCTATGTGTGATTCTAGTCACCGTCCAATCAGATGCATTGTTTAGATCCCCATCAGCCCATATAATGTAATACTAAGTATTCCACAATAGTTATATGCCTGAATGTTTGACCAGCTATTATAAACCCTCACCTGAGGTTTTGGCTCAGTCGATATGTGACCACTGACTCCCAAAGTTCCCCTCGAATAAAAACATCAGATAAGAAATGCACATCTGAAACAATAAATAAATATGTCAAGCCAAAAACAGCTTTCAAAGGAATGAGAAACATCTTATGCAATGCATCTCTGTCACGGAGCAACAGAAAGAAGAGTTCTAGAATGTTACATTGAGCCTACGCTACTCCCTGGAAATGCGTCATGGACAGTGAACTTTGCAAAGATCACTAGCAGCTACAAACATGCAGTTTCTAAGAAGAATACTAAGAATAACATGGACAGCTAAGGTGATAAACAGAATATCTAAAGAAAACAAAACGCAGAAAGAAACCTAATTAATAACTTACGAAAAGAAGAACGGTCACATACACGTTCTAAAATTCGAAAGGGAGGGCTTGAAAACAACAGAACAAAAAGAAAAATAAATGGTCAGAGAGGTAAAAAAGTAAACAGTTTAAACTGAAGGAAACAGTTAAAATTCAGCAACCGAGCTGACGAGAAATATCAGTGACCGAGATCTATGGATAGATATGGCCGCTAACGTCTACTGATGAGGGAAATAATGATGGCGGTCATCTAACTATTTCAGTGGGGTTATATTGACAGTCATAGTATAATATCAAAGATCATCCTACCTATAGTGCGTGAATATTCTGAATTCGCAGGGCCCACTACACTGTGCATAAGAATAAAATATCCAACAGGAACTCCTACATGTAATGGCACTAGAACACAAAAACACTTCTCTAGTGAGATTACAGCGGTGGTCCAACTTGTGGTTCTTGGAAAATGTAAGATGGGGTATCCCAGCTACCATATAAGTCACTCCATTCACTTCGAAAGATAAATCTACTGTGCTCAGGTCAGGTGTCAAAACGATGTTCATCCACATTAGTGTCATTAGACATCTCAGGTCCCAGACTGCTAAACCAGGTCACGAAGGGAAGAGAACGTACATCTTGGGATATAATTAAAGGAAATAGGAGTGATATAACTCTACCGTTTTCTTTTCACCAAGTTTATGAACTTCACTTGTCTGGAGCTGAATCTAAGAACTAGGACAAATAAAAAAAATCTGGCAGGAAATCCGAACTGTGAGGCAGAAAACGCATCCTAAACAAGCAACACTTAACAGGAACTATCAGCAAACATTCTCTTGTATGGATGCTGCGGTATGCGGCGGGGCATATATAAGGTTCTCCCGAATGCAGTGAAGCCGGAGTCTGAATTTTATTTTTTAAATTTAAATAAATCAACCACACAGTTACTAAGTCATCTTTTTTTTTACAAATGATCTGACACTTTAGGATAATCATTTTTTTTTCTACAAATGATGCGATAATTTAAATTTAGGATAATCTAAGGGAGATGAGTGGGTACCAAGAACTTCCCAGTCATTGGGTCTAAGGCACGGGTTATTCTAGAGTTATTTCTACCTAGCCAACATCCATCCACTCTAGCTTGGGCCCAGTCAGCCACCATGAAACAGTCCATGGAAGTTTAAATCTGAACATATTTTATACATATAAACTATAAATATTAATCATTAATCATTAGTATTTGAAAGTTTATTGGCATTTCACTTTTTATAAAATGATATACCGATAATAGAAATGCGCAATGCTGTAAGTATTATATATATATATATTCTATCTCTGTTCAAATTTCTGCAGAACTTTTATGACGCTGAGTATCTGTTTCTGATACGTGCAGATTTTTCTATACCTAATGATCAAATATAGAGATATTGATCTCGTTAACGCTGTACACCTTAGAAAGCTGAGATACCTCGGCCACATCAAGAGGCATAATAACATGGAGAGCTTGATTGTAGAAGGCAGTGCCCGGCAAAAGAGACAAGGGACGACCTCGCGGCAGGTGGACTCAGGACATCACGGAATGTCTGAACGTGCTACTGCAAGACGCTGGTCAACTTGCGCAAGACTATATTGCACTCAGGGAGGCTATGAGAGGGACAACGTTCTGGAAAGGACATGTCGCATGAATGTATATTCTATCTTGCATTTCTTTTTAAAGATCTTTAAATTAATGTTACATTTAACATTTTCTTTGTAAGTATAATAAAGTGATTATGACATATTAAACAGTTTTTGTCACGTTTTCACTGGTTATTTGTTTTCAATCCAGTTTAAGCAAAATGTTAAGATAAAGAACGTTATCTTCAGTGACTGGTAATCCCCTGCTACCATAACTTTACCAAAGCCCAATCCCATTCTGAAAAAAATGGATAAAATAATGAAATTAGCAACGAAAAATAAAATGATATAAGATTTGCAACTCTTGTACTCTGTGAGTTATCTGCTTGAGTAAGTCAATACATTTTGTTTACGTATTTTGCGAAAAAAGACTGAGGTGCCGAGTGAGCTTGCTGTAACTTCTGCAGAACACATCTATCATATATAATCCTCTTAGCTCTCTAGACTGAAAGACGCTGAGGACATACCATAGATGGATGAGACAAGAAACATTGAAGGCTTTATTACGACGTCTTCATTTACAAAGGTAACCTACGAGTGTCATTATCACTTTCAAAAGGGATGTAATGAAGTAAGAAAAACTTCACATATACATTCACGAGTTATATCCCCTCAAAAATGCTTGGGACTGGAAAGCTTTGCTGTATACGTCAGTATCTTTCTCTAAAGATGTAATTACTGTATATTCAAAGTTGAATATTTTTTTTACCTCTAGCGTCTTATTCTGCACACCTGTTACTGATCTTACTATATATAATATATACATATATTCATGAGAAATGGTGTTAACCAGCCAGTTTTCTGCGACACCTAATCCTGTCAATATCTCTTTATTTAATGTTCGTTCTATCCATGATATTCTAAGTGTCAAACATTTCAGTTGATGTTATACTCTTCTCCAGTGGTTTGTTAAGTGTCCATGTTTCACATCCATACTGAGAATATATAAGTTCTTAGTAAAGATAACTTTGTTTTCTTGTTGGTACCTTGCCGCATACTCTTCATTTGTGCTAGTTTCTGTGACGCAACTGTCATTCTTCTTTTGATTTCCACTGCACAGTCGTCATTGGTGGTGATAACTGAACCTACATATTCGAATCCATTTACGTTTTAAAACTCTTGATGGTCCAATAATTAGTGTATAAGTATACAACTATACACGAAGCACTGCAGTAAAACTGTGATACCAGAATGTATAAAATAGGAAAAAAGTAGGAGCAGCTTTATTACTTAAAGATTACAAAGTTGTGACGTTTTGGCGTGAGCCTTAATCATACAAAAACAAAGTTGTGCAGACAATGTTATATTTAATTAGCTGTTTGTCCTAGCAAATATTATCATGGCATTAAATATCTCCAGAAGATTATGACGTTTAATATTACAAAAGACAGTGAAATATTATGGATGTTTATTATGAAAAGCTAAGAGAAATTATTATGTGGATAACAAGTTCGAATGGCTCACTCTAATGCAACAAATTGCAGCCTCAAAATAGGACGAAACACAGACAAAACAGAGATGCCTGGTTCTTTTATTTCCGACAATGAGTATGAACTTTACACAAACAGCATATCATATTCTTGGCACAAGACGAAAACTTGGACTAAGTCACGGCATCACAGCTTTGATGGTTTCAAAATATTTATCACGGCATCATAAAAAATGCATTTTGTTATCAGCCGTAGTTATGTTATTCTTCTTCGAATAAAAAAATATGTTATATGTATAAATTAACGCGTATCTCAAAATGACTGCCAATCATATATTATACAAATAAAATGAAGAGAAATACATTCTATTTATATTTCCGATTCATACAACCTACATGTGCTTAATAACTTGAATTCACCGTTTAAATAGTGCCATATGGAGTAAGTGGAATGCGCATTATATTTAACCCGAGAATAACAATAACACCAAATAAAACGTTTTAAAAAATTCTTCTCGCCAGTTATGTCAGAAGATATGACAACTGATATTTAGAAATGATGAGGAGATACGGACATCTTTACATTATCAAATTAATCAGTGGAACGTTTGCCAGGTGATCTGTGACGATACGCACCGTGAATGTCTTTGTTGTGTCTAGGACGTAAATTTTTCCCATCTGTTAGATCACTCTGTCACCCACTGAATGCACAAGTGTACAGTCTGGGACGAAACAGTTACCCATCTGCAGCATCATTGTATCACCCACTGAATGCCCATGTGTACAGTCTGCTACATCATTGTATCACCCACTGAATGCCCATGTGTACAGTCTGCTACATCATTGTATCACCCACTGAATGCCCATGTGTACAGTCTGCTACATCATTGTATCACCCACTGAATATTGTTTCTACAACATTTTACTACGAACAAACTGGGCTGTTTTCATATCCGGCTGGAAACTCAGAACATGTTTAATGAGCCGTGAAACATACTCCCTGTATGTTAGAAAACAAATACACCCACACACTCTAACTTAGTTTTATAAGCCCTGCAGTAAACGTCCTATAGGTTAGAAAACAAATACACACATACATTCTAACTTAGTTCTATGAGCCGTGGAGCAAATTCCTTGTCAGTTATAAAATAAATACACACTCTAACTTAGTTTTATAAGCTCGCCCAGGCAAAGACGACACGTCACACTTTTAGTTCTTGTAATATCTATGAACCTATAAAGCCAAATCAAAAGTGGAATATTTGGTAGTTTTCATATGACGCACAGAGCACTTGAAATTAGCACAAGAAATATCAGCCTTGGAAACAGAAGTTTTCCTCTTTCTTCAAGGATCTCATCATTGAAAGAGTTCAACTTTTCTAAATCAACTACTTCTTATAAATAAACGAACAATAATTAATATATAAATAGAAATGTAACATTTAGTCTCCTCAGTACTTTTTAAATCTTTAAAATGCTGCACAAAAACACTGCAAAAAGTAATTTCATAATGTCCAAAAAAAAAAAATCACTGAATGCAAAAATACTCAGAGTAATGTCCGACTAAAGATTTGTGATCTACTGTTAAAAATCAATCTATTGAAAGACAGTTCCATTTTCATTTCTGTGTATGTAATTTTCGAATTGATATTATTCGAATTATTGGAAATTATATAATTAAATCTCCCCCGTGTGGTACCCGGGATCTGCAAAGAATAGGACCACTGTACCCTACCACGCATGATCGTAAAATGCGACTAAGGAGGGTTCAGAATAGGGCCAGCAATTCTATCTGGTAAAAAAAAACTATCAGACTGCTACAGAAACAGAAGCAAGGGAAAAAACAAATGCAGGTGGAAGGAGAAATACTTATCAGGAAACTGAGCCCATGAAGGTTGTGGATGAAAGCCAGCCACTGGAAGTCCACAGCCCGACTGCAGACCTCCTGGAACCTAAACACAAGACACAAATAGGCAGCTGGAATGTAAGAACACTAAACCAGACTGGAAAACTAGCACAAACCATCAAGGAAATGCACAGATACAAACTAGACATACTAGGAATACAAGAAGCAAGATGGACAGGGCATGGCAGAAGGAAATTAACAACACAGCACACAGAAGATACAATAATATGGTAAGGTAAAGAAGATCTTCATGAAGGAGGAGTAGCATTGATTATAACAAAAGAAGCATCAAGAGCATTGCTGAAATGGACCCCAATAAATGAGAGATTATTATATGCACGGTTCAACACTAGATTCATGAAGCTGTCTATTATAGTTTGTTATGCACTAACAGAAGCAGCTGAAGAGGAATTAAAAGAAGATTTTTACAACAGCCTCCAAGCCACATTAGAAACAATACCCAAGCATGATATGCTACTCATCTTGGGCGACTTCAATGCAAAAGTATGTGAAGGAAATGAATATAGAAGAAGAATCATGGGAAGAGAAGGAATCGGAGAAATAAATGAAAATGGAGAAAGATTGTGCAGTTTCTGTGAAGAAAACATGATGACCATTGGAGGGACAATTTTCCAACATAAAAACATCCATAAGGTGACTTGGAGGTCACCAGATAAAACCACAGAAAACCAAATCGATCACATACTAATAAACAACAAGTGGAAACGGTCACTACAAGATGTGCGAGCAAGGAAAGGAGCAGATGTAGGAAGTGATCACAACCTTCTGGTAGCAAAAATAAAACTAAAATTAAGGAAAGCCAAAATCGGAGAACACAGAAAGATACATTTTGATACAAGAAAACTGATAGACCAGCAAACAAGAAATGAATTCTCAATAGTACTTAAGAACCGCTTCAGTGTCCTACAAGACGAAGCAGAAATGTCCATATTAGAGTTCAATAAAACACTACAGGAAACAGCAAAAGAGGTGCTGGGATATCGGAAAAGGAGAAAAGAGGAATGGATAAGCGAAACCACATGGGAAAAGATAGAGTAAAGAAAAGAAATCAAGAAAAAATTACTGAACACCAAATCACAACGGCTTAAAGAACGAGTTTTAAGTAATTATGCGCAAAAAGACAAAGAAGTGAAGAATCATGCCGTCAAGATAAACGTCAATATTATGACAACTTAGCAGAAACAGCAGAGAAAGCAGCATATACAAATGACATGAAAACCATATATAAAACCACAAAGCAGATGACAGGTAACTTCAGCACAAGATGTGAAAGTGCAGTAAGAACACAAAATGAACAACTGGTTAGTGGAGAAAGAGAAAAAATTGAAAGATGGAGGGAACACTTTAACACCCTACTAAACAGAACACAAGCAGCACAAACAATAGACATACCTGAAGCAAAAACGGAACTAAACATCAATACAGGACCAATAACAATAAAGAAGCTAAAATCAGACAGGGCACCAGGTGAAGATGAAGTGACTGCTGAGATGTTGAAAGCAGAAGAAACAGAAACACCCAAACAACTTTGCCGGATATTACAACAAATTTGGGATCTAGAAAAAGCCCCAGAGGAGTGGAAAACTGGTCTTATAGTAAAACTACCAAAGAAGGGTGACCTCAGAGATTGCGGGAACTGGAGAGGCATTACCCTACTGCCACTCACCAGTAAAGTATTTTGCAGAATAATCATCAACAGAATTATACCAACACTTGAGGAAAAACTTCAGAAAGAGCAGGCAGGATTTAGGAAAGGAAGATCATGCATAGACCACATATTTGTACTTAGACAAATATTAGAACAGGAAAATGAGTGGCATAGCACAACATAAGCGTTGTTTATAGATTTTGAAAAAGCCTTTGACAGTGTCAACAGAGATGCACTGTGGAAAATCCTAAGATGGCATGGCCTCCTTCATAACATAGTGAATGTAATCAAAGGGTTTTTTTTAATATGAGGGTTTTCAGTGCAAAGTGATCTGTGGAGAACATACCTCCAGCAGCTTTAAAGTTCAACCAGGAGTGAAGCAGAGATGTGTACTATCACCAACATTATTTATCTTGGCAGTAGACTGGTTAATGAAGGAGGCAACATCAGACAAACGCAGAGGATTACAATGGACCCTTGACACAGTACTGGAGGACCTTGACTTTACGGACGACATTTGTCTATTATCAAGCAGTCACAAAGATATGCAAGATAAAATAAACAAGCTAACTCAGAATGCAGACAATAGAGGACTAAAGATCAACGTAGGAAACACAAAGTTAATGAAGCAAAATGTGAACAACAGAAATGTACTCAGAGTAGATAACAAGTTAGTGGAAGAGGTCAACGAATGTGTATACCTTGGCAGCAGAGTAGTAGAAAATGGAGACAGCACAGAGGACATCAACAGCCGACTTACCAGATCAAACCAGGATTTTGCAATGCTGCAGACTACATGGAAATCCAAAAAACTAAGCATAAATATGAAAATCAGGATATTTAAGAGTAATGTTCTAAGTGTACTACTCTATGGAAGTGAATGCTGGAAAATCACCAAAACCATAGAAAACAAGTTGAATTCTTTCCAGACTAAATGTTTACGAAGAATTAAAAAAATATTTTGGCCAAACACCATAAGAAATAACATCTTATTAGCAGAAATGCAGATGAAACTACTGACAACAATTATTGAGGAAAGACGCTGGCGATGGTTGGGACATGTGCTCCGAATGACTGACAACTCACTACCAAAAATAGCACTAAGATGGACACCACAGGGGAGCAGAAGTAAGGGTAGACCAAAAGAGACATGGAGAAGAACAACAGAAAGGATGTTGAACAATAGAGGGCTCACCTGGGCGAGAGCAGAAAAAAATGCGAAGGACAGGCATTTGTGGAAAACCCTTGCGGAAGCCCCATGTGCCCTGGGCACTTAAGGTTCAGAGAGAGATATATATAATTAAATCACTATTGTTACTTCTCAGGCCCGTGTAATCGTAGTTTCATCTCATCGATATATTGGAATGCGGAACAGTCTAACATGCACATTCTTTTCCTCCTGTTTCAATAAGTTCAGTTGTTTATATCCACTACACCAGAATTGTTTATGTCCACGAAATCCTCATTTTGCCGTACTTTACTTCCTCCACACCGGGGCATTACCCGCACTCGTTATACTGAAAACTTTAACATCGCTGGTCTCACTCATCATGAGATCACGTGTTACCAATAGCTTTATTTCACCTTTAGCAGCATAGGTCAAGTTTTAATTGTATTGACTACTCATGAGAGCTACTCAGCATTGGTAACATATCACATAATTGTGGGCATCTTCCCTTTCCTTCTCTAATGGCTGACGCTAGTGGGATAATGTGATCTAGTAACACAACGGTTACACACACGAACAACACACCTTCTATAAGACATACTCCTGACATGGGCCCTGGCATGAATGACGTATAATATTCACTGGAAGATTACCAAGGCCGGTCATAAAGTACCAGCAGGCGTGTTTAACTGATGACTCCGGATGACGATGATGGAAATCGGTGGTGAGTAGAACACATCAAATCACATATCATATTTCTCGCGACCACACGTGGATAACAAGTTCGAATGCCTCACTCTAATACAACCAACTGTAGCCACAAAATAGGATGAAACAAAAACAAAACAGAGACACCTGTTTTTTGTTGGTTTTTTTTTTTGACGATGAGTATGGACTTTACAAGAACAACATATCATGTTCTCGGTACAAGGCCGAAACTTTGACTAACTCACGACATCACAGTTCTCCTACTTTCACGACATTCTTCCCCAAGACATTATCGGACGCTCAGCCCAGCCAGGGGTGACCACTCCTGACAGTGCAAGAAATAACAATTCTCAGGGGCTTTAACGTTGCCTATGTTATTTTCCCAGGGTTGTATACCCTTACACCCATTTTCTGTTACATAATGCAGGGTCTAAATTATCGTTTAATGATAATGCAACACACTTAATGTATATTCCTCTTAAGTAACAGTTCCTAAATCACAGATATTTATCTTTTAGTATGCATTAGATAATGCAGATACGCAAGTGTACACAGTACAAGACGTGGTGAAGAAAACAGAGGTTCTTGTGTACCTAATATTTCAACGAAGTAAAGAAACGTCTGTGACTCTGAACTTAACGTTTCCTTGTAAAAAATCCTTGCAGAAAAATATGCTTGAAAGTGTTTCTATATCTACGGCTCATGTGATAGTAAATAAATATATTCACAGAGGAATTGATGGACTCCAGAGCAAACCCTGCGACTGAGAGTAATACGGATATACGGTTGTATCTGCCGTTAATATTCAGTTCTGGCTCAAATGCCAACGCCAACATTAAAATGCTGACAGGAACAAAGGATACAATAAAAACAGTGGACAGCATGACAACCATCTTTGCTGCCCTCAGATTACGATCAGAACCGTGTGAGTCACTCGTGGCAGTTTTACGCCATCTCGTGCCCTTCCTGAGACTGACCACTAGTATCGCGGTACATACACTGATGATGATAAATGCAGCAAGGGGGATAACAAAGCTGTTGACTGCATATGAGACCCTCTGGACGACATGGTCATTTCCAGAAGAGACGAGGCTGAGGAGAGTTCTGTTTCTTTCAGGAAAGAAAACCGAGTCGAGCTTGCTGACCGCGTACTCTGGCGCTGCCGATGTCGTAAGAATAATGAAGATACCTATTATTATGGTAGATACTTTCTTTGGCGTTATGATACTTTTTACCTGCGAAAGTAAATAAGGTATTATTAATTAATTTCGTTTAGCACATTAATTGCCCAAAACACCGCAAGCAATAGAATATATGCCTGTTCAGAATGATATGATACAAAAATAGATTTCATTTCTTGGATTACGGCGGATATTTTTCAGTCCATGATTAGAACTAAAAAACAGGGGTGGGCGTGTGCACATGTCAGGGGGACTATGTCGATCCCTGCACGGTTAGCCAATCTTGTCTGCAACTGGAGAGGTGGTACAAGGGTCTTGGCCAGCTACGGTTCGCCAACCGTGACGATAGTTTGTCAGCTATGAGTCGCTGGTGCCAAATCAGGCATCGTCCTTACTTCCGTCTTGTCGCATTAAAGAGGTGTTAGTTAAAATGGTATTCATGTGAACGGTCTTAACACATAATCTGCAAAAAGCAACATTTTTAATACAAGTAATTACAAGAGACAGACAGAAAAAGAGGTTGACCACCTGAAACTATAAAGAGGACACTGCTAGGAGAGGCCAGTTCAGTGGGTATAACATCCCTTGATGAGACTGAAAAACTCGCCGAGGACAGGAAATCTTGGCGAACTACCACACGGGCCCTATGTGAGTTCTAGCGGCTCGGGAAGGACGTAAAATGTAAGAAGTCATGATCAATGGATTAAATACTTTGCCCCTTCGATGGATGCTTTACATTATCTACTCATGTCTATTACTTCCTAACGGATAAAAAGCCTAACATGTACAACAGAGACTTCTACTACAGGTTTAAATGAGCACCTTTAAGACGTGTCACTAAAACATTGACATCACTCAAAAACTGACATATGTGTCTTCGGATCATTACTGTGATGTGAATACTGTTGGATATTTCACTAAAGATTCGTTGTGGGAACATTCATTGAAGCAGTCTTTTACAGTCGAAAAGAATGGATTGAATTATGCATTTAAAAAAAGCTAGAGAATGGCAATATCAGTATGTGTCCATTTCATAAAGTTTTTGTGCCTGGTGCACACTGTCTACAGAGACGAAGTCTTCAAACATACGAAATAGCCATAGCAGATGGTATCTTCTTTGCTACGGTATTTCACTCACAGCGAGTTCTCCTGGCAGCTAATTCTTACTTCTGAAGTTGAAAGTACACTTCAAGACACAATGTCAAGCGACGGTTATTATTATATGCACATACATAGAAACATGTGAAGCGACGATTATTATTATATGCACATAAAGTAGAAACATGTGAAGCGACGATTATTATTACATGCACATACAGAGAGACATGTGACATTTGTGAAATAACAAATCATTCATAATTAATTCAATGTCATTCATATGTGTTTAATGTGATGTTACATAATATCGTTGCTATAATTGTATCTTGCGGCTGTGAAGGCATTTGGCTTACAACAGAGAGGCCTACAGGAAAGTTGTTAGGGAGGCAAAGTTCCACAAGGCACACGCGAAGGATTGACTTAATTAAATCTTGCTACAGAATTAAAATCAATGAAAAGCTTCATACACTATATCGCTCACACACTCTTCATATAAAAAAAACAATCATATAAAGTGATGTATTTCAAAAGCTAAGATATAAATGGGAAAGTGATGTGTATATTTTAATACCAAGAGCATGGGCTCTGTATCTGGAATCCTTACCTGTAGAGGCACCAGCACGCACAAACATCTCTCTAAAGTTATAACAGCCGTGATCCAGCTAGAGATTCGAGTAAACATAAGATGGGGTATCCCAGCAACCATATAGGCCACGCCTAAAACTTCAAAAGACAGATCTGATGTGGTCATCGATAAGATCAAAAATATGTTGGTCAAAGCTAGTGTTACCAGGCACCCAAAGTCAGAGGCTGCCAGACCTGTTTGTAGAGAGACAGAGGGAGGAAAAAAAAACATCATCATGAATTAAACCCTGTCAAAGTCCACACAAAGAACTTGCCTGAGCTTAAAACTGAGTATTTTGGCTACATAAATAACTGACAAGACGTCAGTTATGATACCTGTAACTTTGAGTCAGCTACTTCCATATTTTTACTTCAAGAACCTTTTCTTATATCTGTAAAGTTATCAGTCTACATGTAGTGAAGGAGAGTGAAGGAGATAGATAGAGAGAGAGAGAGAGAGAGAGGTTGGGAGAAAGAGAGGGGGTGGGAGAGAGAGGGAGAGAGAGGGTGGGAGAGAGAGGGGGTGGGAGAGAGAGAAAGAGAGAGGATGGGAGAGAGAGAGGGAATGGGAGAAAGAGAGGGTGGGAGAGAGAGGGTGGGAGAGTGGGAGAGAGAGAGGGTGGGAGAAAGAGAGGGAGTGGGAGAGAGAGGGGGTGAGAGAGAGAGAAAGAAAGTGTGGGAGAGAGGGGGTGGGAGAGAGAGAAAGAGAGAGGGTGAGAGAGGGTGGGAGAGGGGGGTGGGAGAGAGAGAGGGTGGGAGAGGGGGGTGGGAGAGAGGGAGAAAGAGAGGGAGTGGGAGAGAGAGGGGGTGGGAGAGAGAGAAAGAGAGGGTGGGAGAGAGAGGGGGTGGGAGAGAGAGGGGTGGGAGAGAGAGGGGGTGGGAGATAGAGAGGGTGGGTGAGAGAGAGGGTGGGAGAAAGAGAGGGAGTGGGAGAGAGAGGGGGTGGGAGAGAGAGTGGGAAAGAGAGGGTGGGAGAGAGAGGGGGTGGGGGAGAGAGGGGGTGGGAGAGAGAAAGAGAGAGGGTGAGAGAGGGTGGGAGAGAGAGGGGGTGGGAGAGAGATAGAGAGGGTGGGAGAAAGAGAGGGTGGGAGAGGGAGTGTGAGAGAGAGAGAGGGTGGGAAACCACATTAATAGTTCTGAAGATACAAACTAGTATTCTGGATACTGTTGTACATTAATTTCATATAACGAGAAAAACAGTACAGCAATTCTTCTAACACATTTGAACATTCTTTTTTAGTCATTTTCTGAAATACAATTATAGTTACTTTCGATTTACATTTACAATTATAGTTACTTTCGATTTACACATCAGATGTCCGTTACTGGGAATAAATAACTTAAAGAAACCAATAGGGTCACTGAAATGAAAATTGAAAAATAAATACTGTATATAAGAAGATATCCTATGTAGCTAGTCAACTTTTCACTTACAAAAAACATTGAACTAAAAAGAATCATGGTTTTAAATTATGAAATTTAACGACAGTATTTGCTGTAATTGTATGATTATTTTAGTGCACAAAAAAGTCGAAAATAAACTTTTCTCTATCTTGACAAAGTTTGATTTTTGTATTTATAGTAGGTAACATTCTCTGTGTTAATAGTTATTAATTTTATTTGTAGTATAGCAGATACGACTGTTTGTCTTGATAGCAGATAGGATAACATATAGCTACTTTTTTACGTAAATCTGGAAAAGCGAACAACTACAAAGGCATACATATTTTTTTTAAAATCTCTTGAATGAGTAAGTTATATATATCTGTTGCAGAACTCATTAAATTTTAGTTTGTAAGCCTGTACAGTATCTCGATTTTTTTATAGCAGCATGACCAACGATATTTTCATCTCCTGAGTCGCACCACAATGCTGCGATGGTCTGTGATTTGTGTCCATTCCATGTTCTTAAAGTGCCTCTAGATTCTAAGCATTCATGCAATCTACGAACATGTGTAGAATATATAAAAACAACCGTCTACTACCATAGAGGCACTTTGGAGATATGACGTGTGTGTCCATATTTTCCTTAATCAATCGCCAACTCTCTAGAGTGATGTGGTTAGCATTACATTGGTACTCTCTAGAATGATATGATTAGCATTACATTGATATTCTCTAGAGCAGTGTGGCTAGCATTACATTGGTACTCTCTGGAGTGGTGTGGTTAGCATTACATTGGTACTCACTAGAGTGGTGTTTTTAGCATTACATTGGTACTTTCTAGAGTGATGATGTTAGCATTACATTGATGTCTCTTGAGTGATGTGGTTAGCATTAGATTGTTACTCTCTAGAGTGATGTGGTTAGCATTACATTGTTACTCTCTAGAGTGGTGTGGTTAGCATTACATTGGTGCTCTCTGGAGTGGTGTGGTTAGCATTACATTGGTACTCTCTGGAGTGGTGTGGTTAGCATTACATTGGTGCTCTCTAGAGTGGTATTGTTAGCATTACATTGGTACTTTCTAGAGTGATAATGTTAGCATTACATTGATGTCTCTTGAGTGATGTGGTTAGCATTAGATTGTTACTCTCTAGAGTGATGTGGTTAGCATTACATTGTTACTCTCTAGAGTGGTGTGGTTAGCATTAAAGTGGTACTCTCTATAGTGGTGTTGTTGGAATTATACTGGTACTCTCTAGAGTGGTGTGATTAGTATTACGTCTTACTGTCTTCCCTTCTCTAGCCCCAGAAGGAACCAGGTACCCGTTTCTCAGTTGAGTGACTGGGACGCCTGTGACCGGACTCGAACTGGTGATCTTTCCTATGAATGATTAGTGCACTAACCGGCTCACCACTCAGTCGCCCAGTCCGAGGCTGTAATGTTGTCTCTTTTCGCAGGTCTCATAGCTTTGTAAGACTTTTTTGTGAAACGTCTCATTATCTAAAATGGTTCGTGCTATATTCATCTGCAGAAAGATCAAAACACTTGTAAAAGAATTATTCTGATATTAATAAATAACAGATTACCAATATGGATCCCAAGTAAATACAGAAGCAAATTAAGTAGGTTTCTTTCATGATAAAACAAAACCATCCTTATTTAAAAAGAAACAAAATGATCGAAGAAAATGGTTATGAAGCCCTATATTACATTACATGGCGTGCTGATTTATTCAGGAGATCAGATTTTTTTCATCTGATCTGATCCTTGATGCTCCCAGTGAGTTCAAATGTTTTTCTTCCTCCAAGTCAGTTAGTCTTTCGACTGACACATTTTTCTCTTGATCTCTCTTTCCTCCTTTTTTTTCTCTGAATTTTCCAGTCATTATCGAGTTCTCTAATTCCTGTCTTCTCTTGACCTGTCCAATAAATTTTAACTGCCCTTTTTCGTGCAATTTAGACTAGTCTTCTTTCTTCTGATGATCTTCAGAAAGTAAAACAGCTGAAGAAGCTGTGGAAAGGAACAGACAGAACTACAAAAATAAGTATTATAAGGCATGTATCTTGCCCATCGCAACATATGCCTGTGAGACCTGGGCACTTAACAAAATAGCTGAGAAGTACATAAATGCCTATGATTGTAACTGCTACGGTAGACTTCTTTAAAAATCATGGTCACAAAACGAAGACATATATCCATACTACAAGAACGTAATATTGAAGAAGGTTGGCCAGTAAAAAGGATTAAAAACAGAAAACTTAAATATTCTGGACACACTAAACGTCATTAGAATTTAGAGAAGACCGTATTGGAAGGGTACACAATGGGAAAAAGAAAGAGAGGAACACCAATTCGAATGTGGCTGCAAGACATCTTTGATAATCTGCAGATTGATGCATTAGCAGCAGGGCATCTTGCTTACAACCGAAAGATATACAGGAGAGCTGTTAGGGAGGTAAAGTTCGGCAAGGGACATGCAAATAAATGATTTATTTTTTCAATAACATCCTTGAGGAGTTTTTCACTTGTTTTATTTTTGTCTGTCCAATATATCGTTTGCTACTTTCTCAAAAAAAAACACGTCTCTGATGCTTCCAATTTGTCGTTTGTTTGTTACTTGTCCAACGTTTTATAGCCATGTAATAGTACTTGTTCTGTATAGCACTGTAACACTCTTTTCTTACTTTATGGGAGATCATGTTTGGTAATATCATCTTCTTGTTATATGAAAATGAACTGCTTTTGCCGTACCTATCCGTGATTTTATTTCATGTGTTCTCTTTACTTCTGTGAGTGAAACGATATTATACGTTGTTATTGTTATTTTTCTTAACCATTTCATGGTTGCTACTTCTTATTGCTAACTTTTCTTCTTTCATTTATTCATCTCTCTACCTGTTTTCTTAAAACTGCACGGTACACCCCCATTTATTAACCTCACCTACTCTACAATATAAGTCTCACAGCAGTTGCAATCACAGTTATCCAGGTATGCTTTCCCTGGCACCATAGGATCCTAATTAAACATTCATGCGTAAAATAAACGACCAATCAAATAATACCTGCCAGGCTAATGTTAACTGGTTCCTTGAATCCTTGACTGACGAAGCAGATTATGTTGACGCTGTTAGTACCAAGACCAAAAACATCGATCATGACACATAAAGGTATAATAATCATCTGAATTGTCTTCAACGTACGAAAGTCAGTAGAGACGCTGCCGAGGGCATTTATATCGGAACTGTTTACCTTTTCCATCTGTCTCGCTCTATTTAAGATAGGTTGAAAATTATGAGAATCAGTTTACCTTTTTGTCACAAACTGTGAAACAATCTTCTGTTCTTAATGCTACAAAACATGCTTTTCGAGCGTTTATAATAGACACAAGTGCTAACAGTATGCGTCTGTAGGACTGCTTACGCTTTTGTTTTTGTTATTTTTTCACATTAATTTATAATAAAGTTCAACCTGCCCAAAATATTTTCTCCTAAAATATTTTTTTTTCTAATTATCTTCCAACATGCAACGTCCCTTGATCTTCATATTTGCCGTTTTTGCCTTTCGATGATCGGTGGATCTTTGATTGTCTTCTGACAATGATTTGAATAAGTGGCCTCTGGGAAGAAAGTGGTCTTGTGGACCCGGTTATTTGAGCCAGCTAAATGGCTCTGACTAAAGCACGCTTAAGGGTTGGTCTTAACGCCAGTTTGATTTATTTCTTTCGGATTAACGGGTGTGTTGACCGAGCTTCTTATGGTGATGGAGTCTACATAAGTTTCTGGCTTGCGTCTTCTCAATGTATTCTATCTAACTGCCGTCACGATGCCTGTCTTTTGCGGTGTAATCAATAATCATATTGTAAAAGTGGCAGCTCCAAAGAAATTGGAACACAAAAGAGTGAAACTGAAAATTCAGAAGCGTCTTAATATTTTCTTCTTAAACCAAATTAAGATGCAGTTATCAAAGAATCAGATTACTGGTTCATATTCTTCTCCTTTCTCCTTTGTTTAGAAAGAATTTCCGTACTCTGAAGAACTGCTCGGCTGGTCGATGTAATAAACAGCAAAGCTGATTCTTACTTGTGTTAACAGCCGAGTGTTGATGCAGCACGCATTGATCTAAACCATTCAATCTCAGACCACAAAAAGCTAGAGAGAAGTCTTTCTTTAACAAATTTAACAGAACGTATTTCTTGAAACCGTATACGCATCATATTTAAACATAATTTGATCCTCTGTTATATTTTTCTTCCCAAAGTGACACGACGATGATTTGTTCAAAATAGTGTGTTATATTATCGCAGAGTGTAGATATTTCATGTTTCATAAGTCTTACATTTCATTATTGACTTGTAACATAGAAATTGACAAGTTATAATTGATGGTCGGTATATACAGCATAAATCTGGTGTAATTCTTCTTCCTTTAGTTTCCGAGAACTAAATACCGGTCTAAACTGTACCAGATCAACAATATTAATACTTCTTTGAACATAATTACTTAATTGTAACACTGAAAGAAACAGAAACTTGTCATACCACTTACTGCCAGAGCGCAGTAGACGAACTTGATCACGGGTATTCAGAATAACTGCATCATTGTTATGAATACAGTTTGATGGGAATAAGTCTGATAGTTTTATTGTCAAAAGTAGAAGTACGTGAGGCTATGGCCTAACTTCTGCCATCTTTTAAAATTAACGTTGTTGTCTTCTTAAATTACGCTTTCAAAGAAGTCAGGTTTGATCTAGCGCACGGTGAGATTTCTTATTCTCTAACGTGGCGTGACTTAATACTAAAACAAAATAAAGACTTTTAGTTGCTGACGATACAGCCCTTCCGCACATAGGGGACTGTGGATTCTCTGGTTACCTATACTATAGGAGCACGCGACTCTCACTGGCTGTAAGTATTAACAAGATAGTGGTTCTTGGACAAGACCCGGCAACATCGATTTGTATAACATTAATAGGAATCTGTTTGAATCAGTGGAAAGTTCTGAACTCAAGGTTCTCCTTAGACGAAGAAATCAATACCGAAACAGAAAAGGAAAATCCCACAGTTGGCAAACATATAGAAATGGCATGGAACAACAGACCGTTAATATTGAAGACAATAGCTCTCATCTATTTATCCAACAAAGCAACTGAGATTCTGCGCTGTGCTAAATTTACATCAGTAATTGCAACACTGAGCAGCAGAAGACGCAGGGGGTTTGGAAAAGCAGCACGAGTAGATGGTAGCAGTGTACCCGAAAACACTTTATTTGGCGAATTTGTGGTGGTAAAGCTGCCAGATGGTAGAACAAGACTGAAATTCACATTATTTTATAAGTGATCAATGCGAGAGATCTGGGTAGAGCACTGTTAAAGTCTGAGTCAGGTGGAGAGCAGTTCTGAGTAGGTCACAGCATTATCTGAAGAGGAAATTAGGACCAGGCTCAAAGCTAGAAGACTCAAGTGCAAGAAAACTGGATATTGCAATACAAATATTGCTTACCGATACTCTGTATGTGTGTATGTGAAGCATGGTCCATGAATAAGAGAGTACAGCGAGAAATGGAGGCCATGGAAATGTAGTTCATAAGAAGGATGTTGAAGCTAATAAAACCAACGAAGAAGTCTTAAGAGAGGCTGGAGTTAAAATGGAATTACAGCAAAGATCAGAGGCAGACAAGTAAGATTTGTGGGGCATTTTCTGAGAAGAGGAAAACTGGAACACACTGTGGCAACTGGAAAAATGATGGAAGAAGAGGAAGACAGCTAGAGAAGTTACTGGATTGGCTGTTAGTGTGTCTAGGAAGAAAGTCACCGGCGGATCTCATAATTAAGTCTAAAGACAGGGAACTGTGAAGAGAAATGATCGTCTACGCCACGCGGCACGGCACTTGATATATATGTATATATATATATATATATATATATATATATATATATATATATCGTTGTTTCATCCGTTGGTAAACATTTCACAGTGGAAATAAAAAAAAAAACAAACTTGCGTTTTTGTCACTAACCCCTTAAGGCAGGTTCCACGGACCCCTGGGGGCTCCGGACCACGAACTGGGAAGCACTGGTCTAGTGTGTAAACCAAGTATTCATGCATATTTTCACTCCCACGTATTTCTCAGTTATCATCTTTATACATAATTTAGCTGCGATCGTTCTATCATATTTGTCGAAATTCAAACCATCGGTCACTAATTTCCACACTTATTTCATTTCTCATCAAATCGTGGATGGCATCGTGTGGACGTCTCGCTTTATTTTGTGGCTCAGAATGATGTATAGGAGTGTGTGTGAACTTGTAATTTTGAATGTCTAATGCCCGATTCTGGGCCACACACAGCCGATGTGTAGAAATGCATTTGGTGGAACACCTTCTATCATCTCATACATTCGTAACTGCGGCATTCTGGCGTCAGTTATTTATACACTGTACATTCTCATCAAGTATCCGCCTATGATTGTTTCAACTTTCATATTGCTTTGTGAAAACTCAAAAATTATATAGATTTTTAATAGTGAGTGACTAAAATTCCAAATAACTCATATTTACTAAACGATAGCAAGAATAACCTTCCCATTATCATGTATTTTCCATCACGTGTTAAAGTGTCGTCAAGAAGTGTAGAGGCAGATAATAAAGAATAGTATGTTGCATTAGTTTCTAAGTACAGAAAGTTCCAAGGCAACTTCCTCTAAAGTACCTATCGCATAGAATCGATGAATTATATTTAGCCGACAATAATTAGTGTATATGTATATAAATATACACGATATATTGTGTATAAGTTTGCAAGACATCGTTGACGATCTGAAAATGGATGCAGCAGCGGCCGGCCATCATGCTCACAACCGAGAGGCCTACTTGAGTGCTGTTTGGGAGGCAAAGTTCCGCAAAGGACATGCAAATGAATGAATGAAGTTTACAACTATACACGAAGCACTGGAGTAAAGCTGTGATACCACAATGTATAAAATAAGAAAAAAAACGTAGGAAGAGCTTTATTACTTAACGACTACAAAGTTGTGACGTTTCGGCGTGAGCCTTAATCATACACACCGAAGAATTAGAGAGAGGAGATCAAGTATAGATTCATATGAATCCAATGTTTAAAAAACAATAAAATGAATATAGCATTTAGCTATAACTTGAATGAATATGTAGCTTTTCCGACGCTCGTTTAGAAATGTACAGAAATTCGCATGGTGAAGAGTAGAGAATGTTTAAATAGAGACTTGTGATGTGTGATAGGTGGAACTATCCACATGATAGCTTAGTGGAGAGGGATTATGATTGTGGAAGAGGATAATGTTATGTGTAGCTGAATAACAAGTTCAAACCACGAGGTTCCAGCTTCCCATATTCCTAAATGTAGCAGTTCTGAAACGCTAGGCAGTTTGTGTCACATTCTTGACATTGTTTGATGGCTGGTACCAGAAAATCAGATTTGCATCTGTGGTTGGGACCACTGAATGATTCAGAGCTGGTTTCGAAGCATGTTGGGTGATATTGTACAGATGTTTCTGCATGCAGTCCCCTAGTCTGAGACCACTTTCACCAATATAAGTCATCTTGCATTTTTTGTCATACGATGACATATATTACATTACGAGACTCGCATGCGAATCCTTAATAAAGAATGAGGATACTTTTAGGAAAAGTGATTGTTTTCTTTTCTGAAACTACATTTTCTGGTGCCAACATATGCAAGGTCCCGCTTCAAGTGGATGTCCTTAAGATTTGGTTCATGCTTGTATGTTAATACGGGTGGATCAGAGAAAATGTCGCGGGTGTCAGGGTCAGTTTTATTTGTGGCAGATGACGATAAAGAATTTTCTTAACCATCTGACCACTAAGCTATCACACATCACCAGTCTCTGTTTAAACATTCTCTACGCTTCCCCATGCGCATTTCTGCACCCTTCTGAACGAGCACATTTTGAACGTAGCAGCGGGCGCATTTCTGAACGAGTGTCGGAAAATCTATACACTCTTTCAAACTAAGTGCTCTATTCATTTTATTTATTTATTTATTTATTAAACATAGGATCCATATGAATTTATACTTTATCTACTCTCTCTAATTCTTCGTCATGTATGTCTTTGTATGATTGAGGCACACGCCGAAACGTCACAATTTTGTAGTCGTTAAGTAATAAAGCTGTTCCTACTTTTTTACCAGTTTACAAAACTATACACCAAGCACTGCAGTAAAGCTGAGATACCAAAATGTATAAACTAGGAAAAAGTAGGAACAACTTTATTACTTAACTGCTACAACTTTTAGTTCTTAAGTAATAAAGCTGTTCCTACGTTTTTCCTAGTTTATACATGTGTAAACAAGATGATTAGTACTACATCTCTCAGGTTATACGGGAGTATTTTATTTACTACAAACCCCGTATTGTCGTACAAATATGGATCAACAATAATTCCTCTCCCCAAATCTCTTCTAAGGTCCTTGACCTCTCTACCCGTGTTAGACTTGCCGCCATATTGGGACGGCCATCATTATTTAAGATGTTAATTATCCACGTACATCACACATAGAAACAGCGGGATATATATCAGATGAAAACCCAGAACTAAAGTTTCAAAACAAGTTCCAGCTCATGCTGTTTAATAAACGAGAATGACAGAACAGGACTACAACACAGAGTACATGACACAACATAACTGCCAGTGATCAATACTAATAATAGCATGGTTCATTCATATCAATTGTCTGATTGTCTCAATCATGAGTTCCATTTCTACTAGTTTACTATACACATCAGCTATTTCTTGAGTTCCTGCCTTTCTTCTAGTCCCACCTCTTCTCCCTCTATCCTCTAACTTACGACTTTGGTCATCGGTGCCCGTACACCTGGTAGCCTATTCTGTCTCTCCCTTCTCTACTTTTCCTCCGCACTCTAGACTTTGATCGTCGGTGCATTCTGCGCCTGGTAGCCTCCTATATTAATTCAGTACTATTCTGTTGCCTGCTCAACCATCTGCCTTATTCCCTAATTCCTTCCTCCCTTCTTCCATAGCTCCTTGTCACGTTCAACCTCACTATACATGCATGTAATCATCAGTGTAATCATTATATAATCAATACAATCATAAATGATACCCACATAATCATTGAACATATGCAGAGCCCCTCTAAGTACACTCGATACCTCTAATTAAAAGTGTACACATTCTAACCAATCTCAATTACCTATTTTGTATATTAATAATAATAAAACACCTTACATCTACAAGCTTCACGAAAACAACATTACAGAGGTGGCGCGATAACTTTGATTTATAACACAAAACTACAACTGTATCCCGATTAGGGACATATACACAATATATACTAAGAACGGCACACATTTTAAATTCGCGCCTTACGTCACAAAAGCAAATCACAAGACTAAAGTGAAATCGTTCACTCCCTTGCTTGCCTATATCTCTCTACTCGCGATGCGTTGGAACCAGCCCCACTGGTCGGCCATGCCAAAAAAGACTGTTCGCGTATCTCCCCCCTTCTCACACATATAGCCAAGGGCAGTGGTTGCAATCCCAACTAAATGCTAGATATGGGCAACATACAGTCGACACAACATTGGAGTCATCTTCCTAGAAACGCTGAAGAAGATCCTGATGTCAAGGGCCAGACACGTATGGGCGGGCCCCGAGTGTGATGAAACTGCTACCCAAGGCCAGCAACAGAGCTAGGCCCCTTTTCTAAAGCTACAATATCTAAATTTTAGTTTGGATAGCAGAAAGCAAGAACTCTTTCTTCTCACATTGATGAATATTTGTCAAGCAGATTAGATTACATTTACTTACAGAATATACGCTGTACAATATGTACATACTTGTACTTCATTTTTTGCAAGGAAACATCTGTTGTATGAAACCTTATTTTTCTAATATCTATTAAAATAGTATAAGATTTAATTCTGACATGCCATCTGAACTTTGTGAAGCATTAAGGAGACGTGAGTATATAATTAGTCTGGGATGTTTGTAAATATATAATCAGTCTGAGGTTTTTAAGACTCTATTTCGTCTGAGATTTTGATGAGTATATGATTAGTCTCAGGTTTTGATGATTATATAATTAGCCTGAGGTTTTTATTAGTATACAATTATTCTGAGGTTTTGATGAGTATATAACTAGTCTGAGGTTTTTATGAGTATATAATTAGTCTGAGCTGAGGTTTTGTTGAGTATATAATAGGTCGGAGGTTTTGATGAGTATACAATTAGTCATAGGTTTTGATGATTATATAATTAGTCTGAGGTTTTAATGAGTAGCTAATTACTCTGAGATTTTGATTGGTATATAATATGCCTTGATGAGTATGTACTTAGTCTGAGGTGCTGGTGTCATGTGTTACGATCATCCATTCATTCATTTGCCTGTCCCTTGCCTCCCTAACAGAACTCCTGCATGGCTCTCGGGTTGTGAGCAAGATGGCCTGCTGCTGTAGCGTCTATTTGCAGATCATCAAAGATCAGACAAGCGAATTGACTGCATCACTACTAAAACACAAGTTCACTATTAGGCACACATTATATTAAACACATTCTTTTGATATTCTAGAGGGAAATGAAAGTATACCCAACATAGCATCGTATTTAGTAGTTTAATAACTGAATTCTTCAATAATATGAACAAATCCAGAAACATGTATTTGTTTTTTGTTGTTTTACAAAGCAGAAAAGGTTCAGTGTATTAAAAGTGGTATGTTATTAAAAGCATGTTTCATTTATAGTGAAATTTTACAGTATCTTCCAGGAAATTTGAACACACTGTATCGTATATGAATTAGATTATTTTATACTTATAGTTTTAACAAATTCAGTCTAATAATGTGATATATGTCAATATCCGAAAAAAAAGGATATGCATATTCTTAAATTTAAACTACTAGTAAATACTCACTATATAGGGGACTGTGAAAATATCCTTGAGTGAACTAAAATAAAAGTTGGTGCACGGTATGGTTGAGTACTGAATAACAGACAAAGTGATCGGTGTGATTTCAGTGAATGTGCCATGAAACAAAGAGGAACGCTCGTGTCAGAGTGCCACACCATCAGAGAAGGAAAATATACAAACTAGTATAAACTTTTTTCCTAGTTTGTACATGGTGTTATCACTGCTTTACTGCAAAGGCTTCGTGTATAATAATATACTTAGTTTTTATAGAACTATACACTAATTATGCGTGTGCCACACAGAAAGAAAATCTTGACTTCAGTACCGTGTATATCCACCTTGAACTGTTATCTCTGTTTGACAGCGCTTTCTCGTCTAGCCAAGAACACGTTAGATCCTTTGTTGGGCATGCTATTTCATTCTTCTTGCAACTCTTGTGCTAAGCGCTGGTGGTTCTCAGAAGAACTTTGTCTACTCCACAGCCGAACCTCAAGTACGTCCCACACGTTCTCGATGGGTAAGGGGAAACAGCTGGCTATTGTAAGACAACAATGTGTTTAAGTCTCTTACATTAACCAAAAGTGTTATCTCTGTAATTTCTAGTGAACCTGAATCCACACTCCAGTCATGTCAGTGTGATCATTAGAAACTCCAACAGTCTTCTCGAAGATCAGCCTTGTTGCGTCTGAAACAAAAAGGAATCAACTTACGAATATCGTATTCTGTTACATTTCTCCATTTACTCAAAAGGCAGCCCATTTTCGTCTGTGAGTTTCTAAAGCTGGAGTAGTCCGAGGGACCTGTAAAATCCAGAGCTATTTTTCTATGGTTGGAACAAAAGTGAGTACAGTGTAATGCGTCAGCTAAGCATTCATCAGTTCCCCTCATTGCATCCCAGTGGTCGAGACTGGGTTAAAGATACACGTATGAACAACGTAAATAACATTTCCTTTATTCATAATGCTTTTAAATTTCGCAACAGTTGTAAGAAAGCGTTTCTGTAGTTACCACTCATTTTATAGTAGATAAATATGTTCGCAGAAGAATTTAAAGACTCCAGAAAAAGCCCCGTGCATGCTAAAAGTGAACCTAAACTTTGATACTTGCCAGAATAGTTCAGACCTGGTTCAAATGCCTGCGCTAGCACAAAAATACTGATGTGAATAAAGCAAAAAATAAAAATTGCAGATACCATCACCACCATCTTTGCTACTTTCAAGTTACGAAAGTTACTCTGAGAAACATTTGTAACAGTTTCACGCCATTTTGCTCCCTCTCTGAGACTCAAAGTAAGTATTACAGTGCAAACACTGATGACTACAAATGCAGCAAATGGACTAATAGCGCTGTTAACAGCCGAAGTTATTCTCTCAACAAATCCCTGATCACTAGAAGGCACAAAACCGATGACAGTTCTGTTTCGTCCTGGAAAATATATTACACCCAGTCTGTATACGTGGAACACAGATGCTCCAGAACATATAAGTGCTATGAAGGTACAGATAACGGTTACAACAACTCGTTTTGGCGTCACGATACTTTTTATCTGAAATGAAGCAATTAACATTATTTACCAGTATCATCTGATATCCTACATCGAAATGGAATAATGGAGTTTACATTTCTAAAACAGGTACGTATCTCACCAAGTTTTGGTAACCTTCTCATATCTAACAATCAGTTTACAAAATCTCGGAGACAATGCTACAAGGTGCAATGAAGGAAATTTAATAACAGCTGATTTCAACTTTGTGAGAGAATAAATGTGACATATATACATGCAAGAAGACACTAGTTTTGATATCTGGATTAAGGTATATGTCAAAATGTCACTTCGGTGTTATTTTTCACATTTTTGCTGAGTTTAATAAATGAACACCTGATGATGCAAACCTTATTTTTAATTCTTACTTTTATGCTGACATAGGACATATAAAGTTATATAAAGTAGTAGCACCTATGCTTTTCCCTAGGTTGAAAAACACATAGGCATATAAATCTTGGTTTGCTGTTATATAAATTAACGGACCAAATTATGATGGTTTATTTTATTATGTCTTCAAAGACTCCACTGAAGTTGAGAACTTACAGATTTGCCGACGAAATAAATATCTCAGGGCCGATTTTTAAAAATATTTGCTTGTATAATTTGAATTCAGGTAACACCAACTTTCTTGTGTCGTCTTATCATGCTCTCACATATTCCATCCTTCGTCGTCACCTCGTAATATGATGTAGAAATCATATCCTGAATGTGTGTGACAAAACTGTTCACTGATCTTCAACGACAACAGAAAAATCCTAATGGAGGCGTTACAAATATCATTGAAAAGTACTTCAATTTTATATTTTCATCGTTATAACATTCATTTTATTTTTAATTTAGCCAATATAAATTGAAAATTCTTTTTTCTTCCTCTTCCTCTTCTTCTTCATCTTCTTCTTCCTGAAAATTTTCGAGCTCATGTTCTGTGTGGCTAATGTGGCGAACGTGCGGAGACAGAGCTTTGTGTCGGAACAGTTCACTAGGTTACGATGGCTATTTTTTCAGTCCATGGGTAGAGTCATAACCCCGGGCATTGTGATCCATTTTTAACAGAGTCCATCACCATGAGGATTACAACCATCCCTACTCCGTTAGCCAAGCTAGGCCTGATACTGTGGGTGCCAAAAGAGAGGATGGACAGGGTCTTAGTCAACTATGATTCGCCTTCCCTGACTCCAGCATGTCAGCTATGATTCGCCTTCCCTGACTCCAGCATGTCAGCTATGATTCGCCTTCCCTGACTCCAGCATGTCAGCTATGATTCGCCTTCCCTGACTCCAGCATGTCAGCTATGATTCGCCTTCCCTGACTCCAGCATTTCAGCTATGACTCGCTGATTACCAAATCAGAATAGGTCTTTGCTAAAACTTTAACTACAGTGCGGTTGTAAACATGTTTACGGCACTAGTGTACCAAAGAAAGTGACTGCACCAACGAAGCATACCTTCAAAGGGGCAAGAACACACAAACATCTCTCTAACGTAATTATAGCCGTGATCCAGCTTGTGATTCGAGAAAACATAAGATGAGGTACCCCGGCTATTATATACATTATGCTCAAATTGTCAAAAGGTAGGTCCACTTTGCTCGTGTGTAGGATCATAAATATATTTATGTAGGCCAGTGTTATGAGACAGCCCAGGTCGGACACTGCCAAACCTGGATATTTGACAAAAGAAAATTTAATGGTGTTACTGCTTCTGAAAGCAAATGTGTTATAGATACTAGAAAAAGAAATGCACAAGTACAAGTATTAAACGCATACACATAAGAAGTTATAAACACGAAGACAAGATATTCAGTCCGAACAACTTAAGCAAACAAACTGACGGCGCCAACTCCAGTTTGCTACAACGTTTTGGCTCGCCAAAGTAGAACAACCTACAAGATGGGTGGGATCGATAGAAAGAATAGACCGTATGGTCGATGCTTTTGTTCAGGTCATAGTTAATAACGGTCGAAAGAGCAGGTATTCGAATGGGGGGGGGGGGGGGCTATACTGATTTAATTGGACAAAATATAGAACAACTTTGAATTTACACCCCTCACAGTTTTCCTGGCTGCCATCTGTGCCTTTAGTTTCTTGCTTATACAGTATTATCCGGGGTTCTGTCTCTATTTATCTTCTTACCCTTTTTTTTCTTTACCTCGAGCGTAAAGTTAGCGTAAAGTTAATTATGTAGACAAATCCTACCTATTCTGTTCTCTTACTTTTGCTGCTCACAAATAGCATTGCTTTCTTTTACTCCAAAAAAAAAACATGAGCCTGCTTGTAGTCACAAACATCAACTTAAAGCCATGTGTGGGCGCATACCACGCCTGTAAAATCCTTTAGTCCATCACACTTGCATTTCTTGGAATTTGGTGATAAAAAAACCTTTATTTCACTAAATTTCCTGCAGGTTTAAGTAAATAAGTTTTCATCTGCAAGTAGCAGGCATATAATTATGAACTCTGAATTAGTCATAAATGATTAACCACAATTCTTATCTCCATACTGGATATGGCAAATAAAGAAGTTAGAGAAACTGACAGTCGCTGAAAGACTAGACAGGTATAGAAAAGAAATAAAGTAAGACTGAGAGGAAACACTTACATGAGCTGACGAAGTCTCACGGGCTATGAAAGGAAATACATTTAGTAGCGTAAATAATATATACGGTACCTAAGACAAAGTTTCTAATGAGCGTCTTAGATATGATAGAAACAAATATGATACAGTATGGCTGTGCTTCGTAGCCGAATGTATAGTGTGATGTAGTTTTGTTGTTGGTTGATTTCTCGTCCCATAAGAATAGAGAGAAAAGTGGATGGTGCATGTATATACAAGAGAAGAAAAGCACATACAATAAAATAAAAGTGAGAAAAAAATAGTACAATAAGAAGTGAGGTACACATTCTGAAATGTAAAACAAACAGTAACAAACCAATATTTCGACGAAACTCATTATTCAAATGGCGACGAAAATAACAAAACACACAAACACAATGATACACATAGCTGACGGAGATTCTCTTGATTACGATGTCAAGCAGGTACTGCCTTTCTTTTTCGTAAAACTACACATTTCGTTTTTGATTGCATCAAATCTGCTAGAACTAGTCCTCAGCTAATCCATTTCGTTCTGTAATAGATTCAAAGCATCAAAAGTTATTTGTTTGTAATTATCTCATGTTATTCATTCCATACTTTGTTCTACCACTTATCCAGTCATACGCTTCTGGGTTTCAGAACGTTCGAACCATCCTGAAAATCTTGGCCGAGGAATGAACAAAAAATTAATTCGTCAAATCTCTCATTACTTTCATAAATACTGATTTTTAAAAGCATACCTGTTAAAGTAATATTTACTGTGTCTTTGAAACCAAGTTTGATGAAGCAGATGATGTTGATGATGTTTGTCACAATGCCAAAAATACTGACCACCCCACACATAAGTGAAATAGTTGTCTGAAGAACAACTACAGCTTCATGTACGATAACGTTTGATACGTTGATGGCTGGCGTCAGGGAAGTCGAAATATTTGTTATATTCATCTCTATTCTTATCAGAGTTCACCTGTAACATGAGTATACACGTTATGTGTGTAGTTTATATATTTTAAGCTTGGATGTGGATTTTTTATTTACACTTGTTCAATTATTTATATGCATAGTTTCCTGCTAAAATAAATATATATTTTTAAAGTTTTCATTCCAAACATTTTGTTATCCATTACACAAGAAAAGAACTTTATTTTCAAAATGTTCAGAAAAGATCACCAGGCATGATGTATTAAAGACGGAGATAACACAAGAACAAATAACTTTATTTTAAAAGAAGTAGTGGCCACATAGGTTATATGAATTTCTACCCCTTATCCCTCAAATTTCACTGTAAAGCAGTCGCTCAACGCGAACATAGTACTAGTTTTACATGCGTAATATCAATTATGGATTTCTTAACACTCAATATGTATTTATGTGTAGTCTATATTTATCACAATAATATATTCAGGAGGTGAGAAACATGAACGAGGAGTAAGTATAACATTTGATTAGCAAACACCACGGACATTTGTGGGATAATTGAACATCTCGGACCGAGTCCTGCTAGCCGAACTGAAAGGACGAAAAATAAACATAAATATTATACAAGTGTACGCTCCAACAACTGATAGATCTGAAGAAGATGTACAGCTATTTTATAATGACATAGAGACAGCCCTGAAACACACAAAGTCACATGAAGTTACTATAGTCAGGGACATTTTAATCCAAAAGTTGGTAAAGGAAGAACTTCGGACATAGTTGGTGATTATGGACTGGTGGAGAGTAGTGACAGATGTAGTAAATTAATTGAATGGGCAAGAATACCTAGACTGGTTTTAGGAAACACCTGGTTTAAGCAGAATCCTCGAAGACTGGCAACCTGGTGCAGCCCAGACAAAATGACGGCACAAGATAGACTACGCATTAATCAACAAACGATTCCGTAATGCATTACTGACAACAAAAACCATGCCAGGAGCTGACTGCAGTAGTGACTACGATCCACTCTGTGGAAAGATTAGAACAAAGATAAGAAAGCATGCAGAAAAGTGAAAAACATCAAACTGAATGCAGAACTTTTAAAAATGACCAATAACTGAGAGAACACTACAAAGTTATTACAACAAATAGATACAATGCAATAGCAAAAATAAATAATATAGATGACCAATGGGCAATGTTAAGAGATTCTGTCCACCAAACTGTTAAGGAGATAATACCACCGAAAAACAAGCCACCAAGAATAAATGGATGACAGATGACATCTTGGGACTGATGAACAAGGGAAGGAGGAGTAAAACTACGCAGGAAAAATATAGCAAGATAAATAAAGAAATAAAACTCAAATGCAGAGAAGCGAAGGAAGCGTGGTTAAATGAACAGTGCAGACAAATAGAGGACTATATTAAAGACAGCAAAAACATGCACAAATGAATTAGTGAAATGAGAGGCAGAAAAACAAAATATACCACAGGATGCCTGAAATCAAAAGAAGGTAAAATGTTAATGGGAAAAGAAGACATTGTGGACAGGTGGATAGAGTACATAGATGAACTTTATGGTGGAGGAAAACCAGAATTAACACCAGATACTGAAAACTATGATGGACCACCAATACTTGAAGATGAAATCATAGATCCCATCAAACACATGAAGAAAGGAAAAGCGACTGGCCTGATAATATAACAATAGAAGAAGTAGAGGCGCAAGTGGAGATAGGAATAAAAATAATAACCAAGTTACTGAATGACATATACAACAGTGGTTACATGCCAAGTGGCCTGCTTAAATCCACGTTTATAGCACTACCAAAGAAACCAGGTGCAAAGTATGACCACCGGACTATCAGCCTCTCATGTCACATAACAAAGCTACTTCTGGGAATTATTATGAGAAGAACAAGGACAAAGATAAAAATGGAAATAGCAGATGAACAGTTCGGATTTGTTGAAGGAAAGTTAGCACTTTGATTACACCAAGGCATTCGACAAATTGAAACATTATGATATAAATAAAATGCTTGAAGAAATAAATATAGGCGGCAAAGACCTGAGGATTGTAAAACTGGCAGCAAGAAGCAGGAATTCGAGTTGAAAATAGAACTGGAAAATATCAACCTATAAAACAAGAGGTGCGACAAGGACGTATACTATCTCCAAACCTTTTTTATCTGTACAGCGAGAATATTCTAAGAACGATCATCACAGAACCAGGTATACAAGTAGGAGGATACAATATTAACAACTTTCAGTATGCTGACGACACAGTACTGATAGTGAGAACTAACAAGACCTACAAAATCTCCTGGATAAAGTCGCCAAAGAAAGTGAACAGACAAGTCTTACATTCAACACCAAAAAATACATAGACTATGGCTATATCTAAGAAACAGAATCCACTAAAATTCAGTATAAAATTAAATGGAAATATTCTAAAGCAGGTGCAGGAATTCAAATACCTTGGAGCAGTAATAACTTCAGATGAGAAATGCAGAACAGAAATTAGGAACAGAATAGGCCAAGCAAAGACTGCATTTCAGAGAATGAGAAACATATTAGCCAACACATCCTTATCAATGAATGTTAGAAAACGAGTCCTAAGATGCTATAATGAAATTATCTTGTTATACGGAAGTGAATCTTGGACAATAGGCAGGTCTGCAGAAAAATCATTGGAAGCAGCAGAAATGTGGTTTATTAGAATAATTTTGCGAATTCCCTGGACAGCTAAAATAACTAATGGAGAAGTTTGAGAAGAGCTGGAGATAGAAAAAAATATTTAAAAAAATTACTAGACAGAGGCAATGTACTTTCATAGGACATGCAATTAGAACAGAGGTCACTGAAAATATTATAACACCAGAAAAAATAGAGGGAAGAAGAGCCAGAGGAAGACCAAGAGAAATGATACTGGACGAGATGGTGTGAGAGGAGATCACCAACTGAGCTGATGGCCTGCATGAAGGATCGTGCACTCTGGAGAAGCATAATAGCCAACGCCAATCGGCACGGCACCTGATGATGATCATATTTATCACACATTAATTACGGCCAAACTGATAAACGAATCACGCACTTTTCCCTTACAATTGAGCTACCATGTCGTCTATGATGATTGCTGTACTGTTTCAGTACATCTACAGATTAAGTAATTGTCTTGTAAAACCTGAGAGAACTAAAGAACGAAATATTTTTGCAAAAAAGTGAAGAAATGTGCATTCAGGCCTGTCTGACATATGGGCGTGTAACGCAAGACTTCCATTCTGTTAATAACAATATGTTGTGCATACAGCATGGGATCATTAAGACTATTACATAAACACATTATAAACACACAAACACATGATATAAGCAGAGAGAGAGAGAGAGAGAGAGAGAGAAAATAATAAACAGGATGGACTATGCCAAAGGTAAAATTGACCACATCACCCACTGGAGAGTGTACAAAGAAATAAATACTGATAATAACATTATACTATTAATCGATTTCTGTATGAAACCGGACTTCTTTCAACCTTTCACCCTATAACGCGACAATATCTGTATTTAGACCACATACTCACATTTATTAACTAGGCAGTACAGATCTGTTTTTTTTTAAATATTCAGTTAAATTAATTTGTTTACCTTTCTATAAATATATTTTTCTACCTTTCTGAAACAATCTAATGTTCGTGCTTTGCTGAAATGTTGTCTTATATTTATCATGGACTTACACTAAACCGAAAATGTTATTTTATGTTATTTTACTCTTTAATTAAGCATTCAGATCTTATTAACTCTGTAGTGACCCAGAAACTAGTTTTTGTTCGTATTTATCTATGCTATCGAACCTCATGTAAATAATCTGTTATTTGGCATGAACCATTTCCGTCGTAATACATCCACGACCCAACAATTACTGACATCTGTAAAAAATTACTACATGATCATTTTGTATGTTTCTAGAATTTTCTCTGTAATGGCTTATCTTCATATTAATTGTGTCATAAGGGAATAATTAGTTGTAAAGTTTTCGCCTTGCCGAAAATAAACTGGAAATGGCTTTCAGTTTCATGATCTTCAATTGATAAAAACTTAATGCCAGTGATTTTTATTTTAGACATGAACTGAAGTTGCACATTTCAGTTAAAATTATTATTTGCATGAAACAAAACAGATAGGAGCAACAATCTGCGTGAATGAAATTGTTTAAATGTTTCGATGGATGAAACAACCGTTGAATTATAACTGTTTAAAAGATTCTTGTTATAAAAAAAAAATACTCCGACGAAGAGTACAGAATATTTCACAAAAGAAAAGAAAAGATAAAAGACAGCGTTATATGTGTATTCTTTAAAAATATTTATCAAATAGTGGAAAGAGGAAAGTAATTAACTAAATTAAGAAGAAATTGGTTTGGAAAACATTTGAGTTCTTGCATATAATTATGTTAGTGACGTTTTGTACATCTCATCTCGCTTTTACATTTCAAAACAAATTTAACATATTGTCTTTATTAATAATAATCTTCGCTACACATATCCACCAGAATGTTCATTCATTCCTTTGCATGTCCCTTGCGGAACTTTGCCTCCCAAACAGCACTCCTGTAGGCCTCTCGGTTGTGAGCAAGATGGCCTGCTGCTGCTGCATCCATTTCCAGATCATCAACGATGTCTTGCAGCCATCTTCGTTTCGGTCTTCCTCTTTTTCTTTTTCCCATTATGTATCCTTCCAATACGGTCTTCCCTAAATTATCATGACGTTTAATGTGTCCAAAATATTTCAGTTTTCTCTCTTTAATCCTCTTTACTAGCCAGCCTTCTTCAATATTAAGCTCTTGTAGTATAGATATATTTGTTCTTTTTTGTGTCCACGATATTTGGAGAACTCCTCTATAGCATTTACATTCAAAGGCATTTATTTGTTTCTCAGCTGTTTTGTTAAGTGTCCAGGTCTCACAGGCATATGTTGCGATGGGAAAGATACATGCCCTTAAAAATCTTATTTTTGTGGTTCTGTCTGCTCCTCTCCACAGAATCTTTATTTGTTTTACTTTCTGAAGAGCAATAGATGTCCTCCTTTTAATTTCCCTCATTGTATCTCCATTAGTAGTTAGTAGCGATCCAAGATATTCAAAACTCTCCACTTCTTCCAGTTTTTCCTCACTGATACATATTTAAGTTGACCAGAATGTAGATAATTTTTAAAAACCCCGAGAATGTATTTCGATTTTGTGTTTTACGTGAAAATCTCGTTGTGTCCCTGGTTTTCTTCTTAAACGTGTTTATTGTAATGACTTTCACATATCAGCTGTAAGCTGTGTGTCCCTGGTTTTCTTCTTAATGTGTTTCTTGCCATGACTTCACATATAAGCTGTAAGTTGTGTGTCCCTAGTTTTCTTCTTAATGTGTTTGTTCTTCTGACTTTCATACACCACCTGTAAGCTGTGCGCTCCAGGCTTTATTCTTTATGTGTTTGTTATTCTGACTTTCAGATATCAGCTGTAAGTTGTAGGGAGTATTTGTGGCAGCGATTAACAAGTCAGGGGGAAATGGTTGGAGATTCATTATTAGGGTTAAGTATGATTTTTTTTCATGATCAGTATTAGCTTATTATGTTGTTTAGGATACACCTGCGTAGGTATTATGGTTATGTGTGACCTTTAGCATTTGTTTTTATAAAGTTCATTAGGACAGAGATATGTATTAAGTCTACTTATCCTTCGTGTATTAGTAAATTGCATTTAAATATAGAGGCTAGTTGTGAATCTGAGGGCTTAGGCAGCAGTGGGTCTAACAAGTATATCAGATTATATCAATTTATAAGTTAATCTCCTCAGACAAAGGCTATGAGAAACACAATGAACAAAATGAACAAAGAAAAGACGAAACTATACATCTAATATCTTATATCCTTCCCGTGCCGTTAAACATAACATAGGGCTCGCAAAGTAGTTCGCCAATTTTTCCTGTCTTCGGTGAGACTTTCAATCTCATCAAGGGATTTTATGCCTGTTAATTTGGCCTCTCTTAACAATGTCCTCTTCAGAGGTTCACGTGGTCTGCCGCTTTTTCTGTGGCTTGTTGTGTTCCATTTTTATAATCTGTTTTTGGAATTTTCTGACTGTTTCGTCTCATCATGTGACCAACATATGTCCATCTCCTTTTCCTGATCAGTCATGAGACTTGTTGTTGTTCAGTTATCGGTCTTATCTCTGCATTGTTCTTGAATACGTTCCACTTGATGCCGAGTATTTTCCTTAGGCATTTGTTTCTAATTCTTTAGTTGTTTTCCAGCTTTCGCATGCGTAAAAAAGGGTGGATATTACATTTGAATTGAATAGTCTTAACTTGGTTTTTTTGCTTATAACCTTTGAATGCCATATGTTTTCAAGATTCTTGATGATCGATGTTGCTTTTCAATTCTAAGTTCCTTTCTGGTGTCATCATCCTGGTCTATTTAGCTGTCAAGGTATGCAAATTTATTGACTTCTTCAATATCTGTCCCTTTTACATGTATTTTTTGCAGTTTGATTACTGTGAAGTATCAATATTTTTGTTTTGTTCTTGTTAAGTTCAAGTCTTATTTTGCTAGCCAGTGAACACAGGCTATCTGTTTTTTTCTTGCATGAAATTCACATTGTTACTGATAAGAGTTATGCCATCAGCAAAATCAAGATCTTCTAGTTGGCTCCCATGTACCCAGTCAATACCTGTATTACCTGTGCAGCATTTTTTTTCATTATAAAGTCTATTGTAATTCCAAAAAGCATTACATCCTTTTTTCACGCCTGTTTCAATCTGGAACCATTCACTCATCTCTTCTTCTGTTTTGATGCACAAACATTTCCGTTGTAGAAGTCCTTAATGATGTTGACAATTTAGATGGTATTCCATATAGAGACTTAAAATTCACCACAATGAGTCTCGATGTATGCTATAAAATGCCTTTTTAAAGTCTATGAAGTTCAGTATTAATGGTTTCTGCTTTTCAGTATGCTTGTTAAGTATTATTCTCAGAGTAAAGATCTGGTCCAGACAGCTTCTCCCTTTTCGAAATCCTGCGTGTTATTCTCTCATTGCAGTATCCACTATATCTTTACGTTTATTATAAATGACCTTGCAAAATACTTTTGACACATACGATATTAAGGTTACTCCTCTCCAATGGTTACAGTCACTACAGTTGCCTTTGTTGGTATTTTAACAATGACTCCTTTTTTTCCATTTAGGAGGGACCATTTCTTCTTTCCAAATCTTATTAAACATACTCTGTAGTTGTCTCATGTTGTCGCTATTTATGGCTTTTAACATTTCGGGTTTTATTTCATCTTCTCCTGCAGCTTTGTTGTTAGCCATTAAAGTCATTGCTGTTCAAGTTTCATGCAATGTAATTTCATCTAGATTGACATTTAGTTGTGGGACTGGTAAGTCGGTTTCAAGGCTTAACAATTCTTTTGGGTGTGGTCGATTAAGTATTTCTTGGAAGTGTTCAGCCCATCTTTGGTTTTGGTCTTTATTTGATGTTAATAGGGTTCCAGTTTTGCTAAGGATTGGTCTTTTTTTAGATGTAATAGTACCTATTAGCCTCTTTTGAATGTTATATAAAGTTTTGATGTCTCCCGTTGTTGCTGCTTTCTCTGCCTCTTTCGCCATATTGTCTGTGTATTCTCTTGTATCCCTTCTAGCTGAACTTTTTTACTTTCTTGTCTATTTCTTTGTATGTTGCTTTTCGCCAGATCTTTTCCCAGATCTGTTTTTACATTCAACATGTCTAATTTGACTGCTTGTCTTTCATCTATGTACTTCCATGTGTTTTCTGATATTCATGCTTTTCTATTTGGTTTTTTTTTCAGTCCAGCGCTTGCTTTTGCTGCTGTGATTATGGCTGTGCTGTACGAATTCCATAATTCATCTATACCTATCTCCTTTACTTCACCTGGTGTTTTGGGATGATTGGCAAGTTCCCGACTGAAATTACTGTAATTATTCTCTTCATGTAGACTGTGGCTGTTTATCTTTCTGTGTATTGATTTCTTGTGTTGGCTTTTCAATTTTAGTTTTATTTTCCCTGTACACAGGTTGTGATCACTGTTAACATTTGCACCCACCCCTATAAGCTCTTACATTTATCAGAGATGTTCTGTATTGCTTTCTAATACAAAAATGATATATCTGTTTTCTAGTTCTATCATCTGGAGATATCCACGTTGTTTTATGTATCTCTTTGTGTGAAAATATTGTGCCTCCATTGACCGTGCCCTCTGTTAGACATATTTGAATGAATCTTTCTTCGTTCTGATTAACCATTTCAGTTCCTTCTTTTCCCATTACCTTTTCAACGTCGGTGTTATCTTTCCCTATCTTAGCGTTGACGTCTCCCATAGCAATTAGGATGTCTTGTTTAGGGACTTTGGTGATGATTTGTTGTAATTGTGATAGAAATCGTCTTTCACCTCATCATCTGGATCGTTCGTGGGTGCATAACACTGTATGATTGTCATTCTTCCGTGTCTTAGGCTGTATCGTGCACTTATTATACAACTGTTCACTGGTTCCCATTCTAAAAGGCTCTTTGCTGCTACATTTGACATAATAATACCTACCCCCTTTTGATGTTTCCCGTCGTCTCTGCCTGAATGTTTTCAGCCGATCTTTTACCTGGTTCTGGCCATCGCATTTCACTGATGCCCATTACATATAGATGGTATCTCTCCATTTCTTTGATGCCCTGAGTAGTTTTTGTTGTTGCTGCCATCGTTCTTATATTTCAGAATCCAATCTTTGTCACATGTTTGGGGCCGACGAATGAGCTCCTCGGAGTTGGCATCCTGATGCTCGGTTGGTTTCTCTGCAAGTTTCCGTAATGATATCTTTTTTTTTCCCCCATCTGGAGTCGCCTCTAGATAGGTCCCAGGATAATGTTGTTAGCATTATGCCCAGCTACAAGTAAGGATATGTGACAGATATAGCGGAATTCCACTGATTTCTGCATGCCGGCGAGACCGTTAAAAAGTCTGCCATCTTTGCGTCACATTGGAATTATTGTATTTATTATTCAAGTCATGCTTCACTAAAGATGAGATGAACAGCGTCGCAGGAAACTGTAGTTTGTCACTTGGTAGCAGTTATTTCATTGAATTGTCCTTGGCGTGTCCATTTCTTTCACTGTAAAATGGTGTCTAAGACGGATTTGCGCTGTTAACCTGTCTTTGAATTAAGCAATAATCATTTAAAGAGGGAAGATTATGAATAATCTGATAAACATTCAAAGACACTATGTGGACGTTTCATATGTTTGTGAGTAGCTACACTGGAGGCCAGCTTCTGCCACACAACAGAGTTTATCACACATCTCGGTCATCGTTATGTTAAATTATGCTCGCTCGGTCTTTATAGTACCCTGGCTGAAGCTGTGCTTCGTAAATTATGGCACGCGATAAGATGACGTCTGATAAGAACAGATTAGCGGCATCTGATTGAATTGGTTATCGAGAGTGGAATTTTGTTGTTAGACTCTGCGCAGGGAAAATTAATGTCATACTTTCTTCCACTGTCTCTCACCGCTGAGATTTATTGCTTTATTGTTTTCGTCATTTGAAGACCATAGTTGAGACTCTTTTTACATTCAGTGTGTTCGCAACTGTGCCCAGCGCAAGTAGCGGAATTCATTTATTAAATTAATTCAGTTCAGTGTCTTATTCTGTTACTATGACAATATTTTTTCACTTCAGGAGCGTGCTTTTGTTGTTGAGCGTGTTTTTGGAGAAGGGGGAAAGTATACCAATAAAGGAAGGGAGCTTTTTGCTGTGGAATTTCCTGAGACATTGGTGCACAGTATAAATGCAGTGCATTTATTTAATGAGAATTTTTTTATTGAGAAATGTGGGAGTACAGGATCAGTGCTAGATGCACAACGTAGTGGAAGACCATCGAAAGTTGATTTAAAAAACTATTCGATATTTCAACCTCTTTGAATCGCAGTCCATCAAAAATCACTACGAAACCTGGCACAGGAGCAAGATAAAGCTGCGCATGCTGCAGTTTGAAAAAAGTTTGAAATAATCCCATACAAAAATACAGCGGAGCAACAGATCACGAGAAACGACTCCATTATTGTGAATAGTTTCAACACTTCATTCGCACGAAAGGTGTCGACATTCTTGACTTTCTTCACCGACGAAGCCTGGTTCAATCTTTCTGGTCATGGGAACTCACAAAACTCACGTCTGTGGTTGTCGAGCAATCCTAATGTTCTGCAAGAAACACCTCTACATGATTAGAAAGTTTGGTGGTGTGTGGCAATATCTCGCCGGGATACCGATGGCCCCATATTCTTTGCAGAAACAGTGGATAGGAAACGATGTGGTTCAATACTCCACGATTTTATTTGCCTTTTGGAGCAAGACGAAATAATGTATTCATGATTTCAGCAAGACGGTGCTACCCCTCATAGTGCCACCAGCTCTATGAAACTTTTGGAGGAATTTTTCTGTGAGCGTATCATGTCCAAAGATTTATGGCCACCCAGATCACCAGATTTAACTCCGCTAGCCTTTTATTTGTGGGGAGCAATAAAAGGAAGAATGTATCGTGATCGCCCTCGCAAACTGATGAACTGAAGTCGGCAATAACTACAGACGTAAGTGATATCTCACAGGAAACGTTACAAAAATTTTGTTTTTTGTTTTTTATAACAGAATTAAACATATGCAAGCCTATGATGACGCACACGGATTTTATTTCGAACATCGCCTTTAAGGTAAGACAGATTTACACGTACTAATTATTTTCAGTATTAAAATATTAATATACAACTGTAATGTTCAAAGACTTATGACATTATAATTTTATAATTTTATATTTTAATTATTTTTTAAAGTAAATTCTCACCGCTACTCCTTGCAGTAAACCCGTGTAGTGTAAAATGGCTTTCCGTACTTTGCTTTTAAACTTAACGCTAACAATGATGCAATCGGAACAGCCTACTCGTTACCTACGTCCAACAGTCATTGCTGCCTGAATCTTTACACACTACCAAGTGACTTTGGTAACACCTTGCGTTAAGAAAAGTCATCAAAAAGCAACAGGGGAGACATGTCTGAGTTTTGTGCATCTCCCATGGAGATGACTAACCAGTCTGAAGTATGATCCAGTGTATAAATTCATATAGGGAATATATACAGGGAAATAATGATGAAACTTGCAGGCACAACCTGGGGAGAACTGTAAGGTCGTGAAGAAGCTCTACAGCCGATGGGTCTGACCTGTCCTTGATCATGACATTGCTGACTGGGCATCTGAAGTACGATCCTACTTTTACAAAAGTCAGGCTGTTACACAAACAGGACATGCGTTCGAATTTATTCCACACATGGCCATTACACGAGGACCAGAGAAGGATATTGCTTATAGAAGTCCAAGAAATAAAAACTATACAGGGATATACACAAACTCATCTGACTGGTGATTGCTTCAAACGTATACAATCGGCGTCTGAAAATGACAGAAGAAGGAGAAGAAATAAAGAATTCTAAAATGTTCAGCTATTTTACAACGTTCTAGAAATATTGTTTTTCGTGCCCATACCTCGATAATCTGATTTTTATAGTGTACTGTGTTGTAAAGGTAAAGTGCACTGTGTTGTAAAGGTAAATATGACATGTATCGCTACTTTTATCCCCGTTTCATTATAGGGAATTCTTCTTCGTTGAGAATTATTATGACATTATTTCAATATATTACAGACATAGCAGACATAAATTGTGCCAAAGTGGTGGCAAAACGCAATTACTTTCGTGGAATAACTTTTTAAAACGATTTTTTTTAAAAATAAGAACTAATATATTACATGAACTGCTGTACAGAATCTTAACAGCCGTACATGGATTTCTTCATCCCTTTGAGATTTTATTCTACCGTCTCTGTCTAGGAAAAAATATTCAGGTTTATTTAGAATTATCAGTCACTCTGGCAAGACGTCCGTGCTCAGTCCAGAACTCTTCAGAAAGCTTAAATGTATAAAATAGGAAAAAAGTAGGAACAGCTTTACTATTTACCAAGTACACAGTTGTGACGTTTCGGAGCGAGCCTTTATCAAACAAAGACAAACAGGTCGAAGAATCAGAGAGAGGAGACAAAATACAGATTCGCACGAATATTATGCTAACAAAGCAATAAAAAATGAACAAAATTAATGAAAAATTTCAAGTGACTTATCTCAGCTCCTGCAACAGCACAGAACCACAATCGCTTTTATGTCGAGAGGAGCACAAACGATATGCACCGGTTACTTTGTAAGCAAAGTGTTTGTTCTGAAAGGTGCAAAATTGTGCATGGCAGAGTATAGAAAATGTTAAGAGATAAAGATGCGCACGGAAGAAGAAGAGAATTATTCCAAGACCAGGGATGACTGGATAGCCCCTATCCTTGGCCGGAGCTCTATAAAGGAGTGAAAGGCGATGATGATGATGCTGATGATGGTGATGATGCTGATGATGGTGATGATGATAGTAGTGAATGGATAGCGATGTGTGATGTTTGATAGTAGATGATGGTAGGGAAGGGATTGCAATCTATTTAGAAAGTGAAATAAATGATTATGCTTGTGGTAGAGGAATAATAATGTGATGATGCTTGAGGGTACTAAACTATGTGCAACACGTGAGAATGAGTAATATTGTGGAAGATTATGTGTAGATGAATAACAAGTTCAAACCATGTGGTTCCCGTGTCCTATAGTTCTGAATGAAACGGTTCTCAAGCGCTAGGTGGTTTGTATCATCTCCGTGGCACAGTTTGATGGCTGTTACCAGAAAATCAGATTGGCCTATATGGTTGGGGCCATTAAAATGACTAGGGACGGGTTTCGAAGCATGTTGGGTGATATCGTAATATGTTTCTGTATGCGGTCCCCTGGTCTGAGGTCACATGGTGAAACTTGTATGTTCCTAAGTTATTTCCACTGCGATAAACATTTTTGTACGTCGTATTTCTCATCCAATATTGTAATATACCTCTCCCATCACTTTAGTTACATCTCCTCACCATATCCAAAGCATCCTAGTCATAGTTTACTTATTCTCTGTCACCATAAATAGTTTTTGTCCTTCCTACCTTCGCACTTCATCATGCAATCTGCTAAGGAATATCTTAAATCCCTCAAATCTTTCGTTCGCTTTTCTTTCCATCTCATTCCGTCACACATATCTGACACAGCCACTGAACTGAACGAGATTCGCCTCCCATCTCCACTTTCTAAACTACTGTCTCAGCCACGGTATAATTACTAAAGGTTTCTCGTCATCTTTTCACCCTACGGTCGGCACACTACCCGTTGTTGAACAAAGACTTCTGACTACGATCGAGAAAAACAGCTCGCGGCTCAGAAATGCATTGCATCATTCAGAACCACATACGACTTTTGTCCAACCTAGATCGGATAAAGATAGCCTAGATCGCCGCCTTCACTCTTTCACATCAGATAGCCCTGTTCTCCTTCTTCTTATCAAACACATTATATATTACATTTTATTACATTTTATTTCTTATATCAAGAAATAAAATCATTAGATCGCTGAATATCATGACAACAGCATTGTTGTTACGTCTATCTGTACATAGCAGTAGCTATCTTGCACCACTGCTATCCTGCAACATTTGAGGCCGATCACGGCACAGATGTACAATCCGTTCTACTTTAGATGATACAATGTACCGGCTTACTATTATACTTCTTTAGCCGGTGCCATTTACCGGCTTACTATTATACTTCTTTAGATGGTGTCATTTACTGGCTTACAATTATACTTCTTTAGATGGTGTCATTTACGGGCTTACTATTATAGTTCTTTAGATGGTGTCATTTACCAGCTTACAATTATACTTCTTTAGCCTGTGCCATTTACCGGCTTACTATTATACTTCTTTAGATGGTGTCATTTACCGGCTTACAATTATACTTCTTTAGATGGTGTCATTTACCGGTTTACTATTATAGTTCTTTAGATGGTGTCATTTACCGGCTTACTATTATAGTTCTTTAGATGGTGTCATTTACCGGCTTACTATTATAGTTCTTTAGCCGGTGCCATTTACCGGCTTACTATTATAGTTCTTTAGATGGTGCCATTTACCGGCTTACTATTATAGTTCTTTAGATGGTGCCATTTACCGGCTTACTATTATAGTTCTTTAGATGGTGTCATTTACTGGCTTACTATTATAGTTCTTTAGCCGGTGCCATTTACCGGCTTACTATTATAGTTCTTTAGCCGGTGCCATTTACCGGCTTACTATTATAGTTCTTTAGATGGTGCCATTTACCGGCTTACTATTATAGTTCTTTAGATGATGTCATTTACCAGCTTACTATTATAGTTCTTTAGCCGGTGCCATTTACCGGCTTACTATTATAGTTCTTTAGATGGTGCCATTTACCGGCTTACTATTATAGTTCTTTAGATGGTGTCATTTACCGGCTTACAATTATACTTCTTTAGATGGTGTCATTTACCGGTTTACTATTATAGTTCTTTAGATGGTGTCATTTACCGGCTTACTATTATAGTTCTTTAGCCGGTGCCATTTACCGGCTTACTATTATAGTTCTTTAGATGGTGCCATTTACCGGCTTACTATTATAGTTCTTTAGATGGTGCCATTTACCGGCTTACTATTATAGTTCTTTAGATGGTGTCATTTACTGGCTTACTATTATAGTTCTTTAGCCGGTGCCATTTACCGGCTTACTATTATAGTTCTTTAGCCGGTGCCATTTACCGGCTTACTATTATAGTTCTTTAGATGGTGCCATTTACCGGCTTACTATTATAGTTCTTTAGATGATGTCATTTACCAGCTTACTATTATAGTTCTTTAGCCGGTGCCATTTACCGGCTTACTATTATAGTTCTTTAGATGGTGCCATTTACCGGCTTACTATTATAGTTCTTTAGATGGTGTCATTTACCGGCTTACTATTATAGTTCTTTAGATGGTGTCATTTACCGGCTTACTATTATACTTCTTTAGATGGTGCCATTTACCGGCTTACAGTTATACTTCTTTAGATGGTGCCATGTACCGGCTTACTGTTGTATATCTTTATCTGTACCATGCACCGCCTTACTGTTATATATCTTTATCTGGTACCATGCACCGCCTTACTGTTATATATCTTTATCTGGTACCATGCACCGCCTTACTGTTCATTCATTCATTCATTTGCATGTCCCTTGCGGAACTTTGCCTCCCAAACAGCCTTACTGTTATATATCTTTATCTGGTACCATGCACCACCTTACTGTTATACATCTTTATGTGGTACCATGCACCACCTTACTGTTATATATCTTTATCTGGTACCATGAACCCCCTTACTGTTATATATCTTTATCTGGTACCATGAACCCCCTTACTGTTATATATCTTTATCTGGTACCATGAACCCCCTTACTGTTATATATCTTTATCTGGTACCATGCACCACCTTACTGTTATATATCTTTATCTGGTACCATGCACCGCCTTACTGTTATATATCTTTATCTGGTACCATGCACCACCTTACTGTTATATATCTTTATCTGGTACCATGCACCACCTTACTGTTATATATCTTTATCTGGGGCCAAGTCTGGGCAGGTTATTGGATACCTATTCTGCTTCAGAGTAACCACTACATCGCACAATGAAGTGAACTGGTGTGAGCCAAGGTGAGCCAAAACTAAACCAAGGGGAGCCAAGTTGAGCAAAAGTAAGCGAAGACGTATTGAGCAAAGGCGTATTGACGTTTTCGATCTCATTTAGATGACATTCCTCGAAAGGTGTTGGAATGTAATTCTGCTAGTCTTACTTAATCTCATACATGTTCAGAAAGTTAGTCCTACTCTTACTAAACGCCATTCATGTGGCATGAGTATCTTTTGCAATGAAATATCATAGCCGCCATTCTTTACTGACAAATTAAACGATGCTAATTTAGCCTTTATACTAGTTTATGTTTTGTTTTTTTTTTAAATCCAGGCATTGAAGAAAAGTATGACTGACTGAATATAAAAATTTAGGATCAGTTTTAGGATAATAAAGTTATATTTTATGCGTAAACTTGTCGGTGAAACGTTTTTCTCTTACGAATTTATACTAAATTGTTTAATTATCTTGTAATGATAGACTCAGTTGAAAGAAATTTTGTGTCGATTTACAGGCAGAAGAATCGTAGTTTTTATCTAGCTCTAAAACTTCAGTAATGGTATGTCAATTCTCGTTATTACCAGTATCAGGCAGTTAAGTGGTACTTTTTATTATAAACTTGTATAACAAGGCAAAGATGGTTGCTAAAAACAAAAGTAAGGTTACGGCAACGTGACCTTTCAAAATATAAAAAGTACTGCCGATATCTTAAAAAAAAATAAACAAAAAACAAAAAAACCAGGATTCCTTTTTCTTTTGTTTTTTTTACTTTGTTTTTCGACTAGAATGCTATTAACATTTGACATTGTTTTTCATATACTGGTGAGACTATTATCATGACAGTTTGATGACACAGAGCATTTTGTGTTAGAAAATAATCTGTTCTTGTAACTGTTCTTATAATCTTTGTTCTTATAAATGTTTGTATCTGAATACTTCACGTTATATTTTCTTAAAACTAAATTACGTCATCTAAACTTTGTTGGAAATATAAGGTAAATTTGGAACAATTTACTCTCCATAAACTATCAATTAATTATATTTCTTTTAACTATTACATTTTAGTCTATGCTGATTCTTGTATGAAACTGCTAATTTATAGTGGCCAACCAAGAAACATTTTTTTTCTTTCTCCCTATTACAGGTCTGGCTTGCTGTCTTTTTTCCATATTATCACAAATAGACACATTCTAAAGGTAAAAGAAACAAATGACCATAGTGAAACAGCAGTAAGATACGCCATCCCAGTATGAAATGTAGCCATCAGTTACAAGAACAGGTTTTTCATAAATAGGAAGCAACGAGACTTCGTAAGGTAAACTAAGAGTTTTGTAGGATTCAGTCAGTCAGTCATTTGCCTGCCCTTTGCGGAACTTTGCCTCCCTAACAGCTCTCCTGTACACCTCTCGGTTATAAGCAAGATGCCCTGTTGCTGATGCATCCATTTGCAGATTATCAACAATGTCTTGCAGTCATTTTCGACTCGGTCTTTTTTCCTATTATGTACCCTTCCAAGACGGTCCAAAATATTTAAATTGTTGGATTAGACCTCGAAAAAAAATTGAGCCAACTCACTTTAGTGAGTCGCGAGAGAAAGAAAAATCACAAGACAATTACCTGGAATTCGAACCACAGACTCCGGTTGGAAGAGCAACCGTCTAGCCACGAGATAACAGCGTCCTAACGAACTGCACCTCGAGGTGCGAAATAGCTCTGTTAGGTAGTACGCTATTGATTAGCTGTTCTGACTTCACTCAGTGTGGATAATTTTTTCCCAGACCTATGAGAGAGGCTGTGGCAATCAATCTAAGAATAAACAAAAGAAACAGGACAAATGGTTATCAGTTTACGAGGTACTGCACTAAAACATATAAATAGATCCCTCAACATATTTCCGCTAACCGCATATAATAATTCAAAGAGCCGCATATGGTCCCTGACTCACGGTTAGACCGTTACTGCTATTGCCACAAGTAATATTAGCTTTATCCTCGCAGAAGTGAACATGTTAAGTTAAGTAACATCGTTTTCAAACATTTCGAATATAGGTCGTGATGTCCTGTACTGGGCATGTTCGCTGACATCATTAATGAAAGTTAAGAAGAGTGTTGGTGATAGGACTCCTGGGTTCATCTTCCTGATAGTGTGCACTTGGGCATTAACTTTGGTAATTCTATTCTTCTGGTCCTAAAGATCTATAAGTACTTTCTTCGGCATAAGTGGTTTCTGGACTTCAGTGCTTTCCACAGTTTCTCCACCTACTCTGCTGGAGTATCTTTCTTCTCTTGAGCAGCAACTTTTGTTTCTTGGGCTAAGCACCTTACTTGATCTTCATTAGATTTGCGTTGCCTGAACTCATCTTACTGGGGGAGTAGCAACCTCTTTTCTTCAAGATGCCCTTCATGTGTGTCGTTAACCTATCTCTCTAGTAGCTTTCCTGTACAGATCAGAAGAGTTACGGATCTGATGCTGTTTGTTCTGTTGCTGTCTGTCGTTAGGACAGCTGTCAGGATTGTTTCCTTTGTGCTGAAGACCTCTGAGAAATACATCATCTCTGCAATTAACAGAATGCTGTAAGACCTTACATCACTAGACTAGATCATTGGTATACTGTAACATATGGCTGGTCAGAGTCAGTGAAAGAAAGACAACTTATACTATATGTTCACTGTCTACCATTCTCCAGAGATACAAACTATCCCTTGTCATGCAGTGGTCATGCATTGTACCGGGAATAAATTCCTAACTACCTGAGTGTCACCTTTGACTGCGGCATAAGGTGGAGGGCTGAAATCAGGAAGAATCAGGTTCGAAGAAAACTGAGCATGGAAACAATGATGAAACACGTGACACCTTGGGAGCAGATGACAGTGCCCTAAAGAAGCTCTACACCGGATGAATATGACCTGTCCTTGATTATGGCTTTTCCGAATCAGCAACTGCAGTATAATCCAACTTTAACAAAAGTCAAGCTGCTACAAAATCAGACCTTGAGAGAGAACTTATAACATAAGCGCTCACTAAATGAGGATAAGTAAAAAAGATGTCGCTTATATCAGCCCAAGAAATAACTGTATGGTGATGTACACACACTCGTCTGATCCACTGATTACTTCATAAGTATACAGTCGACGTCAGGAAAAAATGAAAGAGAAGAACAAAAATAAGAGCAGTTAACGAATGAACTCTTTAATTTTAAGTTATTTTTCACAGTTCTAGAAATATTTTAATGCCTATTCACATCAAGATAAATGATACTGGACAGTCTGACAAGATGGTGTGAGAGGAGATCACCAACTGAGCTAATGGGCTGCATGCATAATCGGTTACTAAGGAGAAGTATAATAGCCAGCGACAGTTGGCACGGCACCTGATGATGATGATGATGATTGTCATGTACAGCCTGATTACTTACAGTGTACTGCATTATACAGGTAAACATGAAATTGATCGTATTCCTCATCTGCATTGTAGCCTAAGAGAACTGGTAAATATTGTGACAGTATCTTGTGTGAAAATATTACAATCATGGCAGGGACAAATTGTGCCAAAATGTTGCCAAAACACAATTAGTTTCGTGCAGTAACTTTTTATTTTTCGAATAAGAACAAACATATTACATGAACTGTTTTACTCACTCCAGTCTATATAAAACACACACACACACACACATGATCATTTAAAAAACAGAAATGACAACTCTGATAAAACTGATTCAGTGTTAGTGGTAGACATAAAATGTCTGTCTTTCAAGTTGGATACAAAAACAGATGCAAGCTTAAGTTTTACCTGTGTTTTTATCAGTTGTGTTGTTATTGTATGGGGCCCTTGAAAAAGTTTTTGTTTTCATTTTTAGCAGAAATAATGCCAATACCCTTCTGCCTCTCTTTTCTGCTTATTTTCCCTACATTTTCTATATTTTTGTAAAACTCAACCATGCATCTCTGTCTATCTTTATCACCAAAACAACATTATCTTAGTTGTGGTGTTAACTTTTGATAGGTCAAGCAAGTTGACCAACACTTGTGCCAGTGCAACACAGAGCAACAAAACTGACGTTTATGAATTCCATATCTTCTGGACAGTTACAGCAAAGTCTAGTACTTGTATATATTATTTATGACCAAAGTCTATTACGCGTATACATATGTGTTATATATGACCAAAGCCTTGTGCATATATGTATATATATATATATATATTATTTATGACCAAAGTCTAGTACTTGTATACCCTTGTATATGTGTATATATATAAACATATATATATATATTATATATATATATATATATATATATATACATTTATTATTTATTGCGAAAGTCTATTACGCATATGTATTATTTACTATGAAAATAATATTTTTCTTTCACTTTATGCCTGAAATGCGTGTACTCTGTTCTTTCATTTTGATATTTTATTTTATTTTTATCTATGCAGAGTGAGTTCTGAACTTGGATATCTCTCCTGCCGGTGTTCACATTTAAAATATCTTTACTTAAATTCACACATGAGATCTCTCTCTGATACCTGAGTTTGGTCTAAAGGCTCGGAACAAGATTTCGTTAACAGAAGAAACGAATATCAAACACATAAGCAGAAGTTACTCGTATATTAGAATCGAAACTAAGACAGTATGGCCTTCTTTCTGTTATACATACATTTTCAAACAACAACAGTTTGAAAAAAAGGAAAATGTGATACTGCACAGGTCTTGTTGAAGGAAATAATAATGTTTATTTGTTTTTCTGTTTTAAACCAAGACACCATTATGCTGATCTGTTTAATTATCTCTATGTCTTTGTCAAGGCGGCATATGGGCATTTTATTTATTACTCATCAAAACATTCTCATATTTTAGTGGCATCTAGAGTAGGTTATTGTAGATTTTTCTCCAAAAATATTGCTTAAAATTTTGTTTTAAAATGTTCATTCCAAAAGCAATCTATTATTTCGCATAAACTGTTTTTTAGATTGTGGCTGTCGTAATTTCATTTACAAAATATTTTCAAGAAAGTTGTTCTGTATTTACTGCTCATGTGATAATAAATAAATATGTTCACGGAGGAGTTTACTGATTCCAGTAGCAGGCTAATACTCCCCAGTGTTATACCTATACTTTGATATTTGCCACCAAGATTAAGCTGTGGTTCTAATGCCAAAACCAGCATGAATGTACTTATTGGGATAAAACAAAAAATAAAAAGTGTAGATACTATAACAACCATCTTAGCTACTTTCAAGTTACGAAAGTTACTCTGAGAAAAGCTCGTAACAGATTCACGCCATTTTGCTGTCTTCCGGAGACTAAATGTCAGCGCTACAGTACACACGCTGATGATTAGAAACGCAGCAAATGGAATGACAAAGTAGTTTGTTATATAAGTTGTTCTTTCAACCTCATCCCGATCTTCAGAAGGCACTAGACCAATGACAGTTCTGTTTCTTCCTGGAAAGTGTATTTCACCTAAACTGTAGACGAAACATACAGGAATTCCAGAAAATACGAGTATAATGAAGACAGAGAGAATGATGACAAACGTACGCTTTGGTGTGACGATACTTGTCACCTGAAATGTTAAATGAATGAGTTTTAGCCATTAAAATCATGTATTCATTTAATACGGTCGTATAATACAATGATCACTGACTCTCATCTAGTCATCGTAAATCATTTTTCCATATGAATAATAACCACATAAATCAAAACTAAAGTTTTAATTACAGAATGACTGTTTATACACTTTGTGTTGTATATTTTAGAATGGAAATGTTTGTGTGTGTGTGTTGTATTGAGTAGGGCTCAGCTATTAACTCCTCTTCTAGATGACACATGCTGGTCACCAGCAAGTGTGTCTTTAAACGTTTTCATACTGGCTCTAACTTTTCAACTAGGTTGATATCATTATTATCACACTGGCATAATCTGAAGTCTGGAGCACTAAAATTGTTTGTATTATGCAAGAGTCTAGCTTCTTCATTTTTCTACATTATGCCTAGTCCTACATACTTCCCGTTCTAAACCTATTTGGCAATGTGTTTGTAAGGTTCGTGTATATACGAGTACAAAGTAAATCTCAGTGAATGTACTGAAACAGCAACCTTTCGAGTGGATTTGTGGCATACACGGTTTACAGCACATTTGTTACGTTATTAACAAAGTGAAAGCCGTTAAACCATTTAGTAACATTTTATTCGGACAGATAATGTTACCTTCAAGGGAGCGAGCACACACAGACATCTCTCTATTGTGATGATGGCAGTGATCCAGCTCGTAACTCTAGAGAATGTAACATGTGGTGTTCCAACTAGTAAATATGTTACGCCGAAAATCTCGAAAGGCAGGTCTGACCTGCTCATTGCTGGGGTTAAAAATATATTCATGCAGGTCAGTGTTATAAGGCAGAACAGATCGGACACAGCTAGACCTGCGTATAGAAGTAATATCAATTTGTTTTCAGAATACATCGACAAGATGAAGGCTTACATTTGTTTTCATTGGAAACATGTTTTTTGTAATAATGATTTCATATGTTGCTAATAACTCATGTTGAATTCTTGTTACGATGGACTGGACTGTGGATATATAAAGTGTAATGTATTAACTAGTATTCTACTCCAATGACTCCGTTACATGATGGCGTTTAATGCAAAGAAGGATTTAAATGAGTAAAAAAATACAATTACGAACTTGTTCCATTCTGTATTTTCAAGAAATATTCTGGTTTTCCCAACGAACTTTTTCATAGTATTGCTGTAGGACGGGTTTTGACTGAGCGTGTGATGTCGTTGTTACTATGGTGTGTGGAGGGATTTACAGAAAGAACGGGTAGCGAGAGGACTGGTGACTTGAGACTTCTTACGGCAACTGACCTGTTTGACCTGTTGTCATCACACAGCCATCTTGTCTTGCCCGTTGCTTAATCCTAGCTACGGAGACTGAAGTGTTTAACCTATTGCTCTTACAAGTGTCTTCACATAAAGCAGCTCCCATTCTCTTGCTTGATCTGCCTTCACCACAGCAATAATAAAAAATAAGGACAACTTGAAATGTCAAGGATCGTTGCAAGGATATCAGGGTTTATTGTCAGTAGAACAGACTTGCCTTTAGTTTAGTCTGAAAATCTGATGTAAAATATGAGAAACAATTGTCCAGCTTTTCTCAGTTACATCGGTTCTCAAGTTATGGCAGTCCATAACTCTAGATCATTTCTATCAATGTGCAGTAATCATGTGATTTTGAATTTTCCAGATTAGACAACTATAAACAGTTTCTAACACCCAGTACAGAAAAAGAAAACAATGGTGGTTATATTATGCAGGGAATGTCATTTTCTGTTCGTGGAGCTTGGCTTTCTATATAATGTAACATCAGGTTTAATCATGGAACAGGTGGCTGGCCCGAGCCCAAGTTACATGCTAGCTCTGTCACGGGAGGACTGCGAATTAATCTTATCCTCGAATCAAGAATCACTTTCAGTTAAGCTTTAAGCGCCCGATGCAACTGGTTATGATTCATTTCTTCGGCATGTTTGTAGTTATTTTATTTCTTCGAAAATGCGACAGGCAATTAGATAGATAGATAGATTAGATAGATAGACAGACAGACAGACAGACAGTTAGATAGATAGATAGATAGATAGATAGATAGATAGATAGATAGATAGATAGATAGATAGATAGATAGATAGATAGATAGATAGATAGATAGATAGATAGATAGATAGATAGATTCAGAAACGTCACTTGGCGAACTCTTTCATACAAACTTGACAGTAATGCAAAGTAAACAGACTTAAACGAATTCTTCGATATGCCCCACTTGAAAATATATCTTATTTACATACATCACGACACTTATGGGCATCAGTTTCTCCTAATATTTTATTCAGAACTCCCTGCATCTAATGATGTTCACTACTTTAGCGAACAATAACAATGTGATCTTCTGTTTATGTACAAACATGAACTTGTGAACCGACTCCCTGCCACGTTAACTTCCTATATGTTAACAAGTAAGCTTGATGCTCCTAAAGCTTACCCGGGGTTATGAGGTAGGTTTCTCAGTTCCCTCTGTTATATTTCAGATAATTTTGTTGTCTGTATTTCTTTTCAAATGTTTGAATTTTCTAAAGCTTGACCTACATAAAGCGCTGCGAACAGCCGCAGGCGAAGGAAGAATTCTCACTATCATCATTTATAGGACGTATATTAAATACAATCTAATCTGAATCACTCTTCAAGTGGCACAACAATTCTTTAAGAAAGGAATGATTAATTAAAATGAACAAATAAACAACAATTAGACCGATAATTCTGCACTCATGCGGGAGATATGAAGAACATTTCAAAGCGATGTAGAATCTCGTACAGTAATTTAGTAGGAAACGAAAACCATACTTACACGTACATCCACAACCATAATCTATGGAAAACTGTAGTAGGAAACTAAAACCATACTTACACGTACATCCACAATCATAATCTATGGAAAACTGTTGACAAAAATAAAGGAGTGAACAAAATGTCCGAACAAAATGATCGAGCCCAACAGAGAATGAACGAAGAAGAATCTGATATGATATTCCAAGACAACAAGTAATAGAAAATTAAAATATGCAATATCTGCTAGCAAAACAAATTATGATCGAATGAATAGCGTTCGTCAATTTTATATTAGAACAATTATTTCGTTGTACCTGTTAAACTGATGTTCACTGGGTCTTTGAAACCCATTTTGAAAAAGCATACGATGTTGATGATGTTTGTCGCAATGCCGGAAATATCAATCAGCGCGTTCGTAACGCATACAAACGTCTGAATAATATCTATTGCCCACTGTAGTTCTTCTATGCTGAACTCTGGTACAGATGAAAGTGAAATGTTTTCTATTTCCATCGTTACATCTACTGTTTTTCCAAATTCACTGTCTATAACCATCATTACCCATACTGTTTTCTAAATTAACCTGAAATTTGTATGGGCCATATTCTTACTATTGTGCATATACTGAAATACAACACTGCAAGTCTGTTTTTTTTCTACTAAATTTATAACAGAACAAAAGACATATTAAACAAAGACGCATTGAAGCTTTCGATCTCATTTAGATGACGTTCTCTAGAGGTGTCGGGACATAATTCTTTTACTCTTACGTAATCTGATACATTTACATAAAGTTAACTCTACCCCTACTAAACGCCATGCATGTAACATGCATCTTTTACACTCAGATACCACAACCGCCATCCTTACTAGAAAATGAAACGATTCTAATTTAATATTTAGTTCAGTTTTTGTTTAATTCAGTTACTGAATAAAACTATGACTGGAGAAAACAAAATCAAGGATCTATTTTTTTATAAGAGTTAAAGTTATATTTCATCCGTAATCTCCTCCCTGAAACTTTTTTTCTCTTGCGAATTTTCACGAACGTGTTTAATTATCATTTTGTGGTAGACTCAGGTAAAGAACATTTGTGTCGGTTTACAAGAATAAACATAGTTTATATTTAGCTCCACATCTTAATTAATGGTCCAGTCTTGTTCTTTGTACTTCAGTGCAGTTAAGGAACAGTTTTGTATTGCATAATTATGCAGAGACGACTACAAAAGAACACAACTAATGTCTAAAGATTACCGCCAGAAAACAGGATTCCTGTATTTGTTTTTCTTTCTCCTAGGGTGTTATAAGAATTTGACATTTTTTCTATATACTGACACGATTGTTATCACGACACGCTGATGACCACATTTTGTTAGAAAATACTCTGTTATTATCTTGTTGTGATAACCTCTGTTATTATCTTGTTCTGATAACTCTATGTATCTGAAATAATCCGCATTGTGTTGTCCTGAACTAAATTAGAGTGTAGAAACTTTGTTGGAAATAGAGGGTCAGATGGGAGTAATTTGGTCTGAAGTAACCCTCGATCAATGCACAAAAGATGAACAGAAAATGTAGGGCAGAGATAAGCTGAAAGAGACATAGTTCTTCTCAGTTAACTCCCCACATAACAGCTCATGAATAGAAAAAAAAAAGATTGACTTGATAAAATAGATATAAAGGTTGTAAAAACATAGATACTTCTTTCAAGCGTGGGGGGGGGGGGCGGGGGTGAAGAGGTAATCAGCGACCCATAGCTGATATGCCAGCGTCAGGGTTAGGGACTCATAGCTGATCAAGACCCTGTTCCACCTCTCCCTGGTACCTCCAGTAACAGGCCTAGCCTGGCTAACGGGGCAGGGATCGCCATGCCCCCCCCCCCCGGTGGTGGAGTCTACTTTTTAGCAGTACTCCGGGACTGAAAAGATAACTGCCATAAACCCGGCTCCCAAGCTGAAACGATGCTGTGCTCCAACGTCTTCACAGCATCGGCTGCAAAGAACACCAGCTCGCAGTTACAGAGAGATACAAGACAAGACAAGATAAGCTTTGAATCTCTTGTCTATGTTGATTTTTAGATGAATCTGTTAATGTATTACTGTGATTAAACGGCAACGTAAGTGTTTCTGGTAAGAAAAGTATAGGCAAGTGGCTAACCAAGAAACATTATGTTTTCCGCTTCCTCTTTCAGGTATGCCTTGCAGCCTTTTTTTTTCCTAGACACTCACAAACGGACACAATCCAAAAGTGGAACAAATAAACCACCATAGTGGAACAGAAGCGAGATAAATGATTCCAGTATGAAACTTAGTCCCTAATCACAATCAAATTTTAACAGGGCATTCAGTTTCCGGATTATAAACATTTGGGACTGGGACAGAGTCTACGCTCATTCTAAACATTCCGATCGCGACAGTGAAGCACTCTTCTGCATGGTGTGTAACGGCTACTACTGACAGTGGTTAGCTAGCAGAAAAACATGTATTTTAATTCGTCAGTTTGACGACTAATATTTCAACACACGATTTTACTGTTACCATCCTCAGGTAAGTTAACAGCGGATTGGAGGTTGGGTTAGGGGGAGAGGAGGAGTGAGTTTTGGTGGTCTATATATATAATGTGTATATTTCAGAATATACTATACTGCATGACTATCTTATAGTTTCCATTACTTTTGCTTTCGGGTCATACCCATTAAACTAGTATTAACCTGACCTTTCTTTTGTCCTTGATTTATAAAGATGATGATGTTAAATTATGTTGATCTCATTTTAAAAGAGAAGAACTAGACAGTCCAAGAGAAAACTGTCTCAGTGGATTGACCGAATGGCCTGGGAAAAGAGAAGCATTTGAAATGTTCGAAAATACCAAGGATCGCACAAGATGGACCAGCTTTATAGCCAACGCTGTCCACATAATGGATGAATTAATAATAGTCTGCTTCGTTACTTTTTGGTTAATTTTGACTTGAAATTTCATCGCTGTAGATTTTAACTACTATTTTTAATGTCTCTACATTTTATCATCGTAAAATTCTTGTTTTGATTTAATAGAACAGGGGTTCTCAAACAGTGGGAGAATTACACTGCTTCCCAAGGGTGAAATTTTAGTGTTCAGGGTGAGATTTGGGGCGGGAATTAGGGTCACATATTGACAAATACATGAAATACTGTAGCGTACTATCTGTAGTGCGTCTTGGGGTAAGCCGAGTAGTCTGTGAGAGGATGGGAAAGAGGATGAAAGCTATTCGTATGAGTGGAAATGACCCATGGGAAAAATGACTGAGAACCACTGCAGTAGAAGACGTGTGAAACATATGGTGCATCAGTAGAAGAAGACATGTGAAACACATCGTGCACTAGTAGAGTTTACTTTTTTGTGAAAACATGGCAGCTAGTTCGAAACAGCGCTAGATTAACTTGCATTTTGGTTTGTTTGCTTGCTTCCTTGTTCCAGATGATTATGCACCCGTGCTATCGTGTAACCATTGCTGAAACTCCTTGTTGTGTCAGCAGTTTTGACAAGTGATGGAGTTGAATAACTACCCCAATAATTTCTTTTCTTGAAATTTGTGGAAACGATTGCAGGTTCAGCCGTAGGCAGCTTTGTTTTTTTTAAATCTCCATTTTGTTTTGTACAGGTTAGAGCAAGTTTAAATCGGGAATGAAAATATATCTACGTGGAAAAAAAATTATTGTGAAAGTGACGATTAATTTAAAAGTGACGATTAATGTAAAAATACGGCGGTAACGGGGATTTTGTGTCTAGTGTTCGTGTTACATTTTGCGTTGGAATGCCCAGAAGAAGAAAGGACGTATTTTGTTTTACTGTTGTTTGTCACATGTTATGTATCAAATCTAATATATCCAGCCTCTTCTTATCACATTCCTAATACATTTAAATCCTGTTAGGACACACCTACTCTTATGCCTGGTGCACATTTCTGATCTAGCGTAGTTAAATGACGCCCGCTTGATATAAACGGATGACTGAATCAGCAGACTGAGATAAGGCCCTTAACAGCCTTTCTGATGTGTCTTGTTAATCCCATACTGAGCAAGTAAACCCTTCATAAAATGAAGTGAAGAGAATTTCCTGTTGCAGCTATTCTTCATTATGTCATAAGTAAACAGCATCATCTTCATCTAAAGAATCCACTGCTTTAACATTTGTGGCAATGCACAGATGTACATTCACTCTTTTGAACGAAAGCGTATTGAATGCCAGTAAAAGGTTAAACACAGTTAAAAGTATTGTGTCTTGTAAAGTGTGTTACACTGCACACAAATCTTCCCGCATTATAACAAAGCGGCTATATCAGGATGTTAACCTGTTTTCTTTTTGTGAATGTTTAGCTCATTTCAACACAGATATAGTATACATATTCTTTAGCTCATTTCAACACAAATATATTATACAGAATGTTTAGCTCATTTCAACACAGATATATTATACAGAATGTTTAGCTCATTTCAACACAGATATATTATACAGATTGTTTAGCTCATTTCAACACAGATATATTACACATAATGTTTAGTTCATTTCAACACAGATATATTACACAGAATGTTTAGCTCATTTCAACACAGATATGCTATACAGAATGTTTAGCTCATTTTAAAAATATATACGAAATGTTTAGCCGATTTTAACACACATATTTGGCAGATAATTTTTAGCCGATTTAAACACAGATATTTGGCACAGAATGTTTAGTTGATTTTAAAAGATATGTTCTACAGAATGTTAACTGATTTTAACACAGATGCACGAATTAAACAGAATCACAGCACAGTTTTGTAAGGCAGTGCAAATTATCTTCAGACTTCTTCGCTGACTGATTAGTCATTGTGATTCAGTCACGGTGGGCCACTTCGGATGGGGCCCCGAATCGATGAACTGGCTGCATTCGTTCTCACTGGGCCTATTATGAGCGTTTTGATGACACCTTTAGAAAGAACTGGATTTAGAATTGGATTTAGAGCCATAGAAAACAAAGGGGAGGAGGAGCGATTAGGCTTAATGTCCTGGTAAATTAGAGACAAAGCAATAGAATTATTTTCTGTAATTTTGCAAGTTTAATAGTCCCTCTCTAATCTGTATTAGCTAGGGACGCTTCAGTGACATGGGTTTATTACATATAACACAAAGATTACTGCGAAAACAATAACATTTCTGATAAATAGACTCTTTTCAGGTCCCTGGTCCGACATCTCACACCAAAGAGATGGAAAGATTCGCCAAGGCCGCTTCTTTGGTTGACATGAAAACAATTAATGAATGACACATGATGATGATGAGATGCTGTGAGATCAAGACGTCAAGCTGCACATCAGGTTTATAGTTACAAGCAGAGCCATCAAATGTCCCAAATTTTCAAGCAGACCAAGGCATATTCCAAACTGTTCTCTCCGACGTCAATATCCGCACTACATTCTCTTGTTAGGTACAAAAACGTTCATTTGTCCGCACAGCTCAACTTCTTCATACTTAACCTCCTCTCTTCAATACCCCAGTCTTTCACAAACATCTCACACTCAGTGGTTCTCAACATTCTCCTGCCAATTATTTGCACAGATTATCTCATGTTTCATGGCTCAAAGAGCACAGCATAATCAGTCAGTCATTTACATGTCCCTTGCGGAACTTTGCCTCCCTAACAGCTCTCCTGTAGGCCTCTCGGTTGTAAGCAAGATGTTATACTGCTGATGCATCCATTTGCAGATCATTAATGATCTTCGCCTTGGTCTTCCTCCTTCCAAGACCAGTTCTCACTCCTTCAAGATGTTCACCGTTTCCATCGTAGACTGCGTTTAAAGTTCCATTTCCAAGACGCGTCCCAACCTTCATCATCCCAATCCACCTCTGATGATGACCCTTTCTCTCGCTTCTCCAAACAACCATCCACCTGGACACATTCAGCAGGTGCGTCTCGTGCCTTGGACCTCTACATTGATCACACTCTCTACGAAATCCCCAAGCTTCGCCTTCCCCGTGTACGACACTCGAACCTGACCCCCGGGGAGCAACGCGCACTTTCTCAACTTCAGCGTAGGCGAGATATCGTGATCAAGAGTGCAGACAAGGGCGGAGCTATTGTTTGTTGGAAGAAAGAATTGTACATCCAGGAGGCCATGGGCCAGCTGAGCAACACTAAATTTTATGCCTCTCGCCCTCAAGATCCGACTCTGGCCAACAACCACCATGTTCGAGACACGATCAACGAACTCATCCACAAGACCAAGTCTGGTCTTTCTCCCTTGGCTACACATCTTCACATCCGCGACAGTTGCTTAGGGAAACCATCTTTTTATCTACTCCCTAAGATTCACAAACCACGAAACCCAGGAAGACCCATAGTGTCTGCTTGTTCCTGCCCTACGGAACAAATCTCTGATTTTCTTGACAGCATCTTTCAACCTCTGGTCACTAGTCTGCCCACTTATCTCAAGGACACCAATCATGCTCTCATTACTTTTGAGACCCTTACACTCCTGCCTGGTCACATCTACCGTGTCTTCACCCTTGATGTAGTGTCCTTATACACATCCATCCCACATGACCAGGGACTTCAGGTCGTCAAGTTCTTTCTGAACAAAAGACGCAATCCCTCTATTCCTACTTCTACTATTATGCGCCTTACACAACTTGTCCTCCAACTCAATTCTTTTGAATTCAATGGCCTTTACTTTGACCAGATTAGTGGTGTAGCCATGGGTACCAAGATGGGCCCCAACTACGCGTGTCTGTTCATGGGCCACTTCGAACACAAGATTCTGAGAGCCTTTAGAGGCCCTTTTCCCGCCTTCTATAGACGCTACATAGACGATGGTATTGGGATCACATCAATGCCAGAGGAAGACCATAACAACTTTATCAGTTTTGTTAAAGAATACAATCCTGTCATTTTTTCACCTCCCATATCTCTGCTACTTCTGCTAACTTTCTTGACAATGCCGTCACTATCGGCCCTTCCGGGCTTACTACTTCTATCCACTATAAACCTACAGACTCTCACAGCTACCTCCTGTACTCTTCCTCCCATCCCAGATCGTGTAAGGACTCTATTCCTTTTTCCCAGCTTCTTAGGTTGCGACGTTTGTGTAAGGAGGATTTGGATTTCCAGGATCAAGGCCACAAATTACTAGATTCCTTCCGTCAACGCGGCTATCCAGACCACGTTCTCTCGTCATCTTGGAACCGCATTAGCCACATATCGCAGCAACAAGCCCTCACCCCTAAACCGCACTGTAGCTCGGACAGGGTGAAACTAGTACTCACGTACCACCCTCATAGCTTGGCAGTTAAAAACATACTGTTTCGCCATCTCCACCTCCTCCAGACCGAGCCTGAGACACGTGAACTTTTTGGGGAACCCCCATTGGTGGCTTACAGACGTGACAAAAACCTCAGGGACCTTTTAATTCGTAGTCATCTTAAGACAGATGAAACTTTTTATGGTACCAGACGTTGTGGACGCCGTAGATGCAACACTTGTCCGTTTGTTGTCGAGGCCAGCCAGATCTCTTTCCCTAAATCCACGTTATCAGTACAAGAGGGTTTCATCTGCACTTCACGAAATGTCATTTATGTTGTCATGTGCAAACGTTGCGGTTTGAAGTACATAGGGGAAACTGGCTTACGGTTAGGAGATCGATTTCGCCAGCATCTCAATGATATTTCTAAGAGGGCCTGGACACCTGTGGCTAAAAATTTTTGCCTTGGTAACCACAGGGGCAAACAGGACATTTCGGTTAGTGCGATCCGCTCTTGTTCCGCAGATGTACGATCTCGGAGGGTCCTAGAACAGCGCCTTATTTTCCAGACTGGCTGTCTCCACCCAGCTGGAATTAACAATGTTTTCAGCTTTCTGTAACTTCTTTATTTTTCCACTGGCCTTTTTTATACTCTACTTTCTTTCTCTATGCTACCCCTCCCTACCACCATCCTATTTCCTTCTTTGCCAACATATTGGTCTTGTCCCATTCACCAGTTTCACATTTCCTCCCTGTAGGTGTTTAAGTTCTTCATTCATTATCTCTCGCGTCCTCATTTCTCTCCCCTTTCCCCCCACCCACCCACCCCCCGACACCTCTAGCGCCTATCATGTTTCTATTGCCTTCCCCCAACCCCTTTCTCCCACTTGTTCTCCTCCTCTCTCTCTCTCCGCTTCTTCGCTATAATTGGCTATATCGGGAATCTTTTGTCTGTAGGCAACGGTTTTTTTTTCTTTCCTCCTCCTCCTTCTTCCACACACATTTCCGCTTTACTGAGAGCAAGACGCTTCAGATAAGTTATATATGTTTGTATTTTGTTTTTGCATGTATCATCGAATAAGGCTCACGCCGAAATATCGGATGTTGTATGTTTTTCATTTATACATTCTCATACTTTATATTCGTTTTTTTTCTCACCTTGCTCACTTCCTCCCTCACTTTGTAAAACTGCACCATACACCTCTATCTACCTCCTTCCAAGACGGTCTTCTCTAGCTTATCATGACTTTGGATGTATCAAAAACATATACGTTTTCTTTGTTTAACCCACTTTACTAGCCAGCCTTCTTCAATATTACGTTCTTGTAGTATAGACATATTTGTTCTTTTCTTTGTGTCCATGGTATTTGAAGAACTCTTCTGTAGCATTTACAGTCAAAGGCATTTATGTATTTCTCAGCTGTAATAGAACCAAAAATATAAAAAAAAAACTGCTCGCAGGTTTTGTTTCGTACGATTGTATGTAGTTGAACACACTTTTTGACACATATTGTTACAGAATATCATCTAACCCAACAAGATGAGATTTTCTTCAGCCAAATCCCTCGAGATATCACCGCAAATACAGTAAAAACAACGTTCCAAGCCGGTAGAATATGAAATTCTATTACTCGTCGGGGCACTGAGCAAGGTGCAAGATATTCTCTATGGTCCCTCTCCTTCCACACTCTCGGTGAGGGAAAATCAGTATCAGGGGAGGTCACTAATTCCTGGATGGGCACCAACTTGTCCAAGACACAACAGCCTTTTAAAAGGATGCGTTTGTTGGAACGGTTAGTAGCAGGGACTGTGGTTTTTGTTTGGCTCCAGATCTATGGAAGTGTCCCTTACTTCAGTCTCATGTTGAGCTCGTAGAAAATTAGTCGCTTGAACCATGCATACATTTCCAAGAGGAATAAATGGTTATGACATAAACTTGAGAGAAATGACGTTCCAAATTTGAGGCGATAAGTTCGCCTAATACGACCAATAAAGCAATATGTATGTCATGTGAATACTCAGTGGATATTCTTGTTATAAATATGCAAAGTGTTAGATTCGTTATCTTCCTCATATTAAACTTGTGTCCGTCCGACACATATTCTTTTAGACTTTGTTGGTTCTTCATAACGTTAATTTTTAAGTCATGTGAATCGCCAGACTCAGTTCTGTGACCTTGTTGTCCTAGTGTTGGATTGCCTGGGTTGTTTGGCGTATTTAGCTGTACTAGATTATGTACTAGAAAGAAAACTTACGTCCAGGTATGGCCCAGCTATTCATATTACGGACTATATAGAAAAAAGTGAGAAGGTGAGACTCCAGCTATAGTAACACGACTCCAGCTATAGTAACACGACTCCACATATAATACCAGCAAGTCGAACTTTCCCAAACAAAAGAAGTGACAGTCTATAAGTCGACACGAGCAGATAAAAGCTTGCGAGTACTCGAGAGGGGACTACAGACTCATTCAAGAGGCTGACACTGGAACCTGAATCTACCAGGTCTCTAACCTTCTGGGACTCACGAGACACAACGACAGACGTAGGAGTAGGCGGGTCAGAAGAGACAGGCACCAGTGGCGTTGGATGAGGTTTCCTAAACTCTATGGTTGATGTGACTCTTCTGTCAACTGTGTGAGAGAGCACCGCACGGCGACTTAGCAGTTACATTCTTGCCGGGGATAGTTTCTAGCCTGATGTCTTTGGACATGACACCTAAAACAAGTCCTCGTCTTAGAGAAATCCTTGTTGTTTCGTTTGTTAAACTGTGGATTACTAATCCTTTGAAATACAGAGAGTTTCTTCATTGCATTCATCAGCAATCCAATATCCTGTGCAATCCTGGAAGATGTAAATGGGATACGAGAAGCCAAACTTTGGGACTGCAAAGAGGTTCTTCCGTGACATCCTTTTTCTACTGGCTGGCATTTCCACCTGTTCCTGCAGAGCTGAAGAACAAAACAGCCTTCTCCAAAGATTTAGGTTTTTCTCTGAGCAACTAGAACCTAATAGCACCAGCTGCCAGTGCGTCCAGAAAGATTTATACTAGCCTTTTCTGAATCAATGGCGAGCCACGTTTCACATCCGTGTAGGCAAGCCTAGCATAATCTGAAATCCTGTCGGCTATCGATTGTATCGATTTGCCTACCATCTGTCTGATACACGTGAGAAAATGCCAGGCACCCTCAGGTGCGGTTCCATCTCTTAAACGGCGATCAGTATACAAGAAGAGGGGTTAAGGCTCCTGCAGATGAAGCCTTGCCTCTATGAACTCCTCCAGATCACCGAAGGTACACTGATACCAAAAAAGAGCGTTTATCAGCGTCATCACCATCCCTTTTCGAGCTCTGCTCGTCATTCTCGACATCCAAGGCCGCAATGATTTGGTTCACCATTAGAACCCTCCTCAACTGTCAGCAATGAGCGCTGCAGAAGTGTTTTGCTCATCTCAGCTAGAGTAAAGTTCAAGGATGATACCATCTGCTACCTAGAGGGATGCACGGCATGAATTTTATTCACCGTAGGACTCCATTGACCACATATTCTGTAAGTCCAAGGAAAAGAAAAGAAAAAAAATATACGGGCGATACACAGAAGATGAAATCCTGTTGACCTATTTCTTACCTTAATGACACTACCACACTATACTGCAATAACAATTAACACTACTAACATCACATCACAAGATATAATCCCTGGTATTAACGTTACCATACAAATATCACTTTCATATAGTTCCTAGTGTCCATCACGAAACACTGATATATTTTTCAGACCTCCACGGTAACAGTTATTCATGGGCACAGAGTACATTAACAGCCAAAATCTTATACTGAATAGTGATAACATCAAGGAGATGTCCGCAGCCATGATCAGTTACATACAAGAATCTCTGACGAAGGCAAAATTTGAGAGCATACCGAGGGTCTCACAAATATGACATCTCATTAGAGGATACTGGCTATGCTGAAACAGACACACACAAAACAGGCACCGGTACAGGTACAGGTAATCAGCAGAGCTTTCTCGAAGCTCCAGCTCACGCAGAGGAGAGTTCTCCATGGCTCAAAGATCAAGGAAAGCGGAGCTCGCCATACCTCCAGGTTTAGCCATATCAGTCAGATGCAGAGTACGGAAACAGTCAGTCTACATCGATGAAGACTTGACATGCCCGGATACAGGAACAATAAACACGTCCACGACGATGAAGACTGGATATGCCCTGATGTGCCTGGATATATGTGGCTTGTTAGGCGCCACTTTAATAGTCCTTCCGCTTTAGCTAGGAAAGTTTCAGAGAAACAGTTGTATTACATATAACCCAAAGGATACCGCAACAACATTAAGTCCTGATAGACTCTTCAAGCGCCAGGTTGGAAATCTCACACCAGAAAAACGGACATCAGACAATGGAAGATTCACCAAGGTTGCTGTTTGTATCAACATCAGTAAATTTAATGGATAACACATGATGATGGTGCTGATTAGACGATGTCAGGTGAAGACGTCAAGCTGAACATCAAAATGATTGAGACGACATAAAAGGATTCCTGTGGCCCAGTTTTATGGTTACAAGAAGAGCCACGGAATGACTTATAATTTCACTTGACAAAGACAGCTTCCACATTATTTCACTCCGACGACAATATATCACTACATTCTCTTGGGACGATACAGCATATTTCAGTCGTCCGCAAATTTCTGACTCCAGAATATATCCTTCAAGAGTGCTCAAACCATGCAGATCTGAGGCGTGAGACATGGCCAGAGGACACAAGCTTGGGGCAAAAGCTTTTGGGCTCCTATCAGGATCTGGAGAGGACTGCGGGCTATGCCATGTCGACAGTGATCAGGATCTGACATGACCAACAACCTCGAACGCAGAAGAAGAAGACAAAAAAGAAGAGTCAGCACAGCTCAAGTTCCTCACACTTACTCTCCTTTCTTCAGTTCCCCATCAAGTTCCTCACACTTACTCTCCTTTCTTCAGTTCCCCATCAAGGTCCTCACACTTACTCTCCTTTCTTCAGTTTCCCATCATGTTCCTCACACTTACTCTCCTTCTTCAGTTCCCCATCAAGTTCCTCACTCTCCTTTCTTCAGTTTCCCATCATGTTCCTCACACTTACTCTCCTTTCTTCAGTTCCCCATCAAGTTCCTCACTCTCCTTTCTTCAGTTTCCCATCATGTTCCTCATACTTACTCTCCTTTCTTCAGTTTCCCATCATGTTCCTCACACTTACTCTCCTTTCTTCAGTTTCCCATCATGTTCCTCACACTTACTCTCCTTTCTTCAGTTCCCCATCAAGTTCCTCACTCTCCTTTCTTCAGTTTCCCATCATGTTCCTCACACTTACTCTCCTTTCTTCAGTTCCCCATCAAGTTCCTCACACTTACTCTCCTTTCTTCAGTTCCCCATCAAGTTCCTCACACTTACTCTCCTTTCTTCAGTTCCCTATCAAGTTCTTCACACTTACTCTCCTTTCTTCAGTTCCTAGGTCTCTCACAAACACAGCTCAATTCTCCTATCTCCTATCTTCAGTTCCCCAGTCTCTCACAAACACAGTTCAATTTCATCACACTTACTCTCCTGTCTTTAGTTCTTCGGTCTCTCACAAACAACTCATACTCAGAGGTCCCAATATTCCCTTGCCAAACATCTGCACAGATTAACTCAGGTTTCATGACTCAAGGGGCATAACTTAATAGAAGAAAAAATATTAACAACCGTTCAGAGGCGTAACTTCGTAAACTTGTTTGGGGTTAAACTCTCTGTTTAACAACATCAGCATAAAGCCTCATGATGATTATTATGGTGAAAAAAATGTTATAAACGTGTGTTTGCTGACATGAACGAGTGTAAAGAAAAATAGAGAAAACAAATTCAGCTGGGAAGGTATCACTTTATTTCTGTTGATATGATATTCCATTTTTGTCTCCCTTTTTGCATATTGTTGTCATTAGCAGCATATAACTGGGGGAGTGTATAATATACATCGTTATTTCGTATCAGCTGTTATTACGTCTTTGGTTTTCAGTAAAGACGTGATTTGTTCAATTATTCTATTTTATTTGTTGACTCCTTTTCAGTTTCAGCATCAGTTGTCCCGGAAAGTGGTGTTGTAGTTCACAGAAATCTGAAATGAATTACTTGTTCAAAGCCATTTCTGTTATTTTAGGAAGATTTACATTAAGATTTCTGTCTGGCATTGTATATCCTTGTTCTTTCTTGGCACTGGTGAAAAAAGATGACTATATAGTGTACTAAATGTAACAACATAATCAAGATGCGAAGAAACACTACAGTGTAAGTAACAACAGTAACCAACTACATCTAGAAACAACGTGTCAGATGGAAAATAATTAGATAGCTTAAGTAATGAGACACATTAATAAGACAAGGCAGTCCACGCTGGAGCTCTCCTGGAAAAATAACATCTCCTTTTAGACGTTAATTTGCTCCCTCGACATTGTATAATAATACATCCACACATGTCCATAGATGCGTCACCACTACAACTACTCTAAATGAATATATTTCTCGGTGTTTCTTTAATTACAAAAAGGAAAAATAAAAAAGACAGAAGAAAGCTTTAGTTGTACCTGTTAAACTAACACTACAGAATCTTGTTTATATAAATAGGAAACTACGAGGCTTTTGTACGGTAAAGTAAGAAAACACATTTTGTAGGATTAGACCTCGAAAAAATCATAGGCAAAGAACGTTAGTGAGACGTGAGAGAAAGAAAAATCACAAGAGAATTACCTGGGATTCGAACACGGACTCCGGTAGGACGAGCAGCCGTCTAGCCACGAGAAAACAGCGTATTATCCACTTAGCCATCTAGCACCCCAAAAGAAGGTGTTTTGTTGACATAGTCTTTAGTAACTGCTGAGTAGACACGAAGGATCGTGACACCCGAAAAGAAACGAGGTCGTGACGCAGAAATTCCCTAGCTTAGATTCAGTCTCTCTAGCAGGTACCAACTTTTTAGACAAACATACACACGGTCTCCTGCCATGTCTGGTGCAAACTTGAACAACAAAAAACGAACGAATACTATTACATGAAGTTAGTTTCAGGTATAGTTTTTTAAGGAACATTTTGTTTATATAAATAGGAAACTACGAGGCTTTGGTACGGTAAAGTAAGAGAACAAATTGCTGACTACCTGCTCTATGGATTTTTTCGGATAAATACACCACCATAACAACCAACAGAATAAAGCATTGGTCTAGCATATGCTTGGTCAATGTCGGTGAAAGAAAGACACCTTACGCAAATATTTTCCTCAACTACATGGCCTGGAGATACAAGACAGTGCTAAATGGCCATGCTTTGCGTCGTGGCGAAACTCCCATTTCTCTGGGGGCCACCTTTGACCCTGGCATAAAGTGGAAGGCCCAAATCAAGAAGAACTAGATTCGAGCAAAACTACACACGGAGATAATGATGAAACTTGACAGCACAACATGTGGAGCAGATGAACGTGTCCTAAAGAAGCTCTATACCGGATGAATGTGGCCTGCCCTTGATATGGCCTCGCTGAATGGACGATCCAACTTTAACAAAAGTCAAGCTACCACAAAATGAAACCACGAGGAAGGAAATTATTCCATGAGTGCCCATTACATAGGGACCAGAGAAAAAATGTTGCTTATATAAGTCCAAAAAATATTAGTTGTTCATTAAATATTAGGTACAATTATTCTATTATTTTTCACCTAGTCATTTGTATCTGTGACTTTACTTCAATTACACAAATCAGCATTAATTTAAAAACAGCAGATGAGATGTATCATCCATAAGTATCGATTTCTTTTTCTTCATCCTTGATAACTTGAAGCTCTGCCAGGGATAAACTGTCTCCTAAACGTCCTGTGGTTTACAAACCATTTAGAATTTGACATTGCTATTGTAGACAGTGGAGCACAAGGTAATTCAAGTACATATGAATCCAAAAGTATATACTACAGTATTATCTTTAGAGCTATACCTTTGACATGACACTGTCTTGAAAGTTAGAGAAGAGAAAATAACAACAAAAATTACAATAATATCTGAGTAAGGAAAAACTAGCCATATGATTGCTGTAATAACCACATTTTGTTTATAAATATCACGCGTCAAAAAGTGTAATTTTAATTTTGTACAATTGTGTGTGTATGTGTTATTATTTCTTATCGATATAAAAATGAATGGACATATGTTTTAGCCCAGTAAAAAATATTATTACTTTTATGAGTTATATTACAATCACCGGGTGTGGGAGCAATTATTTTCAGACGGAGCAGAGATTCTTTTAAGGTTACATCTAAAAGAGAAAATACACGGGATGATAGAAATGAATGTCAACTTAATACAGCTGACCAAGACTGAGAAAAGATCCACAGAGACACTCCAAGCCAATGCTTCAATCACCTGGACTATTTTTCATTCCAGTAATTTTGTGTACATGAGTCGCTGCGTATGTATAATGACAAATTAGAAAATATATTGTGAATCACCCACCAAAAAAAAAAAATCAGTAGGGTGATGATTATAGAACTTTGACTTCGACTTTTGTATTTTTTACAGTTTAAGTACTATAAAGTATACTATTTTGAAGTAAAAAAAAAACTATATGTAAGTAATGCTGATGGTCTGAGAGCGCTGAAAATGATGGTAACTACAAGCATTTCAACAGTTACTGTATTAGACACCAAGATACCAGAAACTAATTTACAAGAAACTTTAGATTATATTCAGACTACGATGGCTGTAGTGTCTGAAGTTATAGATATTTTGGCATTGTGACAAACATCATCAACACCATCTGCTTTGTGAATATGGGCTTCAAAGATCAGGTTAATATCAGTTTAACAGATACGATTGGTCAGTCACTCTCCTTCTATGTACTGGCCATTGAAGCTAATTCAGTCATGTATTATTCGCTGCTAGGTAAACCATTAGCAACTATGCTGTTAAATATGCCATCATTTAATTTTGTTTATGTGCAGCCCACAATCATCGTCTTGAAATACTCATTTTGAAAAAGAGTGTAAAGATATCAATAACAGCATGTCTTATAAAGCTTTATTATCGAGGTAAACAGAATCTGACTTTTTCTAGAACATTTTAAACAATGATTAAAATAATATATGGAACTTTTGTTGAAACACCATATATGCAAACAAAGAATTTTACACTAAGAAAAATAACGAGAATTAATAGCGAAAACAATAACCAGAAGTATTTTCAAGTTGAAGAATGTTGACAGAATCCAATCTGGCTGTTTATTATTATAAATTTCGAGTTTGCACAAAGATACTGTGTAAATGTTAACCATGCATTTGTATGGAATAATGTGTTTGCAGGAACAAAATAAACACTCATATAAATAATGTTACACGTAAACTGAGAGCTAGACAGGCGATAAAACTGTATTTTGATTTATTAAAAAAATCGGTCATTGTACAAATGTGTTAGGACTATTTATAACAAAAGCAGGAACAGTTCTAATAAAATTGGTCCTACTTTTGTTTTAAATTGTCTAAACATTTTGTTCACAGCTTAAAGTTCAAAATTCAGATTCCGACATTACTGCATTCGGGACAACCCCATATATGCTCCACTGGTTACGGCAGCATCTATTGAAGAGAATGTTTGCTTAAGTTCCTGTCAAATCTTGGTTATTTACCATGCATTTTCTGCTACACAGGTCTGATTTCCTGCCAGCATCTTTAATTAAGGAAATAATGGGAAAAATGGGATTTCCAACACATTTGACACAACTAATATCGCTGATGTATCTAGACCAACAAGCAACAGTAAGATTAAATGGTGAAACAACAACTTGGTTTGACATAAAACAATGGGTCCGTCTGGGGTGCATACTATCGCATGACCTATTTAACTTATATACTGAAAGTATAATGAGCAATGCTAGAGAAGATGTAGTCAAAGAATATTACGATGCCATAACAATTGGATGTTATGAAATACCAGAGGTTGGATATGCATATCATACAGTGTTACTGTCCACAACACAAAATGGAATGGTAAAATGATTTATGCCAGTCTGTAAGAAAAGCGAAGAGGAAAACATGTATCTTAATGCAAATAAAACTAAATTGATGATACCTGGCAATACATACGGCAGCTGAAATATATATTAATGAGGAACAATTGGAAGAAATGGAGAGTTTTGAATATATTGGATCATTCATTCATTTCATTCCTTAATTCATTTGCATTTCCCTTGCGGAACTTTGCCTCCCTAACAGCACTCATGTAGGCCTCTCGGTTGTGAGCAAAATTTATTTCTCATTCACAATTTTTTGATGGTGCTGTAAAAAAAAAGATTTTTTTTAAAAATAAAGATTTGAATGAATTCATGGAAATAATATTTAAATAAATTAATTCCCATATTTGAAACTGGGCTCTGTCTCTTCGTTGCAGTCCACATACTTAATATACAGAAATTATAAGTGTAGTTTTTCTGTTTTTTCTTTCCTTAACAAAGAACACATCCAGTTTCAATAGCGTTTACTCGTGTGTAAATGCAAATGTCCTGCTTCTATGTGAAGTAGAATTCGGACAGTATAACTGCTATTCGCTGTCTTCACAGTTTACCACTGCGCCATATGCTTAATATGTTTCTCATAAGTCAAGACATGAATTTTACTAAGAAAACCAGGCATATAAAGAACGAGCACATAAAAAAAATATCACTTTCTTGAAGAACAATTATAGTTAATTTTACCCTACCTACAAACGGTTGTCAGTAATCTACCTGTGCTCAAAGAAATATTGTTGCTTCAGTGTGTTGACCTAGTACTTACTTGCCAAAGTAATGTAACTGCTAGATTACTTACCTGCCAGAGTAATGAATCTTCCAGAGTACTTACCTGCCAGAGTAATGTACCTGCCAGAGTAATGTGCCTGCCAGAGTAATGTACCTGCCAGAGTAATGTGTGTAGTTACACTGCAATAGCATGAAGAAAGAAGTCGCGGCAATGCCAGACCCTATGATGTATCACTGCCAGAACTGTAATGGTGGTGTAGTTTCTGGGGTACGGGATTCATGGAGTAGTTTTACTATTGTTTTTACTCTTTTTTTGGAGTCTATTTTCTGTATAGTGACTTGGACATGAATAATACGTTTATGTTCATATGTCAAACCTGGCTTCAAAATAATTCATTCAGAGTTTAGTGCCTTAATAAATATCGAAGTATGTTATTTCTTGTATATATTGTATCTTGAGTTTTTGACTGATCAAGCGCGTCCCACACCATCTGACTTATTTCAGCTGCAGGGGTTGAATGAATTAATGAATGAATGAATAATCTTTATTTTTCAAGGGTAAAGAATTGGGCACGCAGGCCCGTCTTACATTCTGCCCTTCATCACTCCATCTTTCATTCTTCCCACACACTTGATTTAGTAAAAAATACAAATTAAATTAGGAAAAACATATCAAAAGAGTGTAAGATTTAACTATTACATTCAAGGTAAAAGAGAAGAAGTCATTAACCTAATAAAATAGCACTCACGCACACATACACACTCAGACATATACATAAATAAAATACATTGTAAATCATCTTCTAACATATGTTTTTTTAACAAACATTAAAATAATTTCTAACAATATCTAACAAGTTGCTTTTCTAACTATGTCATTAAAGTAATTGATGGTTTACGAGCCATGTGTTGAGAGAGTACTGGCTATTTTATGGAGGCATATAATTACAAGCAAGTAAATAATGAAACAGGTTTGATTTAAAGGATGAAGTATTACCAATGGATTTTAAATTGTAGGGGAGGGTGTTCCAGAGCTGTACTGCAGAGTATGCAAGGCTTTTCTTGTACAGATCAATCCTGTGTTTAGGAAGAAGACAGTTTTTTAAACGCTGGCTATGTTTAGTGTTATACGTAAACAGTGACCACAAGTAAGGCGGAGCATTGTGCGACAGAATTCTGTGAACAAACTTAACTTTGTTAAAAATGATTCTATTTTTGAGGGGTAGAATTTTGAGTTGTTTGTGTTGATCTACAGTCTGTACTGGGTGTTTGTCACAAATAAGATTTAATGCTCGCTTGTGAAGTGAGTGGAGCCTTTTTGTGTTTGAGACTGAGCATCTATCCCAGATTGTGGAACAGTAATCTAAGTGTGTTTGTATGTGTGATATGTAGTATATTTTTCTTGTGTCTTTGTCGATAAAGTGTTTAATTTTGGCTAATTGGTAAACTTTCTGTGCAATCAAATTTGTTAGGTTATGTACGTGCGAATTCCAAGTTAAATGCTGATCAATGATGAGTCCTAGGGTTTTATGTTCATGAACATTTTCTATTGCCTTAGTCCCAGCACAAAGCTGTAGTGAAGTTTTAGTTGCATTTTGCAGTTTCTGTCTTGTAGTGATGAACATGGATTTTGTTTTGTTGGTGTTTATCAACATACCATTTTTATTACTCCATTTAATCAAACTGTTTATATCATTTTGGAGCGTTGTCTGTAGTTTATTGATGTCATATTCACTATTGTAAACAGTACAGTCGTCAGCAAAAAGATCACATGAAGAGTGCTTTAAATGTAGTGGTAGGTCGTTAATATAGATAGCAAAGAGAAGAGGACCAAGAATGGAGCCTTGAGGAATACCAGTATCAACCACAGACGAGCCAGATATTTTGTTTCTAAAGCAAACTACTTGTTTTCTACCTGAGAGAAAAGATGTAATACATTTTGTTAGGTCAGGGTGTAATCTATAGCCTTCCAGCTTTTTTGCAAGAATTTCATGATCAATCATATCGAAGGCTTTCTTGAAATCAACAAAGACAGCACCACACAATTTGTCATCATTTATATTAGACAGCCAGCTTTCTGTCATTTTAGTTAATGCTGTGTGGCAGGAGTAATTTGGTCTAAAACCTGACTGGCTGTCTATTAGTAGATTGTTTTCTTGCATGTGGAGCAGAGTTAACTTTTGTATATGTTTTTCAAGAGGTTTAGATAGTGATGACAGAATGGATATGGGTCTATAGTTTGAGAGGTCACTAGTCTGTCCAGATTTAAAAAGAGGAAAGACTTTGACGAGTTTAAAAGCGTCAGGGAAATATTTTTTGTCAATACACAAGTTGTATAAGTATGTTAGTGTGTCTGTGATAACTGGTGCAGTGTAGCGTAGTATCTTGTTACTAATGTCATCACATCCTGCTGAGTTAGTGTTCTTTAAGGACTGGATGTAGTTATAAACCTCACCGACTGTTAGGAAAGGAATATTAGTTTGTTTTAGCTTTACACATTTACTGTCGCTGAAAGTTTTCAACACGCTCAGGTCGCAATTAGGGGTCGATAATGAAGATTTTAGAACACTAATTTCTTCCCTAAAATGTTCACTGAAGTTTGTGCAAGTATGTTCACCAATAACTGTTTGTGGGTCAGTTTGCTTCCTTTTATTTACAAGAGTATTAATCGCTTTCCAGATTGATTTACTATCAGTTTTGTCTTTCACTAAATTTCTGAAGTAATTTTTCTTTTCCTGCCTAATTAAATACTGCACCTTATTCCTAAGTGAACGATAGCTACTGAATTTTCTGTTTTTGTGAGCTTCATCCCGTTTCCTCATCAGTTGCAATATATCAGGAGTTATCCATGGGGATTTTGTTACATGTTTTACTCTCATTTCTTTGATAGGGACATGCTTGTCAAAAATATTTCGAAATATCTTGATCCAGTATTCGATAGCCTCATCTGGATTTGTTAACTGGAAAACGTACGTAAGAGGCGAAGCTTTTAGATCAGTTAAAAATAATTCCAAGTTAAAGTTTTTAAAGTTTCTATATTTGATGCTGGTATGTTTGTGTTTGGGTATTTTATATCCCTTATGTGACCACGTACAGCAGACCGGGTAGTGATCACTCAGCGACACATGAGGGACAGTACATTCAGTAATGTTTCCTGGATCAGCTACATAAATATGATCTATTAATGTTGATGATGATTCAGCAACTCTAGTAGGTTCGTTCACAATTTGGGAGAAGTTGTAAGATGTTAAAATGTTCTTCCATGTAGGATTTGGCTGATTAAGATCTATACTGAAGTCGCCTAGAATGATTATGTCCATGAATTTATGAGTTACAGCATCATCCATCATGGTCGCAAAGTGATCATAACACTCGGCTGAAGCATTTGGATTTCGGTATATAAAACTAATTAGAATTGGACTACGATTTGATATTTTGATTTCTAGCATAATACATTCAACCTCTGATGTTTCCAGGTCTTCTCTTCTACAAAATTTAATTGTGTTAGAAATATAAACGACTAAACCTGTCTCTAGCTTCCTAGTTGGGTCGCGCCTGATCAAATTAAAACCATCTATTCGTATATCATTGTCTGTGATGTTTTTATGTAATCTGCTTTCAGAGAAACCAAAAATATGAAAATGTTGTTGAAGTATATGTGTAACCTCAGGGAGTTTTCCTAACAAATGATAAACATTTAAGTGGCCAACACGTAAGCCATCGTGTCGCAGCCACTCCTCCATTTTCTGAGTCACTATAACAATGTTAGAAATATTATATTTCAGTAAAAATAAAATAACTGGTCAGACTTCAATCATACAATTATAGGTATACGTTTAAGCTAGTAGAGATAATGAATCTAACTAAGTTTATAATATACTGACAAATAATGGAAAAAAGTACAAAAATCAACAATGCAATGAACGTTATGTAAGTGTAAATTGTAAAAGACTTGATGACAATATTAGCTGTAAGCTAGCACTAAGAAATGTCTGTTCTGCTGTAAGAACTTCTGTGGTTTTTTGTTTTTGTTCAGTTAAATTTATCTACAGAAGTTAAAGAGTGCTGGAAGTTTCAAGCTATCTAGTATCTGTATGTGGGTGTTGAGTGTTGACTGTGTAGTAGGGACATCATATACGCGTGGCTCAGAGCTGCAGGACTAAACTGCATTAGATATTGTAGCTGAAAGTTCCACGGATAATGATTCGAGGTTCTTGTGTTTGTGTCCTGTACAGCTGTTGTGGTATTCCTAAGTGGTGATTGTGCAGGAGTCTCCATGTTGTTCGCTGTACTAAGTGTTGGTATAATTTGTTGAGCTTGCAGTGTAGGCAGGCGCGGGAACATGGAATCGTATAGTGGGTCAGTGGATGGAGTGGGCAATGGTAGAGAGGCAGATGGTGATGTTTCTGAGGGTCCTTGGAGTCTTGTAGTTGGTGTAGAGTGTGTATTTCTGGATCTATGAGATGTGGGTGGCTGTCTAAACTGTTTCTGGCTATTTGAGTGTTTTGTTATGTTCTGCTCAGTTCTTGCTGGATATTTTATATTTTTGGCAAGGATGCTGCTGCCAATCTTGTTAATGTGGATGTGGTCCCTGTAAAGGCGTTTTTTGGGAGCACCTGTGGCTGAAGTAAAAAATGGCGTGTTGTTTAAAAAAACTACTGTGTTCTGTAGACAGAATGTTTTTAGTATTTTGTTGTTTATGTCCACCATGCGACGTCCAGGACCAGAACAAGGTGGAATGATGGATGAAATGTTGATGGAAGTGTTAGGGTATTTTTTCTTGATGGTGGATATCAAGTCCTGTATATCAGAGGGCCGAAGATTCTGGCCGTTCATGCTGTCATTAATGCCAATATGCACGGTCGTTCTCCTCACTTTCTGATCGACATCAAGTCGTCTCAGTGTCTGCGTTAGTTTTATAATACCAGCTCCAGGTACTGGCATGACTGAGACAGTGTCTTCAGAGGTAAGTGACATCCGCTCACCATATATTCCTTTAAGTAAGGAATCTCCGATTATCAACTGTGTCGTATATTCTTTGATGTTGTTACTGTGTTGTTGTGTATCTTGTTCTTGTTGATGTTTATGAGACCGTGACTGAGAAGTGGATGTCTTGTTTGAAATATCTGTCTGGGTTCTTGTTGTTTTATGATTATATACAATAGGGCTATCTTGTAAAGCTTGAAACCTATTACTTATCTGCACATCAATAGGGTAAGCTAAATTTTAAGGTGCTACCTTTATAGGTGTTGTGGTGCTGGTGTGTTTCTCTTGTGCAGCTCCTTGTTGTGGCGTGTCTTCTTTGTTGATACCTGGTGAACTTGTGCATGAATTTACAGCCATATTGTCTGTGTCAGCAGTCACTTCTTGAATATTTGTCAACACTTCCTTGCTGTGTCTGCGTGGCTCACTCTGCCATTCAGATATCATGAGTCTCAGTTTAGCATTTTCATCTCTCAGTGACGTAAGTTCAGCCCTGAGACTGTCATTCTCCAGGTTGAATGAGTGCTTAATCTCCGCTGCCATGTCAGTAAATAGCTTTATGACGAGGTCTTTGACTACCTGAAGTATGTTCTGGCTACATAATGTAGCTAATTTTTCCTCGACAACTCTAGTTTGCTGAGATACATGTGGTGAATCAGCCACACTAGATGTAGAGAACTCAGGCGCTGGAGTTTCACTGTCGTCTTGGTTTTCCACATCAGCTAAATTGTTGCTGGTGGAGTGTTCAGGCAGTGTTTGAACGTCAGTGGGTTCAGCTGAGGTGCTTGCCTGATCTGACAGGGCTTTGTCAGTAAGATCAGCACTGGGGCAGTGTGAATTGTTCTTGCATGTCGGTGGTGGTAGCGCCTTGATTGATATCAGTGGCGACAGTATCGTGTTCGTCACTGGCGGTGATGGCCGGTCTGTCACTCATGGCAACAGATGATAGAGATGGCTTCACTGTAGCTGACAGTCGCAGGAAAGGTTTTAAAGCTTCATCCTGAATACGACTGAAGTCATCTGTCAACCAAGAGTCGACATCATGAGCACCGCCTTGAACCAATATTTTATTTCTTGTATGGTACAGGTGGATAGTTACAAGTGGTGTTTTTATAAAGTCCTCCACATTTGCACTATTTTTATCTGCCCTCTCTTCTGTGTGGTCGTGATAGTACTCCCTGAACACTTTTTTCACACATTCATAATCGAGTGTGTTGTTGAAAAGAACGACCAAGCATTGTCCCTCGTTGGTCCTTGTTATTGTTAGGCCGGGGACTTTGTCGCACCCACGGAGCTTGGTATTTACCGCCTTTCTTTTGTTCAGGGATTAATTCTTTACAGCCGCCGGCCGCAGTCCATCCCGTCTTCTTGTCTGGCTAGCTTCTTCTACATCATCTTCTACTTTATCGTCTCTACTACAAGATAACATTGTCAGCTTATGATGCAATACATTATGCCAGCCATTGTAGTGACGCCTGGCCACACGATGACCTAGTTACAATGAGCCGCGTGGTCACGGGCTAGGCTAGTATTGGACAAAGAGCTTATATATGTTATATATACTGTTCGAACATTTTGATAAATATTTAACAAACTACATGGATTTTTTAAAATTTCACATATTTCACCACAAGCACAAACACAAGTGAATTCCAGTGGTATCCATTTCACATCACAATCTTATAAAATGACACTGGTAAAAATCCAAATGTAGGAGCTAAAATAAACACGTCCGATCACATTAGACTGAAAGATGATCCGGTGGGGTGGGGGCAGATTACTTTCTTCTCCTGTACCTGGACAGTCTCATTCAGAGATGACGTCGTTGTGTCCTGTTAATAACACGCATTCAATACCTTCACACTATTCTAGCGACATACTGTAAAACTAATCCCTTTTATTTCATACTAAATGTTTTACCAGTATATACTAAAACTCTGGACTATAATGTTCATACGTAAATATACGAGTAAATACATATTTCATATGATTAGAGTAACACGACTAAACGTTTGCATAGCATCACCGGCAATCTTTGTCGTTAGCCCACTTTTTTGTACATTGGCTCAATCAATAAAGATTTATTTCCCATGATTCTGTAAGCCAAGTATTTCATGAACTCTAATTCTTTTTGTAAGAAAATGATTTTCAGATTCAGAACAGCATACGTTGTTTAATGTGAATAATATCCCTTCAAAATAAATATCGCGTTTTTGATATTCACTATTCTGACATTATTCGAACTGTGATGAACAATCTGTCTGGCTATTAAATTCATTATAGATATTTAGAGGATAATTTTGTATAATTCTTTTTAATATACGCTTGAAATTGTTTTGTCATAGTAAACGTTTCATTAATTTTGTTTTCTGCACAATGTCTGTAAATATATAATTTGCATGTAATCACTGATTTAACATACAACTTGCTGGCTAAATCCTCTTTTTATCTAGCTTTGACATTCGCTTATTGAAAATACTCTCCTGGGATTTAGTTCTTATAACTTTTGTTGTACGTTGTGAAATATACATAAAATACCTATAACTGTTAGAAGCCTGTATCACATTATATAGTACGTACTGAAACCAGAAAAAAGTTGTTTCATGTTATCAGAAGAGCCACGTGAATTTTGAAAGGGACACAAGACTAGGTTGGTGTTCCTGCTTTATCTAAATGGACATAAGACTAGGTTGGTGTTACTGCTTTATCTAAAGGGACATAAGACTAGGTTGGTGCTACTGCTTTATCTAAAGGGACATAAGACTAGGTTGGTGTTACTGCTTTATCTAAAGGGACATAAGACTAGGTTGGTGTTCCTGCTTTATCTAAGTGGAGCTCTCCTAAGAAGACGAGGTTCTTTGCAGAGAATGCGTTGAAGATTTTGATAAACAAGCTTCGTATCGATCGAGAAATGTCTGACGCGGCTTCTGTGTCTGGTTTTTCTAATCATGCCCGGAGTGTAAATAAAAAACCAGTAAGGTGCACTGCTTATTTATCAGTGTCCACCCACATGGTGATGGTGGCGATCCTTCCTTCCTTTGCTAGACTGCATGTGTTACTGGAAATTTCAATGGTGAGGTGGACAGGGTCTTGATCGGCTACGGTTCACGAACACTGACGCAAACAGTAGGCTATGGGACACTGACTGCTACATTGGACTGTACGTTCACTCCTGTAGCACTGTCTCTCCTAGAACACTATCTTTCCTAGAAGACTATCTCTCCTAGAACACTATCTGTAAGTGTAACTGTTTGTTGTTTTTTTATACTCCATGAATAATGTCAAAAAGATTTTGAGAATAATCCATGGCTTCAGAAGGACAAAAAATAGATCGGTAACTCCTTGCTACTCATTTTATCTGACACTAACCATAGACAAAAACAAATATTAAAAATATGTTCACGTGTAAAAACAAAATACACATGCAATTCAGGAATACGGGTTATAAACGAACTTTAATTTTTGAATCCTGAAGATTTTCCTTAAATTTTCACACTTTCTCGGATATTTCATTAGTAATAACCCAGGTATTATAACACATTATATTTTGGACTTTTCTGGTTTACTGATGACAGGTATACTGGAAGTCACACTTGGAAGACAATCTTCCCATTGGTTTTGATGGCTTTTACTTTGTTCTCAAATATTCTGTGCTTACGAGCTGAAGAAATGTCATCAACATACACACATAAACAGAACATTTGTAACCTTTGTCTCTTCCACTCATCTTCTTTCTGTTGTGATTTTTTTCTCACTAATCCTTCTCTCAGGTGTAGCCGTGTATGGATATTCTCTATTCCTTCCCTCTGCTATCTACAGGGCACCCTTGGGCAAGGTGGAGTACCCGTTTAACTCAGCGATCAGGGTTACATGAAGCCATGGGAGCAGGTGGTGAATGGAGCAGTGGGAGCAGCCATCAGGTATTGCATGTCATGGTTCCCCAGTATATGATGGTAGACAAAGTATCTCAACTGTGGAGAAAACGGCTATGACCACCGACTTGTAAAAGTTACTACCAAGAAGGAAAGGAATGTCAAACTAACTTCTTACACTGCCAAGAAGGAAAGGAATGCCAAACTAACTTCTTACACTGCCAAGAAGGAAAGGAATGCCAAACTAACTTCTTATACTGCCAAGAAGAAAAGGAATGCCAAACTAACTTCTTACACTGCCAAGAAGGAAAGGAATGCCAAACTAACTTCTTACACTGCCAAGAAGGAAAGGAATGCCAAACTAACTTCTTACACTGCCAAGAAGGAACGGAATGCCAAACTAACTTCTTACACTGCCAAGAAGGAAAGGAATGCCAAACTAACTTCTTACACTGCCAAGAAGGAACGGAATGCCAAACTAACTTCTTACACTGCCAAGAAGGAAAGGAATGTCAAACTAACTTCTTACACTGCCAAGAAGGAAAGGAATGTCAAACTAACTTCTTACACTGCCAAGAAGGAAAGGAATGTCAAACTAACTTCTTACACTGCCAAGAAGGAAAGGAATGCCAAACTAACTTCTTACACTGCCAAGAAGGAAAGGAATGCCAAACTAACTTCTTACACTGCCAAGAAGGAAAGGAATGCCAAACTAACTTCTTACACTGCCAAGAAGGAAAGGAATGCCAAACTAACTTCTTACACTGCCAAGAAGGAAAGGAATGCCAAACTAACTTCTTACACTGTCAAGAAGGAAATGAATGGCAGGCTATCTTCCTACACTGAAAAAAGGAAAGGAACGACAAATTAACTTCTTACACTGCTAAGAAACATACCATGGCCAATCTGAAAAGATGGACACGTGACATCACAGAAAGTCTGAATGTGTCATCAGAATACGCTAGTCAACATGCACAAGACCGTGTTGCATTCAGGGATGCTGTGATAGGGACAACGTTCTGGAAGAGACAAGTCACAGGAAAGTGCAAGGAATCTTTCATCTTTCTATGACTTCTTTCTCTCTCGTCTTTCTCTCGTTATTTCGATTGTATGATTTTATTCTCGGACTGATTTTCTTTTGTATGAATATACGTCAATCAATCTGATTCAGCGAACAGGAAAATGAGTGGCATAGCACAACATATGCAATGTTCATAGATTTTGAGAAAGCCTTTGACAGTGTCAACAGAGATGCACTGTGGAAAATCCTAAGATGGCATGGCCTCGCCCATAAGATAGTGAATATAATCAAAGCCCTCTACGAGGGTTTTCAGTGCAAAGTGATCTTTGGAGAACATACCTCCAGCAGCTTTAGGGTACAAACAGGAGTGAAGCAGGGATGTGTACTATCACCAACATTATTTATCTTGGCAGTAGACTGCTTAATGAAGGAGGCAACATCAGAAAAACGCAGAGGATTATAATGGACCCTTGACACAGTGCTGGAGGACCTTGACTTTGCAGACATTTGTGTACTATCAAGCAGCCACAAAGATATGCAAGATAAAATAAACAAGCTAACTCAGAATGCAAACAACTAAAAATCAACGTAGGAAAGACAAAGTTAATGAAGCAAAATGTAAACAACAGAAATGTACTGAGAGTAGATAGCAAATTAGTGGAGGAGGTCAACGAATTTGTATACCTTGGCAGCAGAGTAGTAGAAAATACAGACAGCGCAGAGGACATCAACAGCAGACTTACTAGAGCAAACCAGGCCTTTGCAGTGCTGCAGACTATATGGAAATAAAAAAAACTAAGCATAAATATGAAAATCAGGATATTTAAGAGTAATGTTCTAAGTGTACTATTCTATGGAAGTGAATGCTGGAAAATCACCAAAACCATAGAAAACAAGTTGAATTCTTTCCAGACTAAATGTTTACGTAGAGTTAAAAAAATATTTTGGCCAAACACCATAAGAAATAACATCTTATTAGCAGAAACGCAGATGAAGCCACTGACAACATTTATTGAGGAAAGACGCTGGCGATGGTTGGGACATGTGCTCCGAATGACTGACAACTCACTACCAAAAATACCACTAAGATGGACACCACAGGGGAACAGAAGTAAGGGTAGACTAAAAGAGACATGGAGAAGAACAACAGAAAGGATGTTGAGCAATAAAAGGCTCACCTGGGGAAGAGCAGAAAAAAAGGCGAAGGACAGGCATTTGTGGAAAACCCTTGCGGAAGCCCCATGTGCCCTGGGCACTTAAGGTTCAGAGAGAGAGAGAGAGAGAGAGAGAGAGAGAGAGTGAGAGAGAGAGAGAGAGAGAGGGAGAGAGAGATTCTGATTCAGCGTGTGCAATGTTTGAATTCCACTTCTGTCTCTGACTTACTTTCACCAACTTTATCATGAGCATTCTAGTAGCAGCTGTGCTATAGTGTAACATAAAAGGTTTCATTTCCACTAAGATTAATGTAAATTAATTTCTTTATTAATCAGTTTTACTATCTCATTTCATCTTATACAGAATGCAATACACAAAACTTAATTCAGTCTGTCATGAGTATTTCAAAATTCCAGGTGAAATTAAATTTAAAATAGTATATTATTTTTCAGTTGAATATTTATATTATCAGTATTGTTTCTACTGAAATGAATCTGCCAGTATTAGTTTTGTTCTTGTACTGTGTCTCTCCGTGGCTGCAGTTGTTTCTGCTATTTAAAGACTAATATGTCCACAGTTCTAGTTTACAGTTTCATCTGTAGATAGGAAATAATACTTGCTCTGGCTATTCCAACCTTAAAGAAAACATATTCGAAATATAATACAATAAATAATGTCAGTAATGTAATTATCAGATAATATTTATCGTGATGTCTTTGTGGCGGTGGTGTAGTGGATTGTGTATCACATGCAAAACATAAGTTCTCTGTTTCGATTTAACATTGGGGATGGGGGATTTTTTATGAACGACCATGAGAGGGGTCAGCCCAGCCTCAAGAAACAGCTACCTGGCTCTTCTTTGGAGGCAAAGGCAGGGAGGATAGAGATGTAGTGACCTAGAAATGTGAGGGCACTAACAATGTACACTCCTACGGTGTTCAGATACCACGGGGGATAACTTTACTTTCATGATAAATGCCAGATCTCACGGGGTGTATTGATAACCTACACATGACATCTAAAGTGTTGATCTTCAGAGGAGGACACTGAGTGAGACTTCCCTGAAAGATCACAAATAGAGTCACTTTCAAGATGTGTATACATATCATTCATAAATATGCTATACGTAGGGGTAGGTTCGAATTATTCTTTAATGTTAGAAGTTAAAACTGCTGCACTATTGTTCGTAATCAGTCAGGCCTTTTTTGCCTGGAAAGACATCATTAGAAATATTGTCCATCTTGTCTCAAACCTTTTCTTTCCATAGGGTTAGTGTTAAAATATTCAAGATATATGAAACTAAACTGAAGAGACAATTTTTATTCATTGCACAAAAGTAATCTGATTTAAAAATACATAAGAATCACGGTTAATTAAATTCGATATTTCAATTGTTAGCCACTGTTGGACTTTAATTTAAGTGAGTGATGTCAAGTTATGTCATTTAGTATAACCACAGATTATGATCCAAAGGAAAACAGGAAACCTAATATTTTTTTTTCTTGTATTGTTCAAAGTGTGGAGTTCTGCTCTGATAAACTGACATGCACAGCGACATAAATATAACAGGTGCTGAGGCAGGTTTCTTCGAGACAGCTCTCATAAGTGATGAAGACACTCTGGTCTTCACATGGGTTGTATATGCTGTTGTATGTCAAGCAATCGATGTTTTTGGGATTGCCACAAACATCATAAATATTGTTTGCTTTGTAAGACAAGGATTCAAAGAGCCAGTCAACATAACTTTATTAGGTACGGCCTTTTTTATGCTGTCAATAGTACCCATTTTGTAATATTTCTCTCTGATCCTTAGGTGCCCAGGGCACATGGAGCTTCCGCAAGGGTTTTCCACAAATGCCTGTCCTTTGCCTTTTTTTCTGCTCTTCCCCAGGTGAGCCCTCTTTTGCTCTTCTCCAAGTTAATGAAGCAAAATGTGAACAACAGAAATGTACTCAGAGTAGATAACAAGTTAGTGGAGGAGGTCAACGAATTTGTATACCTTGGCAGCAGAGTAGTAGAAAATGGAGACAGCACAGAGGACATCAACAGCAGACTTACTAGAGCAAACCAGGCTTTTGCAATGCTACAGAATATATGGAAATCAAATAAACTAAGCATAAATATGAAAATCAGGATATTTAAGAGTAATGTTCTAAGTGTACTACTCTATGGAAGTGAATGCTGGAAAATCACCAAAACCATAGAAAACAAGTTGAATTCTTTCCAGACTAAATGTTTACGTAGAATTAAAAAAATATTTTGGCCAAACACCATAAGAAATAACATCTTATTGGCAGAAATGCAGATGAAACCACTGACAACAATTATTGAAGAAAGACGCTGGCGATGGTTGGGACATGTGCTCCGAATGACAGACAACTCACTACCAAAAGTAGCACTAAGATGGACACCACAGGGGAACAGAAGTAAGGGTAGACCAAAAGAGACATGGAGAAGAGCAACAGAAAGGATGTTGAGCAATAGAGGGCTCACCTGGGGAAGAGCAGAAAAAAAGGCGAAAGACAGGCATTTGTGGAAAACCCTTGCGGAAGCCCCATGTGCCCTGGGCACTTAAGGTTCAGAGAGAGAGAGAGAGATGTCTCTTTTGGTCTACCCTTACTTCTGCTCCCCTGTGGTGTCCATCTTAGTGCTATCTTTGGTAGTGAGTTGTCAGTCATTCGGAGCAGTAGTCCTAATCATCGCCAGCGTCTTTCCTCAATAACTGCTGTCAGTGGCTTCATCTGCAATTCTGTCAACATGATGTTATTTCTTATGATTTTGTAATATACTTGAATGTTATTTTAGTTATCATTAAAAATGAACATATTCCTATGTTGAAAAGACGCGCTAAACTCACATCTGAGATATATAAATGTGGAGCCTGAATCTTGTACAGGACAAAGTGTAGGAAACAACACATCTAGGAAAACCTGGATGTTTCCATACCGCAAGTAAGCAAACGGGTAGAAGTGACCCTGTAATTCCACTGATGTATCTAAGAGACTTCGTGTTAGTACCCCATGAGCTCCTTGGTTTGTAGTCCACTAAAGGCCGATTCGCCCTGACGCCTTTACTTCTCCAAATCCAGAATAAGTTTGGCTACCATTTATACAGCTCATGAATGATTCGAACCACCCACCTTCGCTATCAGACACTTGTATACTAACCACCTCACAACTCAGATGCTCATAATGCAAGTGCATTAGGTATAAAACAGCAAACACTAACGGAAAGAGAGCTACACATATTAAACACAGAACAACCTGTAATTATCTTGTCTAACTAAAACAGGAAAGGGAAGTCAAAGGAAAATAGCAAAAATAAAGACATTGGGGAATGTTGGAGGAAAGGAAATATGGAGCGGATACAGAGATAACGTTATTACTAAAATATATGTATTCATGATATGTACACGTTAAGGAGATAGAAATATGCTTTGAGAGTTTATGTGCATCTATGCTTCTTTTCTAGCGCAAAAATATGCAACTACAAGTATATAAATATTCTTCTGTATTATCAATCATTCTCTTCATAAATAAGGTTTTACACAGACTTCAGAATGCATATACTTAGAAGCTCTGACAGAGAGCGATTAACATTTGTAACTGTAACTCTTACAAGAGAACACCATAAAACACTCACTTCCCACTAACATCTCACAGTCAGAATACTTTCCCTTGTCAGGTCTGGCAGCTTCTGACCTAGGATGTCTTCTAACCCTCGCTTGGATAAATGTGTGCTTGACTCCATCGGTTCTCGCAGCAGATTTGTCCTTCGAGGTGAAGGAAGTTGTTTACCTGACAGGTGCAATGCCACATCTTACATTCACCAGGTTGACCAGTTGGATCACAGCCATAATCACGCTAGAGAGGTGTCTGTGTATTATATTGCCATTAAAGGTAATTCATTTTGTCCAATATTGATCCACGTTCTTATAATTATCAATTAATTACTGCAATAGTGTATCAGGTTGGTGATCAGTCTTTTCTGGAACTTGGCGCAAGCATTTCTATGCAGCTGATGTGGTGTATTTGTCGAAACACACATGTCTTGTCGAATGCGGGGTGAGCTATGGTGCATGATCTTGCAGACTTGAAGTATAGATGCAATGCTTCCCATCAGACTCCACATTGATCCCTGCCCCCTTAGCCAGGTTATCCTGTTACTAGGAAAACCAGTGGAGAGAGAGGGAAGAGTCTTGGTCATCGGTGGATCGCTGGACATTACAGCTGCGTGCCGTCACTTCCCTCTCTGAACGTATTCTGTTTTACTGGGGAGACGTGTGGAGGAAGACTGTCTGATTCGGCAGTCAGCGATCCAATGCTGACAGGCTAGGGTCAGGGTTAGCAAGCCATTGCTGACAAGCTAGGGTCAGTGTAAGCAAATCATAGCTGACAAGCTAGGGTCAGTGTAAGCAAATCATAGCTGACAAGCTAGGGTCAGTGTAAGCAAATCATAGCTGACAAGCTAGGGTCAGTGTTAGCAAATCATAGCTGACAAGCTAGGGTCAGTGTTAGTAAATCATAGCTGACAAGCTAGGGTCAGTGTTAGCAAATCATAGCTGACAAGCTAGGGTCAGTGTTAGTAAATCATAGCTGACAAGCTAGGGTCAGTGTTAGCAAATCATAGCTGACAAGCTAGGGTCAGTGTTAGCAAACCACAACTGACAGGCTAGGGTCAGTGTTAGCAAACCACAACTGACAGGCTAGGGTTAGGGTTAGCAAGCCATTGCTGACAAGCTAGGGTCAGGGTTAGAAAACCAATTCTGTCACGTTAGGGTCAGGGTTAGCAAAACATTGATGACAAGCTAGGGTCAGGGTTAGAAAACCATTGCTGTCACGTAAGGGTCAGGGTTAGCAAAACATTGCTGACAAGCTAGGGTCAGGGTTAGAAAACCATTGCTGTCACGTAAGGGTCAGGGTTAGCAAACCATTGCTGACAGGCTAGGGTCAGGGTTAGAAAACCATTGCTGACAAGGTAGGGTCAGGGTTAGAAAACCATTGCTGACAAGCTAGGGTCAGGGTTAGAAAACCATTGCTGACAAGCTAGGGTCAGGGTTAGAAAACCATTGCTGACAAGCTAGGGTCAGGGTTAGAAAACTATTGCTGACAAGCTATTGTCAGACTATCAAACCATGGCTGACAGGCTAGGGTCAAGGTTATCAAACCATTGCTGACCAAGACCCTGCCTCACTTCTCAGTCGGTACTTACAGTAACGGGCTTGGTGGCACATGAATCTGCTAAAGAAGTGTTGCACGCCCTTGGTTGTGTAGCTTCCCTCCGGGACTGACAACATGGCTGCCAGGACATGACCTCAAGGCCGACACGATGTTGTATCTAAACATCTTCACTATATCACCTGCAAAGATCATCAGCTCGCAGTTTCAGGGAGACTGAAGAAGAAGATTATCTTCATGTGGATGTGTTTCGTCTATCAGTTCCCTCTGATGTCTGTAAACTTCTATTAATCATCTGGAATGTCCTACATCGATGAAGTGAAAATATGAAACAAATGTTTAGAGGTCTTGAGCGATTTACATTTAAATATTGATATAATAAATAAAACAAGAAAAACTAACAATTTCAATATTTATACAGCTTCATACATAACTGCGTCTTTTAACATCATTAGATTTTCCTCCAAATTCTAGGAATGTTTATAATCTTCCAATGGCCAAACATGATATAAATGTCTTTTTTGTGTGTTTGTTTGTTTGTTTTTTATTTATCATGCTTTCTTTTATTTTTATTTAGTTTGTCAAGCCCATTTTTTAATTTTCAGTTTATTTCTTTTATTCAGGTGAAGCATCTGATCACGCCAAAACGAATGTTCGTTATTGTTCTATCCACTTTCATAATCCACATATCCAGTGGAACTCCTGCTTATATTGTCAATGATCTGGGGATGAAGTTTTCCCCACGACGAAATAAAACCATAATTGGCCTTATCTCCACCGCAGAGCGAGTAAAGGTAGAGAAGATTTCCTTCGCAATCAACAGCTTCGTCATGCCCTTTGCTGCTTTCATCATAATAACCGCCTGTACGGCTACGCTGGTTGTAAGTCTACACAGGCGGACATCCTGGAGAAAGACGACCGTATCGCAAGATGATGTATCTAGCCGTAACACAAGGGTGGCAAAGATGGTTGTTATGATTTCTACACTATTCATATCGTGTTTTGTTCCAGTGACCGTCATAATGCTGGCCCTGGCCTTTGAGCATGGACTGGCAATCAATGGAAAATATGTCAACGTAGGAACGATTGTGGCAGGGTCTGGGTTTCTCCTTGAATCTATAAACTCATCAGCAAACATTTTTATCTACTACCATATGAGCAGTAAATACAGACATGCTTTTCACAGCATTTTCTGTTTAAAATTAAAACTAAAGTATTTTTGAAATAGTGACAAACAACTGACCTGCATTAAGCAATATGAAAAAAACATTTTTTGTTCTAAACATATACTTTGAATGCAACTCAGCGGGCACAATGTCGACATGCTCCATAGAAAAGTCCCTGATATTTTCTTTCTAAATATTGTTTTCGGACATAATAAAGTGTTTCATTTACATCAAGCATGAATATATAATGTTTGATCAACACAGGTTTATTGAATAAAGAAAAGAAAAACTAACAATTTCAACATTTATACAGCTTTATACATAACTACGTCTTTTAACATCATTAGATTTTCCTCCAAATTCTAGGAATGTTTATAATCTTCCAATGGCCAAACATGATATAAATGTCTTTTTTGTGTGTTTGTTTGTTTGTTTTTTATTTATCATGCTTTCTTTTATTTTTATTTAGTTTGTCAAGCCCATTTTTTAATTTTCAATTTATTTCTTTTATTCAGGTGAAGCATCTGATCACGCCAAAACGAATGTTCGTTATTGTTCTATCCACTTTCATAATCCACATATCCAGTGGAACTCCTGCTTATATTGTCAATGATCTGGGGATGAAGTTTTCCCCACGACGAAATAAAACCATAATTGGCCTTATCTCCACCGCAGAGCGAGTAAAGGTAGAGAAGATTTCCTTCGCAATCAACAGCTTCGTCATGCCCTTTGCTGCTTTCATCATAATAACCGCCTGTACGGCTACGCTGGTTGTAAGTCTACACAGGCGGACATCCTGGAGAAAGACGACCGTATCGCAAGATGATGTATCTAGCCGTAACACAAGGGTGGCAAAGATGGTTGTTATGATTTCTACACTATTCATATCGTGTTTTGTTCCAGTGACCGTCATAATGCTGGCCCTGGCCTTTGAGCATGGACTGGCAATCAATGGAAAATATGTCAACGTAGGAACGATTGTGGCAGGGTCTGGGTTTCTCCTTGAATCTATAAACTCATCAGCAAACATTTTTATCTACTACCATATGAGCAGTAAATACAGACATGCTTTTCACAGCATTTTCTGTTTAAAATTAAAACTAAAGTATTTTTGAAATAGTGACAAACAACTGACCTGCATTAAGCAATATGAAAAAAACATTTTTTGTTCTAAACATATACTTTGAATGCAACTCAGCGGGCACAATGTCGACATGCTCCATAGAAAAGTCCCTGATATTTTCTTTCTAAATATTGTTTTCGGACATAATAAAGTGTTTCATTTACATCAAGCATGAATATATAATGTTTGATCAACACAGGTTTATTGAATAAAGAAAAGAAAAACAAACATTACGTTCTTGATTTCATTGGTCATGTGACCATATAGGTTTACATATCTAGCGCATTTATTGCACTATTCAGATACGCTGAGGGCATACAAGTCAATCGTAGAAACGTTACACGTTGTGATTTTATGTACATAAGCTATACGTGTGTTTACGTAGCAAGCTGGTGGTCTTTAGAATTATCTAGGTTTATTAAAACAATCTTCAAGAATCTTGAGAACATATGGAATTCAAAAGTTACAAGCACAAAAACCAAGTTAAGACTATTCAATTCAAATGTAATATCCACCCTCATTTATGCATGCGAAAGCTGGAAAACAACTAAAGAAATAGAAAAGAAATTAGACTCTTTTGAAAACAAATGCCTAAGGAAAATACTCGGCATCAAGTGGAATGAATTCAAGAACAATGCAGAGATAAGACAGATGACTGAACAACAACCAGTCTCACGGGTGATCAGGAAAAGGAGATGGACATATGTTGGTCACTTGATGAGAAGAAATGATCAGAGAATCCCAAAACAAGCTATCAAGTGGAACACAATAGGCCGAAGAAAAAGGGGCAGACCGCATGAAACTCTGAAGAGGACATTATTAAGAGAGGCCAAATTAACAGGCATAAAATCCTTTGTTGAGGTTGAAAGACTCGCCGAAGGCAGGAAAAATTGGCGAACTACTTTGCGAGCCCTATGTGACGTTTAACGGCACGGGAAGGATATAAGATATAAGATAAGATTAAAACAAACTATAAGGCATATACTGGGTGTCTGAGTGGCGAAGTAATTAGTGCACTGGTCTCACATGGCGAAGGTCGTTCGAATCCTGCAGGAGGCACCCTAGTCACCCAGCTGTAGAAATGGGCACCCGAGTTCTTCTGGAGTTGGGGAAGGAAAGGCAGCCAGGCGTGATACTGACCATATCACCCTCTAGTGTGCTGACAGGTCAAGGAAAATATGGCCACTAACACCATATCCGTATTGATTGACCGACTCACGTTTAATTTGTCCTAGGTCTAGCAGTCTCCTCACAGCTACATTATACTTCCATTCCCGCTCTTCATTCTCCCGCACTCTTTCTAATCCATCCTTAGCAACGGCCCCGTATCCAAGGTGAGTCTGCCATTTATTTCTGTCTGTCTAGCAAGCCTTTCTGCCACACCAATGCCAAGTACTCCAGTACGTCCTGGACAGTAAAGTCACGTTAAGCTTGTCATAGCTGACTGACTTAACAGGTGAGCCCATTCTTTTCTAAGCAAATTCTTCTCAGTCTTATGGAGCATAGTCTATGAATCCATCACAATGACGCCATTAACCACATCATGAGTAACTAACCATTCCACTGCTATCGATACAGCCTAAGTTTCTATTCGCATGCTTGAAGTGGTGACTTCAAAGGCTCCCGAACCATGTGTCACTTCCATTTCGGTAGGCAACAAAACCCGAACTACTTCTGCTGTTCTGAAACACCGAGCCATCTACTATATGTATATTACTGTGTCGGAAGACCCACAGTGATTCTGGATGAGATCTTGAACCAAAGGTTCAGCTGCTCCTTGTGCCCAGTCTCTAGATTCACTGGCCTTCTGTATAATAACCTTTGTTAGATGAGATTGGTCCTGCACCTGTAACCAGTCATCATCTTTAGGTACCTGATCTAGATTGCAAAATGACTTTATTGTATCCTCCGTTAAGACATCCAAAATCTGCCCAGTTTGATGCGTCTTCCCTTTTTTAACCCCAGCTCCTTATGGAGAGGACGATCCTTCTTACCAGCAACCCTGATGTATGTCTTTACCTGAGCATGCTTGAGTTTAGACCTCACACTCAGCATATCAAGCAGAAAAGCTCATGGCCACCATCGGAGTATCCCTTGTGCAACACAACACCACTCTCACTACCTCGTTCTGTACACGCTCTTGTTTATTCAGCTGTGCATTGGACAGGGTGAGTGGGCCAAGACCATACATATTTTGTTATCACGTCTTTGCTGCAGTAACTTTATGTATATTTGTATATTTAGTTTTATATAAACATATCCAAAAACGTAGTTTGTCATTGTGTAGTTAGGTATTTAGTTTCATTATACGTTGCATTTCAGATGCCACATTGTTCAATTTTTCCTAAAATCAGGTCTAGCGGTGTCAGATCTATGTTGTCTGATAACACTAGCCTACATGAATATATTCCTGATCCCAGCAATGGCGGCAGTAGAAACGTCTTTTGATAGTTTGGGGATCATGTACATCGTAGCGGTGTTAACTCATCTTACGTTTTCCCGAGTCACAAGCTGGATCACTGCTATAGTCACATTAGAGAGATGCTTGTGTGTACTAGCCCCTTTGAAGGTAAGATTTTCTGTTTGAAGAACATTTTTCTTTAGAAAGGGCTGGAACACCCCCCCCCCCCCCACCTCTCACCACACATACACACCCGAAATGTTTGGATTCTGTAAGGAAGTCAAAATGAAGATACTTTAGAATATAAGATATGTTCAAGAAATCATGTTTACATAGACAAGTGCTGTGAAACGTGGCAGCAACAATAGTAAACTTACAGCCAGGCGAGAAAAACAATTTTACCAGAACTCAAACGTGGCCCTAAAATATGACGTGGACAACGTTCAACCTGCTGGTCAGCACATCACATACAGTATATCCGAGGAACCACACGAGGCAACTTGCAACAAACCAAAGAGTCATCTTTAATAAATATGAATCTGTGCATTGGTGAGTTTTATTGGATGCGTGAAACGTAACAACTGACGAGTGATACAGCAGGAAACAAGCAATGCGTCCCGCAAATTTCTCTGCCAGATGGAATGCCAACCTCCACCACTCTGAACGTCCTCACACAGCTAACACCACAGAATCATAATCTTCTAAAACACAAAAAGACGAGCAGTCCAACAAGTATACTACTTGATGAGTCGAACAATCAGCTCAGCCGTTCCACAGGGAAGACCCCATACCGCCCCCCCCCCCCAAGCGCTCTGGCATCTCTAGTCGAACTCTTTAGATCCGTGCCAAAAGTCAAGCGTTCTCACGTGACCACCCGACCAATTAGATGGCGCAGATATATTTTCCTCATTATTAGCATTGTCGCTTAAGCCTTGGACAAAAACTTTTGTCACAACAGGCTACATACATTTTACATCGAAGGTGCCTCCCCCCCCCCTAAATACTGCACCATCTGTCCTTATGTCTGATTTGTGAACTTATACGTAAGTAGGAACAGTTGGATATGGTTCTTTTCTAATATCAGTATCTAGTACACAGTGTACCTTTCCCTGCATAGAAAACCCAGTGGAACTTTTGTAGATTAACTGTGCTTGATGTGAGACGCAAGTTAGTGTCCTTTTCTTATTGCGAACCATTACATGTGCTCGAATTTTCAAATGCAGTATGTTTTACGGCAAGGCGGGCGTGTGGGGAATCTACGTAAGCCAGATTATCGTATCTCGGAACTGTTTCTATTGATCTTATGACGGCTTTAATTAATATATTATATTTGCATCATTTCAGGTAAAAAGCATCGTCACACCAGAAAGAACGTCTGCCGTCATTGTCTTCACTTTCATTATGCTTATAGTTTCTGGAGCTCATGTGTTCTTTGTCTACAAACTGGATTTGGTTTACTTTCCAGGAAGAAACAGGACTCTCTTTGGTCTTGTGCCTTCTTCAGATCAGCAAGACGTTGAGAGCGCATCTTTCGCAGTCAACAGTTTTGTGATGCCCATAGTCGCTTCTGTGGTCACTGCTGTGTGTACCGTATCACTGGCTGTTAAACTTCAACAGACTGGAAGATGGCGTGGAACTGTTACGACAACACCACAGAGTACGTTCCGTAACCTGAAAGTATCAAAGATGATTGTGATGGTCTCTGCTCTCTTTATTTTCTGTTTTCTCCTTGAAACCTTCTTGATGGTTGTCGCAGCATTTGAACTAGAAATCAAAAACCTTTGGCAAATATCGACATATCGGTTTAATATTGGGAAACTTATGCTCGAGTCTATAAATTCCTCTGCAAATATTATAATTTATTATCACATGAGCAGTAAATACAAAATCATATTCTTCAAAGTATTTTGCAAACATAAGTCTTTCAAATCTGCGAAGATTATAAACGTACAAATTTAGTGTTGCTGAGCAAACTTGAAAATTAACATTTTGATTACCAAACAACATCTAAATGTCACAGGCACAAGGATAGCTGTGTTACTCGTAAATTTACAGTCACTTTGTTAGTCTGGGAGTCATTCAATCAACTCCACTGACGCCTATGAAAGAAAAAGAATTTCGTCCTTCCCCAATCTATAAAATACATGAGGAATTTAACGAAGCAGAGCTTTGAAATATTAAATATAATGTGTTAAACGTTATAGGTGAAAATTAATTAATTATTTATACTCATTCACAACTTTATGATGGTGCTGTAAAAAAGAAAATTCTTTTTTTTTAAATAAAGATATGAATTCATGGAAAAATATTCAGATAAATTAAGTTTCACATGTGGAACTTGGCTCTCGGTCTTTACGTTGCAGGCCACATACTTAATCTACAGAAATTATAAGTGTAGTTTTTCTGTTTTATCTTTCCTTAACAATAGTGTTTACACTTGTGTAAATGTAAGCGAGCTTCTTCTTGCTACTAGATTAGAACTTGTGATGTAGAACTTGGACAGACAACTAGCTATTCGCTGTCTTTACAGCTTACCACTGCACCATATGCTTAACACGTTTCTCATAAGTCAAAACATAAATTTTACTAAGAAAACCACTCATGCAGAGAACAAGCACACACACATATCACTTTGTGGAATAAGTATTATAGTTACTTTTACCCTACATACAAACGGTTGTCAGTAATCTATCTGTGCATCAGAGAAATAGTGTTGCTTCAGTGTCTTGACCCAGTACTTACCTGTCAGAGTAATGCACCTGCCAGAATACTTACCTTCCAGAGTAGTTACCAGCCAGAGTACTTATCTGCCAAAGTACTCATATGCTAGAGTACTTACCTGCCAGAGTAATGTACCTGCCAGAGTAATGTACCTCCCAGAGTAATGTACCTGCCAGAGTACTTACTTGCCAGAGTACTTACCTGCCACAGTAGTGTACCTGCCAGAGTAATGTGTATAGTTAAATTGCACTAATCTGAAGAAAGAAGTCGCGGCAAAGGCAGACCCTATGATGTATCACTATCAGAACTGTAATGGTGGTGTGGTTTCTGGGATACGATATTCATCGAGTAGTTTTAATATTTTTTTACTGTTTTTTTTAAAATCCATTTACTGTATAGTGACTTAGAACTGAAAAATGTGTTTATGTTCGTATGTCAAACCTGGCTTCAAAATAATTCATTCAGAATTTAGTGCCTTAATAAATACAGAAGAGGTATACACATGTTATTTCCTGTATACATTGCGTCTTCAGATTGTGACTGATAAAGCGCGTCGCACGCCGTTTGACCTCTTTCAGCTGCAGGGAATGGGGTGGGGTGGGGACAGATTACTTTGTTCTCCTGTGCCTGGACCATCTTATTCAGAGATGACGTCACTGTGTCCTGTTAATAACATGCATTCAATACCTTCACACTATTCTAGCGACATACTGTAAAACTAATCCCTTTTATTTCATACTAAATGTTTTACCAGCATATACTAAAACTCTGGACTATAATGTTCATAGGTAAATATACGAGTACATACATATTTCATATTCTTAGAGTAACACGACTAAACGTTTCCATAGCATCACCGGCAATCTTTGTTGTTAGCCCACGTTTGTGTACATTGGCTCAATCAATAATGATTTATTTCCCATGACTCTAACAACCAAGTATTTCATGGACTGTAATTTTTTTTGGAAAGAAAATGATTTTCAGATTCAGAACAGCATACGTTGTTTAATGTGAATAATATCACTTCAAAATAAATATCACGCTTTTGATATTCACAATTCTGACATAGCATTATTCAAACTGTGAAGAACAATTTGTCTAGTTATTAAATTCACTGTAGATATTTAGAGGATAATTTTGTAGAATTCCTCTTAATATATGCTTGGAATTGTTTTGTCATAGTAAACGTTTCATTTTATTTTCTGCACAATGTCTGTAAACAGATAATTTGTATGTCATCACTGATTTAACATACAACTTGCTGACTAAACGCTGTTTTTATCTCGCTTTGACATTCGCTTATTAAAAATATTCTCTTAGGATTTAGTTCTTACAACTTGTTTTTTTTTACGTTGTTAAAGATGCTTATAATATTTATAACTGTTAGAAGCCCGTGCCACATTGTATCGTGCACACTGAAACAAGAAAAAAAGTTGTTTCATGTTATCAAAAGAGCCACGTGAATTTTGAAAGGGACACAAGACTAGGTTGGTGTTCCTGCTTTATCTAAGTGGAGCTTTCCTAAGAAGACGAGGTTCTTTGCAGAGAATGCGTTGACGATTTTGATAAACAAGCTTCGTATCGATCGAGAAATGTCTGGCGTGGCTTCTGTGTCTGTTTTTTCTAATCATGCCCGGAATGTAAATAAAACACCAGTAAGGCGCACTGCTTATTTATCAGTGTCCACCCACACGGTGATGGTAGCGATCCTTACCTAATGTGCAAGACTGCATCTGTTACTGGGACTTCCAGTGGCGAGGTGAAAGAGGGTCTTGATCGGCTGCGGTTCACCAACACTGGCGCAAACCGTCAGCTATGGGACACTGATCGCTACATTGAATAATACGTTCACTCCTGTGGCACTATCTCTCCTAGAACACTATCTTTCCTAGAACACTATCTCTCCTAGAACACTATCTTTCCTAGAACGCTGTCTGTAAACGTAACTGTTTGTGGTTTCTTATACTCCATGAATAATGTTGAAAAGATTTTGAGTATATTCCGTGGCTTCAGCAGGACAAATAACAGATCGGTAACTCATTGCTACTCATTTCATCTGACACTAATCATGGACAAAAACAAAAATTAAAAATATGTTCACAGGTAAAAACAAAATACACATGCCATTTAGGAACACGGATTATAAACGAACTTTTGAATCATAAAGATTTTCCATAAATTTTCACACTTTCTCAGATATTTGATTAGTAATAACCCAGGTATTATAATTCCTTATATTTGGTTCTTTTCTGGTTTACTGGTGTCAGGTATACTGGAGGACACACATGGAAGCCAACCTTCCCAATGATGTTTGACAGATTTTACTTTGTTCTCAAATATTCAGTGCTTCCGAGCTGAAGAAATGTCCTCAACATGAACACATGAACAGAAAATGTGTAACCTTTGTCTTTCCACTCACCTTCTTTATGTTGTAATTTTTTTTCTCACTAATTTTTCTCTCACGTGTAGCCGAGTATGGATATTCTCTATCAAAGGTGAAGTAAGGTGCTTCTTTCCCTGTGCTATCTACAGGGCACCCTTGGGCAAGATGGAGTACCCGTTTAACTCCCCGATCAGGGTTACAGGAAGCCATGGGAGCAGGTGGCGAATGGAGCAGTGAGAGCAGCCATCAGGTATTGCAGGTCATGCTCCCCCGCTCTATGATGGTTAACAGAGGATCTCAACTGAGGAGACAACGGCTACGACCGCCGACTTGTAACAGTCACTGCCAAGAAGGAAAGGAATGTTAAAATAACTTCTTACACTGTCAAGAAGGAAAGGAATGCCAAAATAACTTCTTACACTGTCAATAAGGAAAGGAATGCCAAAATAACTTCTAAACTGCCAAGAAGGAAAGGAATGCCAAACTAACTTCTTACACTGCCAAGAAGGAAAGGAATGCTAAACTAACTTCTTACACTGCCAAGAAGGAAAGGAATGGCAAACTAACTTCTTACAATGCTAAGAAACCTACCATAGGCAATCTGAAGAGAGAGACTCGGGACATCACGGAAAGTCTGAACGTGTCACAGCAAGACGCTGGTCAACTTATGCAAGACCGTGTTGCATTCAGGGATGCTGTGAGACGGACAACGGTCTGGAAAGGACCTGTCATCGGAAAGTGCAAGGAAACTTTCATCTTTCTCTTTCTTCTTTCTCTCTCGTCTTTCTCTGGTTATTTTGATTTTATGATTTCATTCTCGGACCGAGTTTCTTTTGTATGATTATATGTCAACCATTCTGATTCAGAGCGTGCAGTGTTTGAATTTCACTTCTTTATCTGACCTTCTTTCACCAAATTTAATATGAGCATTCTAGCAGCAGCTGTACTATGTGGTCCCATTTCCACTAAGATTAATGTGGATTAATTTCTTTATTAATCAGGTTTACTATCTCATTTCATCTTGATTATATAGAATGCGATACACAAAGTTTAATTCAGTCTTTCTTGAGTATTTCAAAATTCCAGGTCAAATTATATTTAAAATATAATATTATTTTTCAGTTGAATATTTATATTATCAGTATTGTTTCTACTGAAATGAATCTACGAGTATTATTTTCGTTCGTGTATTGTGTCCTCTGCGTGGCTGTAGTTATTTCTGCTGTTTAAAGACTACTATTTTCACAGCTTTAGTTTACAATTTTCTCTGAAGATAGGAAATAATGCTTGCTCTGGCTATTCCAACTTTAAAGAACACATATTCAAAATATAATATAATAAATAATATTCGAAATATAATATAATAAATAATGTCAGTTATTATGATCAGTGAATTAATTATCTGATAACATATATCGTGATGTCTTTGTCGCGGTGGTGTAGTGTGTGTGTATCACGTGCTAAACATAAGTTCTCTGGTTCGATTTCACATTGGTGGGATGGGGGGGGGGGAATGGGATGGTGTTTTCTGAGATGCCGTCAGAGGGATGATCCCAGCCTCAAGAAACAGCTACCTGGTTCTTCTTTGGAGGCAAGGCAGCGGGACAGAGATGTAGTGACCTAGAAATGTGAGGCCACCTACACTGTACACTCCAACGGTGTTCAGATGCCACGGGGGATAACTTTACTTTCGTGATAAATGCCAGATCTCACGGGGTGTATTGATAACCTTCACATGGCATCTAACGTGTTGATCTTCAGAGCAGGATACTGAGTGAGACTTCCATGAAAGATCATAAAGATAATCAATTTCAAGATGTGTATACATATCATTCATAAATGGGCTGTACGTAGGTGTAGTTTCGATTTATTCTGTAATGTTAGAAGTTAAAAACTCTGCACTTTTGTTCGTAATCTAGGTAGACCTTGTTTGCCGGGAAAGAGAGAAATAAAAATATTGTCCATCTTGTCCCAGACCTTTTCTTTTCGTAGGGTTAGTGTTAAAATATTCAAGGTCTATGAAACTTAACCATTACTTAAAAAGTGATCTTGTTTAAAAATACATAAGAACTACTGCTAATCGAGTGATGTCAAGAGATGTCATTTAGTATAACCACAGATTATGATCCAAAGGAAAACAGGAAACCTAATATTTTTTTTTATTGTATTGTTCAAGGTTTGGAGTTCTGCTCTGATAAACTGACATGCACAGCGGCATAAATATAACAGGTGCTGAGGCAGGTTTCATCGAGACAGCTCTCATAAGTGATGAAGACACTCTGGTCTTCACGTGGGTTGTATATGCTGTTGTATGTCAAGCCATCGATGTTTTTGGTACTATCACAAACATCATAAATATTGTTTGCTTTGTAAGACAAGGATTCAAAGAACCAGTCAACATAACTCTACTATGTACGGCCTTTTCTTTTATGCTGTCAGTAGTACCTCATTTTGTAATATACGCTTATGTTACTTTAGACCCAATGATGCATCTAAGAGACTTGGTGTTAGTACCTCATATGCTCCTTGATTTGTCGGCCCATTAAAGGCCGATCCGCTCTGACGCCTTTATCCAGAATAAGTTTGGCTACCATTTATACAACTCGTGAAGGATTCGAACCACTCACCTTCGCTATAAGACACTAATGTACTAACCACTTCACAACTCAGATGCTCATAACGCAAGTGCATTAGGTATAAAACAGCATGCACTAACGGAAAGAGAGCTACGCATAATAAACGCAGAACAACCTGTAATTATTTTGTCTAACTAAAAGAGGAAAGGGAAGCCAAAAGGAAAATAAAAGAAATAAAGGCAAAAGGAAAATGACAGAAATAAAGACAAAAGGAAAATGACAGAAATAAAGGCAAAAGGAAAATGACAGAAATAAAGGCAAAAGCAAAATGACAGAAATAAAGGCAAAAGGAAGATGACAGAAATAAAGGCAAAAGGAAGATGACAGAAATAAAGGCAAAAGGAAAATGACAGAAATAAAGGCAAAAGGAAAATGACAGAAATAAAGGCAAAAGGAAAATGACAGAAATAAAGGCAAAAGGAAAATGACAGAAATAAAAACACTGAGGAATGTTGGAGGAAGGGAAATATGGAGCGGATATAGAGATAACGTTATTACGAATAAATTATACGTATTCATGATCTGTACACGTTAAGGAGGTAGAAATATGCTTTGAGAATTTTTGTGCATCTGTGCTCTTTTCCTATCGCAAAATATGCATACTATAATAACTATTCTTCTGTATTATCAATCATTCTCTTCATAAATAAGGCATATATTTAGACTTCAGAGTGCATATATTTAGAAGCTCAGACAGAGAGAGAGTAACATTTGTAAATGTAACGCTTAGAAGAGAACACCATAAAACACTCACTTCCCACTAACATCTCACAGTCAGAATACTTTCCCTCCCAGGCCTGGCAGCCTCTGACCTAGGATGTCTTCTAACCCTCGCTTGGATAAATGTGTCCTTGACTCCAGCGGTTCTCGCAGCTGACTTGTCCTTTGAGGTGATGGAAGTTGTTTACCTGACAGGTGCAATGCCACATCTTACATTCAACAGGTTGACCAGTTGGATCACAGCCATAATCACGCTAGAGAGGTGTCTGTGTATCATAGCGCCATTAAAGGTCATTCATTTGTGTCCAGTATTGATCTACGTTCTTATAATTATCAATTAATTACTGCAACAGTGTATCTTGTTCGTGATCAGTCTTTTCTGGAACTTGGCGCAAGCATTTCTGTGCAGCTAATGTGGTGAATTTGTCGAAACACACATGTCTTGTCGAATGCGGGGTGAGCTACGGTGCATGATCTTGCAGACTTGAAGTATAGATGCAATGCCTCCCATCAGACTCCACATTGATCCATGCCCCCTTAGCCAGGTTATCCTGTTACTAGGAAAACCAGTGGAGAGAGAGGGAAGAGTCTTGGTCATCGGTGGATCGCTGGACATTACAGCTGCGTGCCGTCACTTCCCTCTCTGAAAGTATTCTGTTGTACTGGGGAGACGTGTGGAGGAAGACTGTCTGATTCGGCAGTCAGCAACCCATTGCTGACAAGCTAGGGTCAGGGTTAGCAAATCATAGCTGACAGGCTAGGGTCAGGGTTAGCAAACCATTGCTGACAGGCTAGGGTCAGGGTTAGCAAATCATAGCTGACAGGCTAGGGTCAGGGTTAGAAAAACATTGCTCACAAGCTAGGGTCACGGTTAGCAAATCATAGCTGACAAGCTAGGGCCAAGGTTATCAAACTAAAGCTGACAGGCTAGGGTTAGGGTTAGCAAACCATAGCTGGCCAAGCTACGGTCAGGGTTAGCAAACCATAGCTAACAGGATAGGGTCAGTGTCAGAAAAAGAAGATGGACATATGTATGCCATGTGATGAGAAGAAACAGTCACAGAATACCAAAACAAGCTATCAAGTGGAGCACAACAGGCCGAAGAAAAAGAGGTCGACAGCGTGAAACTCTAATGAGGACATTGTTAAGAGAAGCCAGTCTAGCGGGCATAAAATACGATAAGTAGTGTATAAGATTACAACTATACACAAAGCACTGCAGTAAAGATGTGATATCAAAATGTATAAAGTAGGAAAAAATTAGGAACACCTTTATTATTTAACGAATACAAAGTCATGACGTTTCGGCGTGAGCCTTAGTCATACAAACACATTCAGGGCGAAGAATTAGAGAGAGGAGACAAAGTATAGATGTATTAGATGAACAAAAGAAAGTTAAGACGTACAAAAACGTTTGTCGCAGTGAAAATAACTTAGTAGAAGAATCAGAGAGAAGAGACAAAGTATAGCATCACATAAAACTATGTTAATGAAATAACACAAAATGAAAAAAATAATCAAGAAATATAATTAGAACAAAACATATTTGAATATTTTAGATAGCTTTCACATAATTCTTGGTCTGCGCAAATCAAGGAAAACAAGGTGTCTATATTTTATACATAGTGTTCATAAAATCTCTTGATGAGGTTGAAAGACTCGCTGAGAACAGGAAGACTTGGTCAACAACTATTCGGGCCCTATGTGACCTTTAACGGCCCTTGAAGGATGTAAGATGTAAGATATCATATTTCCATAAATCCACTTTTTACTAAGTGGTTTCTTTAAATGCACATGAATTTTGCATGTTCCACTAAAGTATTTATATTTCTATGATGAGGTTTGTTACTTCTGATCTATTACTACGGCCTACTTGTGTTGCATCCTTTATTCTCTAGGGTCTATATGTATTAATGAGTGCACTTTTCCTTCTGCTTTTATGTTATCTTCAAGAAAACCGCGTGGCCTTCTGTTAACTATAAAAACCAATGGCGAAGTGATGGACTATGACATATCTACTTAGGTCGCATACTGCTGTCCTAATTTCGATGCATACTTCCACTACAATGTTTTTTTTTCTTTCATTTCCACAACCTTCTTGATGGTTCTACAGAGTCTAGACGGTTTGATTATAAACGGCAATTTTAGTTTCACCTCCAGGAGCAAGAATAAATATATTCTTGGGTGAACCCACCTCATAGCAAGCAACATAAAGGTGTTCGTGGGGGAAACATGGCGATCTCAAATCTATCTCTCTCCTTCTCTTTCTGTCCCTATCTCTCTCCCTCTCTAACTCTCTCACCCTCTCTCTCTCTCCCTTGAGCAAACAACATAAAGTTGTCCGTGGGAGAAACATAGCGATCTCAAATCTATCTCTCTCCCTCTCTCTGTTCTTCTATCTCTCTCCTTCTCTTCCTGTCCCTTTCTCTCCCCCCTCTCTCTCTCTCTGTATCTATCTTCCTCTCTCTCTCTCTATCTCTCTCTCTCTCCCTTGAGCAAGCAACAGAAAGTTATCATTTGGAAACATGGCGATCTCAAATCTACATCTCTCTCCCTCTCTCTGCCCTTCTATCTCTCTCTCTCTGTATCTATCTTCCTCTCTCTCTCTCTCCCATCTCTCTCTCTCTCTCCCTTGAGAAAGCAACAGAAAGTTATTCAGTTGGATACTTGACGATCTCAAATCTATCTCTCTCCCTCTATGTCCCTATCTCTCTATTCTCTCTCCCTCTCTCTACCTCTCTCCCTCTCTTTCCCTCTCTCACTCCCTCTCTCTCACCGTCTCAATCTCTCTCCTCACCTCTTTCTCTCCGTACCTCTTTCTCTCCCTACCTCTCGCTTTCTTGAGTGAATAGGTAAGAGGGTAACGTAAATGTTATATTTTATTGTATGTCTCTCAGCCTCAATGTTAATTATGTTTGTTACATGAACAACATATTTGTAGAATGTCTGGAATAGATTTAAAGATGTATGGTAAAGGATAGAATGTCAGGCGGGCCTCCATACCCAATTCCTAACCCTTTTGAAATAAAGATCAGTCAATCTCCCCACATCTCTATCTCCCTAACTACCTCTCTCTCTCCCTATATTTCTCTTTTTCTCTCTGCCTCTCTCTCTCTCTCTCTCTCTCTCTCTCTCCCTGATTTGAAAAGCTAATTTGAAAAGATAAGAAAACCCTACACAGTCATAGAGCAATGCATTCCCTATAAAATACAAATAAAGCTAATATAAACATAATGAGAAAACAAAGTTAAGATGTATTTTAAAAAAAATAATTACAAACACAAATAAAATAAAACTAAAAGAGCGACATGAAACTGTTACATTCATTGACAGATGATAAACTGGAAGACTTGCCGAATTAGCTTACCTTGTATCATCATCATAATCAGGTGCCGTGCCGACTGGCGTTGGCTATTATAACTCTTCAGAGTACACAATCCTTCATGCAGGCCATCAGTTCAGCTGGTGATCTCCTCTCACACCATCCCGTCAGACTGTCCAGTATCATTTCTCTTGGTCTACCTCTTGATCTTCTTCCTTCTGTTTTTCCTGTTTTATAATATTTTCAATGCCCCCTCTTCTCATTGCATGTCCTATGAAAGTATATTGTCTCTCTCTTATCTTTTTGACAAGGTTTTTTGTCTCTCCAGCTCTTCTCATACATTCTTCATTAGTTATTTTTGCTGTCCAGGGGATTCGCAACATTCTTCTAATAAACCACATTTCTGCTGCTTCCAATGATTTTTGTGCAGACTTGCCTATTGTCCATGATTCACTTCCATATAACAAGATAGGTTCAATATAGCATTTTAGGACTCGTTTTCTAACATTCATTGATAAGGATGTGTTGCATGTTTCTCATACTCTGAAATGAAGTCTTTGCTTACCTTGTATCTTATATCTTATATCCTTCCCGTGCCGTTAAACGTCACATAGGGCTAGCAAAGTAGTTCGCCAATTTTTCCTGTCTTCGGCGAGTCTTTCAACCTCATCAAATGATTTTATGCCTGTTAATTTGGCCTCTCTTAATAATGTCCTCTTCAGAGTTTCACGTGGTCTGTCTCTTTTCCTTCGGCCTGTTTTGTTTCACCTTAGTTCCCAATTTATTTCCTGTACAATTTTTTAAATACTCAGTGCCATGCAAGAATATATGTTCTCTATGGGTGGAACAATTTTCGAAATTTCATTCATTCATTCATTTGCATGTCCCTTGGGGAACTGTGCCTCCCAAACAGCACTCCTGTATGCCTCTCGGTTGGGAGCAAGATGACCTGCCGCTGATGCATCCATATGCAGATAGTCAACGATGTCTTGCAGCCATCTTCGTTTTGGTCTTCCTCTCTTTATTTATCCCATTATGTATCCTTCATATACAGTCTGCTCTAAATTATCATGACGTTTAATGTGCCCAAATATTTAAGTTTTCTATCTTTAAACCTCTTTACTAGCCAGCTTTCTTCAATATTAAGCTCTTGTAGTATAGATATATTTGTTCTTTTTTGTGTCCACGATATTTGGAGAACTCTTATGTAGCATTTACATTCAAAGGCATTTTTGTGTTTCTCAGCTGTTTTGTTAAGTTTCCAGGTCTCAAAGGCATATGTTGCGATGGGAAAGATGCATGCCCTTAAAAATCTTATTTTTGTTGTTCTGTCTGCTCCTCTCCACAGATTCTTTATTTGTTTTACTTTCTGAAGAGCGATAGATGTCATCCTTTTAATTTCCCTCATTGTAGCTCCATTATTAGTTAGTAGTGATCCAAGATATTTAAAACTCTCCACTTCTTCCAGTTTTTCCTCATTGATACATATTTCAGCTGCCTTGTTTGTTTTCTTTGCATTAAGATAGAGGTTCTGCTTATCGCTGTTCTTATGGACTGATATAATTAGTTTTTCCATTCCTTTTTGTGTTGTGGACAGTAACACTGTGTCATCAGCATATCTAATCTCTGGTATTTCATAACCTCCGATTGTTATGGCATCGTAATATTCTTTGTCTACATCTTCTCTAACATTCCTCATTATATTTTCAGAATACAAGTTAAATAAGTAGGTTGACAATATGCACCCCTGACGGACCCCTTGTTTTATGTCAAACCATGTTGTTGTTTCACCATTTATTCTTAATGCTGCCTGTTGGTCTAGATACAGCAGTGATGTTAATTGTATCAAATGTGTTGGAAATCCCATTTTTTTTCCCATTATTTCCCAAAGTATCTGGTGTTGTACACAATCAAATACCTTTATTTTAGAAATCTTATATCTTATATCCCTCCCGTGCCGTTAAACGTCATATAAGGCTCGCAAAGTAGTTCGCCAATTTTTCCTGTCTTCGGCGAGTCTTTCAACCTCATCAAAGAATTGTATGCCTGTTAACTTGGCCTCTCTTAATAATGTCCTCTTCAGAGTTTCAGGTGGTCTGCCTCTTTGTCTTCGGCCTGTTGTGTTCCACTTGATAGCTTGTTTTGGGATTCTCTGATCATTTCTTCTCATCAAGTGACCAACATATGTCCATATCCTTTTCCTGATCACCCATGAGACTGGTTGTTGTTCAGTCATCTATCTTATCTCTGCATTGTTCTTGAATTCATTCCACTTGATGCCGAGTATTTTCCTTAGGCATTTGTTTTCAAAAGAGTCTAATTTCTTGTCTATTTCTTTAGTTGTTTTCCAGCTTTCGCATGCATAAATGAGGGTGGATATTACATTTGAATTGAATAGTCTTAACTTGGTTTTTGTGCTTATAACTTTTGAATTCCATATGTTCTCAAGATTATTGCTTTTGCAATTCTGGTCCTAACTTCCTCTATAGTGTCACCATCCTTTCTATGTAGCTGCCAAGGTATGCAAATTGATTGACTTCTTCAATATCTGTCCCTTCTATGTGTATTTTTCCATTTTGATTGAGAGGAATTTTCATTATTTTTGTTTTGTCCTTGTTAATTTCAAGTCCTATTTTAATAGCCAGTGAAGACAGGCTATATGTTTTTTTTTCTTGCATGAAATTCACATTATTATTAATAAGAGTTATGTCATCAGCAAAGTCAATATCTTCATTTACCCAATCAATACCTGTGTTACCTGTACAGCATTTTTTCATGATGAAGTCTATTGTAATCCCAAAAAGTAAAGGAGACAGTATACATCCTTGTTTCACGCTTGTTTCAATCTGGAACCATTCACTCACCCCTTCTTCTGTCTTGACTGCACAAACATATCCATTGTATAAGTCCTTAATGATGTTCACAATGTTAGATGGTATTCCACATATAGACATACAATTCTTGTATACGACCATCTAATATTCGAGTGGGTGCTGGAAGTTTCTGGAACATCATGAATCCAGAACCGCAGTCTTGTCCACAACAAAACAGCTGAGAAACACATAAATGCCTTTGAATTTAAATGCTACAGAAGAGTTCTTCAAATATCATGGACACACGAAAATAACATTTATTCATACTACAAGAACTTAATATTGAAGAAGGCTGGCTAGTAAAGAGGATTAAAAAGAGAAAACTTAAATTTTGGACACATTAAACTTCATGATACTCTAGAAAAGACCATCATGGAAGGGTATTTAATGGGAAAAAAAAGAGAGGAAGACCAAGGCGGAGATGGCTGTAAGACATCGTTGATGATCTTCAAATGAATGCATCAGCAGCAGGCCATCTTGTTCACAACCGAAAGGCCTACAGAAGTGCTGTTAGGGAAGTTCCGCAAGGGACATGCAAATGAATGAATGAATGATAGACAGCTTTGATATTCGCCAACATCAAGTTATTTATATTCATTTTACGCCAGCAAAGGTGTGTTTGTGATGCGTATCAAATGAATTTGTACATAGTGTATTTATTGAAGATTACTAGAGACAATAAGTATTATACTATTTCCTACCTTTTAATATTTTCTATCATCGGTTACAAAAATCTGTTGTTTCTCTTCACAGCGCTAAAGCATTCAAGTCTGTCACTGATTCATTCTATACTTCTGTTTTTTTTTTCTCCTCATTCATTCTTAATATGTTTATTTCCATTTTATTGCTTATGTTTTTCTTTTCACAAAGATCAGAAAAAAAAATACATGTCAGCTGAACTATGAAAAATGTGTTACTATGTGCTTTAGAGACATGGAAAATGACAAATACAGCACAGCAAACGTTGCAGACATTTATAAAAAAAAGTCTGAGAAGGTTCCCTAAGATTAAATGACAGGAATCGATTTTTTTAAAAATGAGGCGATTTGGACTAAAAATAAATCAAATCAGTGTATAAAATCATAGCTAAAATATGGATGTGGATTGGAAGGACACTAAAAAGCAGAGAAACAGCATAGCAAGACAGGCTGTAACATGGAACAGCAGGGGAAACTAACACATTTAAAACATAAGGACTTACAGGCATTAAAATGAAGTTTCTAAGAGAGGAGGGGCTCGTATCTAGTGACCAGAGAGCAAAGCTGAAGTCGGATGTGACTGGGAATCCCCAGTCTGTCATTTATGCCCCAAGGAGAGGTCATCTGAATGCATTGATTGTATCTATTTTCATCTGTAGCATCTTTCTTTCTTTTGGTCATTTTATTTTCTTTTCCTTTTGTTGTATTTCTTAATTTCATGTTTTCTTCTTAAATTCTTAGTAATGTTTTTCTTTGTTTGTAGGTTTATAGTTTAGATGCTTGATAATTCTTTCTTTCTTTCTTTCTTTTTTTCTTTCTTTCTTACTTTCTTTCTGCTTTAATTTCGTTTCTCTTTCTTTATGTACTTGTTTATTTCCTACTTTGAGTAATTACTATTTATACCATATCTACATTCTGTTATTTAATTTCTTCAATCGTGTTGTTCTGCTTTCTTTCTTGTTTTTTTTTTTTTTGCTATCTTTTTTATACTGTTTTGTTCCTAATTGCAATTTTTAGTCTTCATCCTTTGGTTTGTATACTATTCTTTCACTTTTTTGACTCCTCAAAACCCTGACTATCCATCCATCCATCCATCCATCCATCCATCCTTCTCTTTATGTGGCATGTTTGTAATTCATTTGAGATGATGAACTAGTGCATATTTTTCTTACATTTTGTTTTGCTGGCAGGAAACCGAATTAGAGAGCTCTTCAGACCTTTAGACTACCATTTCTCTCGGTCCTCTCCTTCTCTTTCTTTCCCACTCTACCTCCTCCTCCATCTCTGTCTGAAATATTATGACAGAAAGGTAGCCAAGTCAACGGTGAATTGGAAAGTCGGCATATAAAGGGTTATGTCCCTTATTAAACGGTAGGATCTTGATGGATATGTTCCCCTTACATGGGACTCACTAACTTTCCACGGTTTTAGCATTATTCACGTATAAGTGGATAGAAGGAAAAATCGTGAGATAGAAATGAGATGATGTCCTGGGAAGTTAAAGCTTTAGTTCGCCTATGGTAGGTCAGGTTGTTTGTGGCAAATGTAGTTTTTGTGTGCTGCATTAGATTAGCAGATGGTTTAGTAATGTAATTAGTCATTCTGGTGGGCACGAACGTCTACGGACGGTCAGGAGTTGCCTGGAATTTACTCAGTGTGCCTTAAGTTATAGATTCTTCTTGTCGTGAGTTTTGAAATGTATCAGGCCACTGTTGTGTATTATCGTACATCGTCACCCTGTGTATCAATAAAATCTCTTAAACGTTATATTAGCGCTACTATGGAGCTATTGTGCCACTGGAAAGAATGGTCGTTACTGGGAAGAGAGTAGTCTGTGGAGAGGATAGTTTAAGCAGACATGGAAAGAGTATACTTTCGACTGTAAGTGAGGGTAAGAATTGTATTAAACTAGTAAAAGAAGAGAAGTACATATAACTTGTGAAAAAAAGAGAGATATTCAAATGTGGATATTCAGATTCAGGCAGCTGTGAATTTGTTAGTTGTATTAGCAAGGAAATATATTAAATAATCATAAAATATCAGCGGACATTCAAATATATAGCAGGCTCCATGTTAGTGTGAATTCTAATTCGTCCCTTTCTCTCCTTCTTTCTCTCTCCTTCTCTCTCTCCCTCTCTCTATATCTCCCTCCCTCTCAGTCAGTCTCCACCTCTCTATCTCTCTCCCTCCCTCTCTGTCTCCCTCATTCTCTGTCTCCCACTCTGTCTCCCTACCTCCATCTCTGTCTCAGTATCTTTCTCCTCTATTTCTCCTCCCTCCCTCCCTCTCTCTCTCCCTCTCTATCTCACCCCCTCTCTTTCCCTTTCTCTCTGTGTCCCTGTCTCTCTTCCCTCTCTCTCCTTCCCCTTCTGTCTCTCATTCTCCCTCCCTCTCTCTCACCTTCTCTTTCCACCTCTTCCTCCACTATCCCTCTCCGTCTCCATCCCCTCTCTCTTTCCCTCTCTTCCTCCCTCTCTCCATCTCTCTCTATCTCACCCCCTCCCTTTCCCTTTCTCTCTGTCTCCCTATCTCTTTCTATCTCACCCCCTCCCTTTCCCTTTCTCTCTGTCTCCCTATCTCTCTCCTCTCTCTCTCTATCTCCTCTCTCTCCTTCCCCCTCTGTCTCTCACTCTCTCTCCCCTCTCTCTCACCTTCTATCTCAACCTTTCCCTCCACTCTCCCTCTCCGTATCTATCTCCCTCTCTCCTTCCCTCTCTCCCTCCCTCTCTCCATCTCTCTCTGTCTCTCACTTTTCTCCCTTAGAGAAAACATTTGGTCCTTCAACATAATATATTATGTTAAATATATGTTTAATATTATGTTTAAAATATTATGTTTTGTATTAACAACATATTATACACACACAACAATATAATATCCATACACGAAACAACATAATATACATACACGCAATAACATAATTTCATTACACGCAACTACATAACATATACACGCAACAACATAATATATACACGCAACAACATAATGTATACACGCAGCAACATTATATATACACGCAACAACATAATATCCATAAACGCACAACATAATATATACACCCAACAACATATTATCCATACACGCAACAACATAACAGATACAACCAAAAACAAATTATAAACGATCAACCGCATTATATATACACGCAACAACATAATATCCGTACACGCAACAACATACACTATCTATTCAAAAGCTACAGCAACCCAAATTTCCTGGAAGAAAAATTATAGCTACTTTTAGCCTACCTACAAACGGTTGTCAGTAATCTATCTGTGCTCAAAGAAATATTGTTGCTTCAGTGTCTTCACCCAGTACTTACCTGCCAATGTACTTGCCAGAATACCTACCTGCCAGAGAATTTATCTTCTAGAGTACTTATCTGCCAGAGTACTTACCTGCCAGATTACTTATCTGCCAATATACCTACCAGAGTAATGTACCTGCCAGAGTAATGTACCTGCCAGAGTACTTACTTGCCAGAGTACTTACCTGCCACATTAATGTACCTGCCAGAGTAATGTGTATAGTTAAATTGCAATAGGCTGAAGAAAGAAATCGCGGCGATGACAGACCCTTTGATGTGTCACTGCCAGAACTGTAATGGCGGTGTGGTTTCTGGGGTACGGGATTCATGGAGTCGTTTTAATACTTTTTAACTGTTTTCTTTTAAATCTATTTACTGTATAGTGACTTAGAACTGAAAAATCAGTTTATGTTCATATGTTAACCTGGTTTCAAAATAATTCATTCAGAATTTAGTGCCTTAATAAATACCGAAGATGTATACACATGTCATTTCCTGTATATAATAAATCTTGAGTTTTTGATTGATCAAGCGCGCCCCACACCATCTGACTTCTTTCAGCTGCAGAAGATGGGGTGGGGTCAGATTACTTTGTTCTCCTCTACCTGGAAAATCTTATTGAGAGATCACGTCACTGTGTCATTGTGCCCTGTTAATAACACGCATTCAATACCTTCACACTGTTCTAGCGACATATTGTAAAACTAATCCCTTTTATTTCATACTAAATGTTTTACCAGCATATACTAAAACTCTGGACTATAATGTTCATACGTAAATATACGAATACATACATATTTCATATTATTATAGTAACACGATTAAACGTTTGCATAGCATCACCGGCAATCTTTGTCGTTAGCCCACGTTTTGTACATTGTCTCAATCAATAATGATTTATTTCCCATGATTCTGTAAGCCAAGTACTTCATGGACTGTAATTCTTTTTTGTAAGAAAATGATTTTCAAATTCAGAACAGCATACGTTGTTTAATGTGAATAATATCACTTCAAAATAAATATCACGCTTATGATATTCCCTATTCTGACATAACATTATTCAAACTGTGATGAGCAATTTGTCTGGCTATTAAATTCCACGTAGATATTTAGAGGATAATTTTGTATAATTACTCTTAATATATGCTTGGAATTGTTTTGTCAAAGTAAACGGTTCATTAATTTTGTTTTCTGCACAATGTCTGTAAATAGATAATTTGCACGTAAACACTGATCACTTCTTGACTAAACGCTGTTTTTATCTAGCTTTGACATTCGCTTATTAAAAATATTCTCCGGGATTTAGTTCTTACAGCTTGTTTTTGTTCTACGTTGTGAAAGATGCACAAAATATCTATAACTGTTAGAAGTCAGTGCCACATTGTATTGTACACACTGAAACCACAAAAAAAGTTGTTTAATGTCATCAGAAGAGCCACGTGAATTTTGAAAGGGACATAGGACTAGGTTGGTATTACTGCTTTATCTAAAGGGACATAAGTCTAGATTGGTGTTCCTGTTGTATCTAAAGGGACATAAGACTAGGTTGGTGTTCCTGTTTAATCTAAAGGGACATACAACTAGGTTGGTGTTCATGCTTTATTTCAAGGGGCATAAGACTAGATTGTTGTTCCTGCTTTATCCAAAGGGAGACAAGACTAGGTTTGTGTTCCTGTTTTATCTAAAGGGACATAAGACTGGGTTGGTGTTCCTGCTTTATCTAAAGGACATAAGACTAGGTTGGTGTTCCTGCTTTATTTAAGTGGAGCTCTCCTAAGATGACGAAGTTCTTTGCAGAGAATGCGTTGAAGATTTTGATAAACAAGCTTCGTATCGATCGAGAAATGTCTGACGTGGCTTCTGTGTCTGTTTTTTTCTAATCATGCCCCGAGTGTAAATAAAAAACCAGTAAGGCGCACTGCTTATTTATCAGTGTCCACCCACACGGTGATGGTGGCGATCCTTCCTTCCTTTGCTAGACTGCATGTGTTACTGGCAATTTCAATGGTGAGGTGGGACAGGGTCTTGATCGGCTACGGTTCACGAACACTGACGCAAACAGTCAGCTATGGGACACTGACCGCTACATTGGACAGTACGTTCACTCCTGTAGCACTATCTCTCCTAGAACACTATCTTTTGTAGAACACTATCTGTAAGTTTAACTGTTTGTTGTTTTTTATACTCCATGAATAATGTTGAAAAGATTTTGAGAATAATCCGTGGCTTCAGCAGGACAAATAACAGATCGGGAACTCCTTGCTACTCATTTCATCTAAAACTAACGATGGACAAACCAAAATATTAAAGATATGTTCACGATTAAAAACAAAATACACATGCATTTTAGGAATACAGGTTACAAACGAGCTTTAAATTTCGAGTCGTGAAAATTTCATTAGTAATAACCCAGGCATTATAATTCCTTATATTTAGGTCTTTTCTGGTTTACTGATGTCAGGTATACTGTAGGTCACATTTGGAAGTCAATCTTCCTAATTTTGTTTGAAGGCTCTTACTTTGTTCTCAAAGCTGAACAAATGTCCTCAACATACACACATAAACAGAAACTTTGTAACCTTTGTCTCTTCCACTCATCTTCTTTCTGTTGCAATTTTTTTTTCTCACTAATCCTTCTCTCACGTGTAGCCGGGTATGGATATTCTATATTCCTTCCCTCTGCTATCTACAGGGCACCCTTGGGCAAGGTGGAGTACAAGTTTAACTCTCCGATCAGGGTTACTTGAAGCTATTGAAGCAGGTGGCGAATGGAGCAGTGGGAGCAGCCATCAGGTATTGCAGGTCATGGTTCCCCAGTCTATGATGGTAGACAGAGGATCTCAACTGAGGAGACAACGGCTACGACTACCGATTTGTAACAGTCACTGCCAAGAAGGAAAGGAATGTCAAACTAACTTCTTACACTGCCAAGAAGGAAAGGAACGCTAAACTTCTTACAATGCTAAGAAACCTACAATGGCCATTCTGAAGAGATGGACTCATGACATCACAGAAAGTCTGAACGTGTCACAGCAAGACGTTGGTCAACTTGCGCAAGAACGTGTTGCATTCAGGGATGCTGTGAGACGGACAACGGTCTGGAAAGGACCTGTCACAGGAAAGTGCAAGGAATCTTTCATCTTTCTCTTTCTACTTTCTCTTTCTTCTTTCTCTCTCGTCTTTCTCTGGTTATTTCGATTTTATGATTTCATTCTCGGACCGATTTTATTTTGTATGAATATGTGTCAATTATTCTGATTCAACGCGTGCAGTGTTTGAATTCCACTTCTGTCTCCGACCTACTTTCACCATCTTTAACATGACCATTCTAGTAGCAGCTGTACTATGTAGTAAAATAAAAGGTTACGTGTTCACTAAGATTAATGTCGATTAATTTCTTTATTAATCAGTTTTTCTATCTCATTTCACCTTGATTATATAGAATGCGATACACAAAATGGAATTCAGTCTAACTTGAGTATTCAAAATTCCATGTCAAATATATTTAAAACAGTATATTATTTTTCAGTTGAACATTTATATTATCAGTAATGTTTCTACTGAACTGAATCTGTCAGTATTAGTTTCTTTCTTGCATTGTGTCCTCTCCGTGGCAGTAGTTTTTTTCTGCTGTTTGAAACTAATATTTCCACAGCTCTAGTTTACAGTTGTCTCTGTAGATAGGAAATAATACTTGCTCTGACTATTCCAACCTTAAACAAAACATATTCGGAATATAATACAATAAATAATGTCAGTTATTATTATCAGTAAATTACATAACATATATCGTGATGTCCTTGTAACCGTGATATAGTGGTTTGTTTATCACTTGCTAAACATAAGTTCTCTGGTTCGATTTTATATTGGGGGGGGGGGGGTTCTGAGCGACCGTCAGAGGGATCAGCCCAGCCTCAAGAAACAGCTACCTGGTTCTTCTTTGGAGGACAAGGAGGGAGGATAGAGATGTAGTGACCTAGAAATGTGAGGGCACTGATACTGTTCACTCCTACGGTGTTCAGATGCCACGGGGGATAACTTTACTTTCGTGATAAATGCCAGATCTGATAGAGTGTATTGATAACCTACACATGGCATCTAAAGTGTTGATCTTCAGAGCAGGATATTGAGTGAAACTTCCCTGAAAGGTCACAAATAGAGTCACTTTCAAGATATGTATACATATCATTCATAAATGGGCTGTACGTAGGTGTAGTTTCGAAGTATTATGTAATGTTAGAAGTTAAAAATTCTGCTCTGTCGTTCGTAATCTAGATAGACCTTGTTTGCCGGGAAAGAGCGAATTAAAAATATTGTCCATCTTGTCTCAGAACTTATCTTTCCGTAGGGTTAGTGTTCAAATATTCAAGGTCTATAAAACTAAACTGAAGAGACAATTTTGATCATTGCAAAAAAGTAACCTGATTTAAAAATACATAAGAACCACTGTTAATTAAATTCGACATTTCAATTGTTAGCCACTGTTGGACTTTAATTTAAGTGAGTGATGTCAAGAGATGTCATTTAGTATAACCACAGATTATGATACAAAGCAAAACAGGAAACCTAATATTTTTTTTTCTTGTATTTTTCAAGGTGTGGAGTTCTGCTCTGATAAACTGACATGCACAGCGGCATAAATATAACAGGTGCTGAGGCAGGTTTCATCGAGACAGCTCTCATAAGTGATGAAGACACTCTGGTCTTCACATGGGTTGTATATGCTGTTGTATGTCAAGCCATCGATGTTTTTGGGATTGCCACAAACATCATAAATATTGTTTGCTTTGTAAGACAAGGATTCAAAGAACCAGTCAACATAACTTTACTAGGTACGGCCTTTTCTTTTATGCTGTCAATAGTACCCCATTTTGTAATCTCTCTCTCTCTCTCTCTCTCTGTCTCTGATCCTTATGTGCCCAGGGCACATGGGGCTTCCGCAAGGGTTTTCCACAAATGAATGCCCTTTGTCTTTTTTTCTGCTCTTGCCCAAGTGAGCCCTCTAATGTTCAACATCCTCCCTGTTGCTTTTCTCCTTGTCTCTTTTGGTCTACCCTTACTTCTGTTCCGCTGTGGTGTCCATCTTAGTGGTATTTTTGGTAGTGAGTTGTCAGTCATTCTGAGCACATGTCTCAACAATCGCCAGCGTCTTTCCTCAATTATTGCTGTCAGTGGCTTCATCTGCAATTCTGTCAACATGATGTTATTTCTTATGATTTTGTAATATACGTGTATGATATTTTAGTTATTATTAAAAATGAACATATTCCTATGTTGAAAAGAAGGGCTAAACTCACATCTGAGATATATAAATATGGAGACTGAATCTTGTACAGGACAAAGTGTAGGAAACAACACATCTAAGAAAATTCGGATGTTTCCATACGGCAAGTAAGACAAAAGGGTAAAGGTACCCAGTAATTTCACTGATGCACCTAAGGTATTTGGTGTTAGTACCATATATGCTCCTTGATTTGTCGTCCCACTAGAGGCCGATTCGCCCTGATGCCTTTACGTCTCCAAATCAAGAATAAGGTTGGCTACCATTTATACAGTTCATGAAGGATCCGAACCACTCACCTTCGCTATCAGACACTAGTGTACTAACCACTTCACAACTCAGATGCTCATAACGCAAGTGCATTAGGTAAAAAACAGCATACACTAATGGAAAGAGAACTACAAATATTAAACGCATAACAACCTGTAATTATTTGTCTAACTTTGACATAAATAAAAGAGAAAAGGAAAGCCAACATGAAAATAACAGAAATAAAAACACTGAGGAATTTTGGAAGAAAGGAAATATGGAGCGGATATAGAGATAATGTTATTAAGAAAAAAAGTTTGTATTTATGATATGTACACTTTAAGGAGATAGAAATATGCTTTGAGGATTTTTGTGCATCTGTGCTTCTTTTCCACCGCAAAAATATGCAGCTACGAGTATATAAATATTCTTCTGTATTATCAATCATTCTCTTCATAAATAAGCTTTTACACAGACTTCAGAATGCATATATTTAGAAGCTCAGACAAAGAGCGATTAACTTTTGTAACTGTAACTCTTAGAAGAGAACACCATAAAACACTCACTTCCCACTAACATCTCACAGTCAGAATACTTTCCCTTGTCAGGTCTGGCAGCCTCTGACCTAGGATGTCTTCTAACCCTCGCCTGGATAAATGTGTCCTTGACTCCAGCGGTTCTCACAGCAGATTTGTCCTTTGAGGTGATGGAAGTTGTTTACCTGACAGGTGCAATGCCACATCTTATATTTACCAAGTTGACTAGTTGGATCACAGCCATAATCACGCTAGAGAGGTGTCTGTGTATCATAGCGCCATTAAAGGTCATTCATTTGTGTCCAGTATTGATCTACGTTCTTATAATTATCAATTAATTACTGCAACAGTGTATCTTGTTCGTGATCAGTCTTTTCTGGAACTTGGTGCAAGCATTTCTATGCAGCTGATGTGATGAATTTGTCGAAACACACATGTCTTGTCGAAAGCGGGGTGAGCTACGTTGCATGATCTTGCAGACCCGAAGTATAGATGAAATGCTTCCCATCAGACTCCACAGTGATCCCTGCCTACTTAGCCAAGTTGTCTCCAAGTTGCCCATTTGTAGATAGCTAGCCATTACAGCTGCGTGTCGTCACTTCCCTCTCTGCAAGTAATCAGTTTTACTGGGGAGACGTGTGAGGGAAGACTGTCTGATACGACAGTCAGCGAACCATTGTTGACAAGCTAGGGTCAGGGTTAGCAAACCATAGCTAATAGACTAGGATCAGGGGTAGCAAACCATAGCTGACAAGCTGGGATCAGGGTTAGCAAACCATAGCTGATAAGCTAGAATCAGGGTTAGCAAACCATAGATGACAAGCTAGGATCAGGGTTAGCAAACCATAGATGACAAGCTAGGATCAGGGTTAGCAAACCATAGATGACAAGCTAGGATCAGGGTTAGCAAACCATAGATGACAAGCTAGGATCAGGGTTAGCAAACCATAGATGACAAGCTAGGATCAGGGTTAGCAAACCATAGATGACAAGCTAGGATCAGGGTTAGCAAACCATAGCTGACAAGCTGGGATCAGGGTTAGCAAGCCATAGCTGACAAGCTAGGTTCAGGGTTAGCAAACCATAGCTGACAGGCTAGAATCAGGTTTAGCAAATCATAGCTGACAAGCTAGGTTAGGGTTAGCGAATCGTTGCTGACAAGCTAGGGTCAAGGTTAGCAAACCATTGCTGACAGGTTAGGGTCAGGGTTAACAAACCATAGCTGACAAGCTACGGTCAGGGTTAGCAAGCCATACCTGATCAAGATCCTGCCTCACTTCTCAGCTGGTACTCCGTGTAACGGGCTTGATGGTGGCCCTCGGTTGTGTAGCTTCACTCGGGGACTGACAACATGGCTGCCAGGACGTGCCCCAAGGCCGACACGATGTTGTGTCTAAACATCTTCACTACATCACCTGCAAAGATCATCATCTCACAGTTTCAGAGAGACTGAAGGAGAAGATTATCTTCATGTGGCTGTGTTTCGTCTATCAGTTCTCTCCGATGTCTATAAATTTCTTTTAATCATCTGGTAATGTCCTGCTACAATGAAGTGAAAATATGAAAGAAATGTTTATAGGTGTTAAGTGATTTCCATTTAAATAATGATATAATAAATAAGACAAGAAAAACTAACAAGTTCAATATTTATACAGCTTCATACATAACTGCGCCGTTTAGCATAATTAGATTTTCCTCCAAATACTATGAATGTTTATAATCTTACACTGGCCAAACATGTTGTAAATATCTTTTTTGTTTCTCTTTTTTAGCTTATCATACTTTCTTTTGAATCCCAAAACAAGCTATCAAGTGGAACACAACAGGCCGAAGAAAAAGTGGCAGACCGCGTGAAACTCTGAAGAGAACATTATTAAGAGAGGCCAAGTTAACAGGCATAAAATCCTTTGATGAGGTTGAAAGACTCGCCGAAGACAGGAAAAATTGGCGAACTACTTTGCGAGCCCTATGTGACGTCTAACGGCACGGGAAGGATATAAGATATATATAAGATACTTTCTTTTATTTTTTTGTTTGTTTGTCAAGCCCACTTTTTAATTTTCAGTTTATTTCTTTTATTCAGGTGAAACATCTGATCACGCCAAAACGAGTGTTCGTTATTGTTCTATCCACTTTCATAATCCACATATCAAGTGGAACTCCTGCTTATATTGTCAATGACCTGGGGATGAAGTTTTCCCCACGACGAAATAAAACCATAATTGGCCTTATCTCCACCGCAGAGCGAGTAAAGGTAGAGAAGATTTCCTTCGCAATCAACAGCTTCTTCATGCCCTTTGCTGCTTTCATCATAATAACCGTCTGTACGGCTACGCTGGTTATAAGTCTACACAGACGGACAGCCTGGAGGAAGACGACTGTATCGCAAGATGATGTATCTAGCCGTAACACAAAGGTGGCAAAGATGGTTGTTATGATTTCTACACTCTTCATATCGTGTTTTATTCCAGTGACCGTTATAATGCTGGCCTTGGCATTTGAGCCTGGACTGACAATCAATGGAAAATATGTCAACGTAGGAACGGTTGTGGGAGGGGCTGGGGTTCTCCTAGAATCTATAAACTCATCAGCAAACATTTTTATCTACTACCATATGAGCAGTAAATACAGATATGCTTTCCACAGCATTTTCTTCTTTAATAAACCTGCGGAAGAAACTAAAACCAAAGTATCTTTGAAATACTGACAAACTCCTGACCCGCATTAAGCAATAGGAAAAAAATGTCGACATGTTCCATAGCCAAGTCGCTGATATTTTCTTTCTAGGTATTGTTTTCAGACATAATAAAGTGTTTTATTTCCAACATGCATGCATATGTAATAGTTGCTCAACACAAGTTTATGGAATACAGAAAATAAAAACAAACATTACTTTCTTGATTTCATTGGTCATGTGATCATATAGGTTTACATATCTAGCGAATTAGAGAGTTATTCAGACCTTTAGACTACCACTGCTCTCGGTCCTCTCCTTCACTTTTTTCCCACTCTACCTCCTTCTCCCTCTCTATCTGAAGTATTATGACAGAAGGGTAGACAAGTCAACGGTGAATTGGAAAGTCGGCATATAAATGGTTATGTCCCTTAGTAAATGTTAGGCTCTTGATGGATATGTTCCCGTTACATGGGACTCGCTCACTATCCACGGTTTTAGCATTATTCACGTATAAGTGAATGAGAAGGAAAAGTCGTGAGTCAGAAATGAGATGATGTCCTGGGCAGATGAAGCTTTAGTTCGCCTATGGTAGGACAGGTTGTTTGTGGCAAATGTAGTTTTTGTTTGCTGTGTTAGATTAGCAGATGGTTTAGTAATGTAATTAGACATTCTGGTGGCCACGAACGTCTACGGACGGTCAGCAGTTGCCTGGAATTTACTCAGTGTGCCTTAAATTATAGATTCTTCTTGTCGTGAGTTTTGAAATGTATCAGGCCACTGTTGTGCATCATTGTACATCGTCAACCTGTGCATCATTAAAGTCTCTTAAACGTTATATTAGCGCTACTATGGTGCTATTGTGCCACTGGAGAGAATGGTCGTTCCTGGGAAGAGAGTAGTCTGTGGAGGGGATAGTTTAAGCAGCCATGGAAAGAGTATACTCTGGACTGTAAGTGAAGATAAGAATGGTATTAAACTAGTAACAGAAGAGAAGTACACATAACTTGTAAAAAAAGAGAAATATTCAACTGTGATTATTCAGATTCAAGCTGTGACGGTGTAAGTTTTATTAGCAAGGAGATACATTAAATAATCATAAAATATCAGCGGACATTCAAATATATAGTAGGCTCCATATTAGTGTAAATTCTAATTCGTCCCTCTCTCTCCTTCTTTCTCTCTCCCTCTCTCCTCGTCCCTGTTTCATTATTTACTTGCTTGTAATTATATGCCTCCATAGAATAACCGGCACTCTCTCAACACATGACTCGCCAACCATCAAGTACTAAGCTGACATAGTTCGAAAAGTAACAGAATATTATTATGTACAGACTGTTTTGTGAGAAACCCTGTTGTTGTACTCATCTGTGTACCCTTAGCACGGAGAAAGTATCTCGTGTTCCTAGGGAGAACTGAGTCACGTGAATTCTGATAGGCGGAATGTATGAAAGAGTTTGAGAGAACAGTTTGGGTCAGAATGTTGTAGTGACAGGTTGTGGTGTTTTAATTCTAGAAAGGGATGTAGAGATTCTTTAGTTCAGAATGTAAGTTAGAAGGACTGTCCTTTTTAGGACAAATTGTTGTAGTTGATGGATTGTCCTTTTTTAGGACAAATGTTGTAGTAGTCATGTAGATTGTGTATTTGATTTGTCCCTGTTTTGGACGAGGTGGTAATTGTCAGATTGAAAGTCATGTGATTTCGAAGTTGGCATGTTTTGTCAATTCTGAATGTCTGATTTGGTCCCATGGCGATGTTAGTCGCCCGGAAATATTTGTTTATGATCATTTGTAAATATTCTCATCAAGTTTACACTCCACATCATTGCAACACACATCGAACAAATGGGATTTCGTCATTAAACATTTACGGATTTGTGTCTACTGAATCCTGTGGTTATTGGATTCTTGTGAAGTGTCAACTGTGGTGTTGAGTTAGTTGATTACATGTGACTGGTCATGTCGTGTATTAATGTGTAATGAGGTTATTGTCATCTGGGTTGTCTTGTTACACGGAGTATACCAATGTAACGTCTGTTGTGTCACTGGGCCTAATGCTCATGTTAAAACGTAATAGGCACAGTACAGAACAGAGTGTGTGCAAACACGAGTTTAGTGTTCAGTAATACAAGCAAGTACAGTACAACGTTCATGAAGAATGAATCATGTTTTATATTGTTAGAAATTATTTTAATGTTTGTTAAAAAAACATATGTTAGAAGATCTGTATTTACAATGTATTTTTGTTTATGTATATGTCTTTGTGTATGTGTGCATGAGAGCTATTTTATTAGGTTAATTACTTCTTCTCTTTTACTTTGAATGTAGTAGTTAAATCTTACACTCTTTTGATATGTTGTTTCCTAATTTAATTTGTATATTTGTATTAAATCGAGTGTGTGGGAACAATGAAAGATGGAGTGATGAAGGGCAGAATGTAAGACAGGCCTGCGTGCCCAATTCTTTAACCTTGAAAAATAAAGATTATTCATTCATTCATTCTCTCCCCCTCCTTCTCTCTCCTCCATCTCTCCCCTCTCTATCTATCTCCCTCCGTCTGTCTCTATCTCTGTCTCCCTATCTCTCCCTCCCTCTCTGTCTCCCTCTTTCTCCCACTTTCACTGTCTTCCTCTCTCTCACTCCCTCCCTCCTCTCTCTCCTCTCTCCCTCCCTCCCTCTCTATCTCTCCCTTTCTGTCTCGCCCCCTCTCTCTCCCTCTCTGTCTCCCTACTCTCTCTCCCTCTCTATCTCTCTCCTTCCTTATCTTACTCTCTCCCTCCTCCCCCCTCTGTCTCCTACTCTCTCCCTCTCTCTCCCTCTTCTCTCTCCACCTCTCCATTTCCGTCTTCCTCTCCATTTCCCTCTCTCTTTTCCTCTCTCTCTCTCCATCTCTCTCTGTCTGTCTTTTTTCTTCCTTAGAGAAAACATTCTGTTCTGTTCTAAATGTTTTAACACTCTAAAATATACTTTTCTGATTTATATTGAACATCACCGAGATTTGTGTGGGGTGTTAGTTTCCAATCATCTTCGGGGGACAGGTCAACTACTCTCATGGCACGGGGGACAGGTGAACTACTCTCATGGTACGGGGGACAGGTGAACTACTCTCATGGCACGGGGGACAGGTCAACTACTCTCATGGTACGGGGGACAGGTGAACTACTGTCATGGTACGGGGGACAGGTGAACTACTCTATGGTACGGGGGACAGGTGAACTACTCTCATGGCACGGGGGGCAGGTCAACTACTCTCATGGTACGGGGGACAGGTGAACTACTCTCATGGCACGGGGGACAGGTGAACTACTCTATGGTACGAGGGACAAGTGAACTACTCTCATGGTACGCGGGACAGGTGAACTACTCTCGTGGTACGGGGACAAGTGAACTACTCTCCTGGTACGGGGGACAAGTGAACTACTCTCATGGTTGGGGGGACAAGTGAACTACTCTCATGGTTGGGGGGACAAGTGAACTACTCTCATGGTACCGGGGACAGGTGAACTACTCTCATGGTACCGGGGACAGGTGAACTACTCTCATGGTCCTACTTATCAACGGTCTACGGCGTGTCAAGACAATGCGATTGTTTTGACTCTAACAATAGCTCCCAATCACCAAGTGCACCTTATCTTTTATCTCTTTTATCCTTGCCTAAGCTAAACCTCGGAGTCACACGTATTTAATACTCCGCTTGTCATATTGAAGCTGATAAATTATTTATTTTGTTCCAGGTTTTCATCTCTATCTCTCTCTCTCTCTCTTTCTCTCTCTCTCTCTCTCTCTCTATATATATATATATATATATATATATATATATATTATGCATGTACTTAAGTATGCATTGATGCATATATGTGTGTATGTGAATATATATATGCGTATGTATATGTATTTATTGCTCATATGGTTATATTCTGACTTTTATTGTATATCTGCTATCTATATCTCCATCTTTGTTTTTATACATGTATATTTACATACACTTTAGTTTTCATATATTTGCCATTTATAATTTTACCGACGTTTCAAATGTAATTCAGGAAATATTACTTTTACTGATATAAATGTATAGGTTTATGTGCTCTCATTTCCCATCCAGATGTCACGATATCATGTACTTATTGATGGCAAGATAACTTGCAACCTTGTTTTTATTTTCATCACTGTTTAGTTACATTTATTTGTTTTTATACACACTTAAACTTACATAATGAGAACAAGAAAGTGAGGAAGACAAAGGCGTGTATTTCCGCGCGACATCGGTGATGGTCTGCAAATGGATGTATCAGCAGCAGGACATCGTGTTTAGAACCGAGAGACCTACAGGAGAGCTGTTAGGGAGGCAAAGTTCGGCAAGGCACACGCAAATGACTTACAATGAGAATAAACCCATATAGCTTTACCAAAATACCAGGCATCCAATTCTGACCTCTAATTCATTTACAGAAGCGAGATTCCTGCTTTAGAAATATGGTGTTACATACGTTTTTATGATTCTCACATGCATTTGGAAACGGATGTTACATTATAAAAAATAGTGAGAAATGAAAGTCAAGCGTGAAACTTACCATCTGCACATTTAGAATTAGAGAATGCTAATAATATACTGTTTTTAGGACATAAACATTGATTACTGCTTATCTAAGAATTAACTGAAGCGTCATTTTTACTGGTTAAAATGTATTTCATGCTTTACTCCATGTTTCTAATGCTTCAGTATAAAACGTCACTGATATGTGATATATGACTCCTATGAAAAGGACCTATATACTGATGCTGGTGTTCGATAAACTTTAGCATGAAGAGTTAAGGGCATTTTTTGATTAGCTACAGAGGATGAGGGATGGAAGCGTGAGGATGGGGAAGGAAGATCCGGTTGGCTGGCTGGCAGAATGAATTCGAGGTTGTCAGAACCAACAGCTTACTAGCATGGCATAATTAGTGTTCCTACTCTTCGGTTGTTACTGAAACAGAGAGCAGAGCATGTCTGTGTGTGAGCCGAATGCGATGATGCTGATTTCTAGATTCAAGATTTAAGATTCATATGCCTTTAGCGAAATATTCCTAGTTTTCGTGTGTTATGAAACTCGCACTCCCTTGTATATCACTTATTTCAACTTTGAGCTTTCTTCTTTTTCAGCCGTGCAACCACCATCCATACATGCAACGACATAATACATACACGTAATAACATATTATATATACGCAACACTATAATATCCATACACATTCATTCATTCATTCATTTGCATGTCCCTTGCGGAACTTTGCCTCCCAAACAGCACTCCTGTAGGCCTCTCGGTTGTGAGCAAGATGGCCTCCCGCTGTTGCATCCATTTCCAGATCGTCAACAATGTCTTGCAGCCATCTTCGTCTTGGTCTTCCTCTTTTTCTTTTTCCCATTATGTATCCTTCCAATACGGTCTTCTCTAAATTATCTTGACGTTTAATGTGTCCACAATATTTCAGTTTTCTCTCTTTAATCCTCTTCACTAGCCAGCCTTCTTCAATATTAAGCTCTTGTAGTATAGATATATTTGTTCTTTTTTGTGTCCATGATATTTGGAGAACTCTTCTGTAGCATTTACATTCAAAGGCATTTATGTGTTTCTCAGCTGTTTTGTTAAGTGTCCAGGTCTCACAGGCATATGTTGCTATGGGAAAGATGCATGCCCTTAAAAATCTTATTTTTGTGGTTCTGTCTGCTCCTCTCCACAGATTCTTTATTTGCTTTACTTTCTGAAGAGCGATAGATGTCCTCCTTTTAATTTCCCTCATTGTATCTCCATTAGTAGTTAGTAGCGATCCAAGATATTCAAAACTCTCCACTTCTTCCAGTTTTTCCTCATTGATACATATTTCAGTTGCCTTGTTTGTTTTGTCAGTTGTCATCACTTTAGTTTTCTTTGCATTAAGATAGAGGTTCTGCTCTTCGCTGTTCTTGCGGACTGACATAATTAGTTTTTCCATTCCTTTTTGTGTTGTGGACAGCAATACTGTGTCATCAGCATATCTAATCTCTGGTATTTCATAACCTCCAACTGTTATGGCATCGTAATATTCTTTGTCTACATCTTCTCTAACATTCCTCATTATATTTTCAGTATACAAGTTAAATAAGTAGGGTGACAATATGCACCCCTGACGGACCCCTTGTTTTATGTCAAACCAAGTTATTGTTTCACCATTTATTCTTACTGCTGCTTGTTGGTCTAGATACAGCAGTGATGTTAATTGTATCAAATGTGTTGGAAATCCCATTTTTTCCATTATTTCCCAAAGTTTCTGGTGTTGTACACAATCAAATGCCTTTGAGTAGTCTATAAAGGATAAATATAGATTCACATTTAAACTCTCTGCATTTCTCTATTATTAATCTTAGATTGAATATATGATCTCTTGATCCTCTTCCTTGCCTGAAACCAGCTTAGACCATATTGACTTCTTCTTCTATTTTCTTTCGAAGTCTACCCATTATGATTTTTAACAGAATTTTACTGGCATGACTAATCAGGGCAACAGTTCTGTAGTTGGTGCATAATTTCAGGTTACCCTTTTTTGGCAGTGGTATGAATACAGTTCTTTTCCATTCTTTTGGCCAAACACCTGAATGCCATATCTTTTTACATAGTGCATGATAGATTGTTGCACACTCCTTTCCTCCTGCTTTAATAAATTCAGCTGTTATCTCATCACATCCTGGTGATTTACCATTTTTCAGATTCTTTATTGCCCATAAAACTTCTTCCATTGTCGGTTCGGGTTCTTTCTCCTCCAGTAATAATTCACACTGTTGATTTCTGCTTCCACAGTCGGTTGTTTCATACATTTTTTTGCAATATTCCTTCCATCTTTCTAGAATTTCCTCTGTCTCTGTCAGGGTATTCCCCATCTCATCACAAATTACATTTAGCTTAGGTGTGACATTTCTCGTCAATGTCTTCATTTCTTTAAACATTTCACTATCTCTTCCACACTTCTGATGTTCTTCTATTCTTTCACAACAATCTTGTATGTATTGTTTTTTGTCTTTTCTTATGTTTCTTCGTACTTCTTTTGTTAAAGTTTTATATTTATCTTTGTTGTTGTTTGTCACTTTCCATTGCGTCTTCATTTCTCTAAATTGTTTTATCAGTTCTAGTGTACCTGCTGTGACCCATCTATTCTTTTGTGTTTTCTTTACTGGAACCATGTCTTTAGCTGTTGTTACTAAGATATCTTTGGCCTGCATAGCCAATTCATCTGGTGTCATCTCCTCCTGTACAGCCATCAGTATTTCGAAACGTTTCTTCACTTCTATACCGTATTGCTCTGGTATATTTGTAAGGTCGATATCCATACACGCAACAACATAATATGCATACACGGAACAATATAATATCATTACACGCAACAACATAATATATACACGCAACAACACAGGCAGCAACATAACATATACACGCAACAACATAATATATACATGCAACAACATATTATTCATACACGCATAAACGTAATAGATACAGGCAATAACATAATATATACGCGCAACAGTATAATATATACACGCAACAACATAATATCCATACACGCAACAACATACTATCTATTTAAAAGACACAGCAACCCTAGTACTATTTCTCGCAAGCTAATTAAACTGGTAAATAAGTAATTTTTGATTGACTGACTGACCTTTATTTTCAAAATATTACGAAATGGGTACGCAAACCCGTCTGACATTCTACTATGTATGACACAACTTCATCTCTGTTTCAGACATTCTACAAGTATGCTGCGAATACAGCAAACATAATTCACATTAAAAGAAGCTGAGGAGAAAAAATAGAATGAAACATTTACCTTTACCAATACATTGTCTAGTAGTTTTATAGATATTCATTGGAGTGAGACTGCGAAAATAACTTCTTTACATAGTTACAGGATTAGAATGGGGAAGGGTGTGGGGGATTTCTTTTTTAGAGAAAGAAGATTTTTCTTGTTGAATAAATATTCTGTTCTAACTTTACGTCACGAAATCTCTTGGAACTGCACCCGATACTTAGTCTGGGCACGGTTCAATGACGACTTCCAGGACCTTGTGTATTATGGATAATGTGTAAACGTGAACAATTATATCAGACAAACTAGATACAGTCCTTAACATCAGCTTAAAGATACGTGAAATAATTTACTTTCTCTGTCCAATAATTATCCAACAAAAATATAAATCTTTAAGGGCTATGTAACCAGACCAAGCAAGAACTGAAAAAGGTTTAGGAATCCTCGTAAACCACACACACATATATATATATATATATATATATATATATATATATATATATATATATCATATGGGCATGCTTGCCATAAAGTTTCACAGTTGGCTCTAGTACCAAGACACATGAGAGAAAACATGCAGAGATTAAACAGGAAATATATAGAGCTGAAACTATCACAGCCATCCTTGCTACTCTCAAGTTCCTGTTCTTTACAATGTAAAGTTAACATTGTAGAAAACATATTTCTCCATTTTGTTTTACTACGCAGACTAATAATAATAAAGACACAATGAGGGATATTAAAAGCAGGACACCTATAGCTATTCAAAAAATAAAACAACTAAAGAAGTTATGGAGACGGACAGACAGAAATACTAAAAACAAACTTTGTAAGGACATACATCTTCCCCATCTCAATATATGCCTGTGAAACCTAGACACTTAACACAAAAGATGAGAGACACATAAATGTCTTTAAATGCTGCAGAATAGTTTTTCAAACATCACGGACAGAAAAAAGAACAAATACATGTATATCCATACCGAAAGAACTTAATATTGAAGAATGTTGGCTAGTAAAAAGGATTACACAGAGAAAACTTAAATATTTTGGACATATTAAATGTCATGTGAATTTAGAGAAGATCTTGGAAGGGGAAAAGAAAGAGAGGAAGACATAGGCGAAGATGGCTGTGAGACATCGTTGATAATCTGCGAATGGGCGAATCAGCAGCAGGGTACCTTGCTTAAAATTGAGAGGCCTACAGGAGACATGTTTTGGAGGCAAAGTTCCGCATGGGACATGCACATTACTGACGCAGAGTAATTACCAGTATTTTTGTACAGACAATAATAATGCCAGTAAAAGATGCACGGGGCAGGAAAAGTTTTCTCGATCTGGAGTTAAAACAAGACCAGGCACCCATTCTGTTTCTTACTAGAGAGAAGATCATGGCCGATACTTCAATGAATTTATCAACATTTCATGTTCAGTTCTGTAGATTCATAAGAATAACGATTTTCAGAGTAAATATTTCTAGTACAAACTTGCACATCTCTTTAACTTACAAAGAGAAAAATTGCAAAATTTTATAGATTGAATCATTGACCTTTATTTCCAAAGGATTGTGAATTGGGGACGCAATCCGTCAGATATTCTGTCCATTATAACGCAACTTTCTCTCTGTTCTAGATTTTCCAAAAATTATGCTGTCCATATTCTAAATATAAGAAACATTGAGAATAATGAAGAAAATACAATAATATGAAATTAGGCTCATTGTATTACCTGAATAAAAAATTGGCAGATATTTATTAGTGTGAATTACTTTCTATAGTGAGTGCACATAGATGAGTGAAAGATACATGCCTATTTTAATGTACTGTATTTAGTCTTTTCAACATTAATTTTGTATAGTACATGTGCAACATAATTCTAGAATGTCTTGAATAGAGAGAAATCTGTGCTGTTAACTGATTATTTTATTTCATCTTTCCTGGATTGTAATTTGGCAGATATGTATTTGTATCCGTCACTTTCTATACTGAGTCCACAGATATGAATGAAAGGTGGTTGGTGGCAAGAGGCGGATCTTCAGGCCGAGAGGCATATAATTCAGTGTTGCTCAGCTGGTCCATGGCCTCCTGGATGTACAATTCTTTCTTCCAACAAACAATGGCCCCGCCCTTGTCTGCACTCTTGATCACCATATCACGCCTGCGCTGGAGTTCAGAAAGTGCGCGCTACTCCCCGGGGGTCAGGTTAGAGCGTCGTACACGGGGAAGGCGAAGCTTGCGGATTTCATGGAGAGTGTGATCAATGTAGAGGTCCAAGGAACGAGACGCTCCTGCAACAATTCATCAGCCGACAGTGGAATATCAGGATGGATACAGACCATCTTAGTGGGAGCACAAGAGGTTCTGGATCGGGGAGAGTTTAGAGTATAGCAGGAAGTTTCTGCTTTCTGAGAAAAGAAAGTTGCAGGTAGATTTGTCTTTTTATCTTTTGTCTCTTCCCTAAGAGAGGGCCGGCTAGCGTAGTGGTTAGAGCACTCGTCTAGCAACCAAATGGTCGAGGGTTCGAATCCCCAGCTGAGCGGGATTTTTTTTCCGACCAATACGGCCCTGAGGTCGACCCAGCCTCGTAAAATGGGTACCAGAGAAAATCTGGGAAGTAAAGGCAGCGAGGAAAGGAACTGGTCACCCTACCTCACACGCTGATGACCCAGCATAATGAGGCCTCTAACGCTTCACCCCCTACGGCATTTGAAATGCTATGGGACTATCTTTATCTTTTCTTCCCTAAGATACACAAACAAGGCAACCTGGAGAGGCCCATTGTGTCTGCTTGTACCTGCCCTATTAAAAAAAATCGGACTTTATGGATATTATATTTTAACCTCTTGTCATAGCCTGTCCACTTATTTTAAGGACAAGAATCACGCTCTCACTGCTTTTGAGACCCTTACACTCCTGCCTGGTCACACCTACCGTATCTTCACTCTTGATATAGTGTCTTTATACACATCCATCCCGCATGATCAGGGACTTCAGGCCATCAAGCTCTTTCTGAACAAAAGACGTCATCCCTTCGACCAGATTAGCGCTGTGGCCATCGGCACCAAAATTGGCCCCAGATACGCATGTCTGTTCATGAGCCACAAGGTCCTGAGAGTGTTTCTGGGCCACAATGTCATGAGAGCCTATAGAGGTCATTTCCAGCCTTCTATAGACGCTATATAGATGACGGCATTGGGGTCACTTCAATGCCAGAGGAACACATTGACAACTTCATCAGTTTTGTTAAGGAGCACAACCCTGTCATGTCTTTCACCTCTCATGTCTCTACTACTTCTGCTAACTTTCTTGACATTGCTGTTACTATCGGCCCTACCGGGCTTACTACTTATATACACTATAAACCTACAGACTCTCACATATATCTCTTTTACTCTTCCTCCCATCCAAGATCGTGTAAGGACTATATTCCTTTTCCCCAGCTTCTTAGGTTGCGACGTTTGTGAAATGAGGATTTGGATTTCCATGATCAAGCTCACAAATTGCTAGATTTCTTCCCCCAAAGCGGCTATACAGAACATGTTCTCTCATCGTCTTGGAATCGCATCAGCCATATATCGCGACAACAAACCCTCACTCCTAAACCACACTGTAGCTTGGACAGAGTTAAAATGTTACTCACGCACCACCCTCTTAGTTTGACAGTTAAAAACCTACTGTTTCGCCATCTCCATCTCCTGCAGACCGAACCTGATGCACGTGAAGTCTGCGGGGAACCCATATTGATGACATACAAACGTGACAAGAACATCAGCGATCTTTTAGTTTGAAGTCGTCTTAAGACAGATGATATTTCTTTTAGTACCAAAATTTGCAGACGCCACAGATGGAACACATGCCCGTTTTTTTGTCGAGGCTAGCCAGATTTCCTTCCCTAATTCCATGTTATTAGTTCAGGAGGGCTGCACCTGCACTTCACATACTGTTATTCATGCTATTATGTGCAAACATTATGCTATCAAGTAAATAGGGGTGACCAGTTTACGTTTAGAAGTTCGTTTTCGTCATCATCTTAACGACATTTCTAAGAGAGATTGGACATCTGTGGCTAAACATTTTTACCTTAGCAACCACAGGGGAAAACATGACATTTCTGTTAGTGCGATCCGCTCTTGTTCTGCTTATGTACGATCTCGGAGGGTCCTAGAACAGCACCTTATTTTCCAGACTGGTTGTCCCCACCCACCTGGAATTAACAATGTTTTTGGCTTCGTTTAACTTCTTTAGTTTTCCACTTTTTCCAGTTATTGTTACTCTATTTTCTATTCTACCGTCTCCCTCCCCACCGCCACCTTCTTTTCTTCTCTGGTGGCCTATAGGTGTTTATTGCCACTACATGTCTTGTCCTTCATTCACCAGTTTCATATTATCTCCCTGCTTTCTCGCCCCTTCTCTCAACGAATTGCTTCTTTAGCGACCTACAGATGTCTATTGTCCTTCCCTTTCCCTCACCTGTGTCTCTCACTTTCCCAGCCTCATATTTCCGATTGGCTTCATTTGCTTCCCTTCATGCCCCCCATTTCGTACTCTCTGTGCCTTTTTTATGGGACATATATTCGTGTGTTTCCTTTTTAGGAGGATGCCACTAAGATAACGTTTTCCTTTAGTTCTATGTCGTGTCTTGTTTGTGTATGTAACCCTCGAGAAAGGGTCACGTCGAAATATTAGAAGTTGTACGTATTTCATTTATAATTTCTCATCTTACTCTCATACTTTCTATTATTTTTTTCTCATTCCCTCTACCGACTTGTAAAACTGCACCATACGCCTCTATCGAAGTTTATTAATGGAAGGAATGCAGGCTATATTTTTGATACAGGACTCCATGTGACTCATTTAGAGCTATGATAAAGATTACTCCCGGTGCGACGGACTACGTTCGCTAAGATCCTCCCTATATTATCACTCAGCGTACAGTGACTTTAGAATATTTCCATAAAACGATTCAAACTTCAGCTAGAAATAGAATCGCTTTTTGTCATTTACATTATTGAATGTATATTCAGTGTTTCATACTTTGGAAATACTGGAAGATTCTTTTTTTTTTGTAACAGCCATTAAACATTGCAACTCTGATGACATAACCAGCCTACGCATCCGAACCGCTACATACAGGAATGCAGGACACTGAAGCCACACGGTTTGAACTTAAAATTCAGCTTTTCATAAACCTTTCTTTTTAATAAGCTTTCATCTACTTTTTCCTTACCTACAGCTAATGGTCCAGGACTTTCAGTGCACTATATTATACACTCTGCATCCCAATTACATTCATCTACTCCACTCACTTTCTTCTCAGTTTTACAACCATTGTATACCTCTCTCCTTGCTTCAAAATATTAATCATTGTTCCTTTTTTTCCCTCCAACTAGTGGCAAAATTAAAGCAGCATCAATCTTCAAGAATCTTGAGAACATATGGAATTCAAAAGTTATAAGCACAAAAACCAAGTTAAGACTATTCAATTCAAATGTAATATCCACCCTCATTTATGCATGCGAAAGCTGGAAAACAACTAAAGAAATAGAAAAGAAATTAGACTCTTTTGAAAACAAATGCCTAAGGAAAATACTCGGCATCAAGTGGAATGAATTCAAGAACAATGCAGAGATAAGATAGATGACTGAACAACAACCAGTCTCAAGGGTGATCAGGAAAAGTAGATGGACATATGTTGGTCACTTGATGAGAAGAAATGATCAGAGAATCCCAAAACAAGCTATCAAGTGGAACACAACAGGCCGAAGAAAAAGGGGCAGACCGCGTGAAACTCTGAAGAGGACATTATTAAGAGAGGCCAAGTTAACAGGCATAAAATCCTTTGTTGAGGTTGAAAGACTCGCCGAAGACAGGAAAAATTGGCGAACTACTTTGCGAGACCTATGTGACGTCTAACGGCACGGGAAGGATATAAGATAAGATATAAGATAAGTGGCAATATTAAGACAGAATATGCTTTAAATTACAATGTCTTCAGCGAGAAAATAAAATGTTGGTAATTGTAGTTCTATATTTAGTACTCATGTGATAATAAATAAATATATTCACTGACGAATTTATACATTCCATCAATATTCCTATGCCCCCTGCGATAAAGCCTATATTGACATTCTTGCCTCCGAGGTTAATACTTGGCTCTAGTCCCAAGGAAAGAAAAATAAGAGCTATAGGGATAAAACAGAAAATATAGAGAGCTGAAATCATCACAACCATTTTTGCTACTCTCATATTCCTGCTGTTGACATCGTTCCGTAAGGTAACAGTAGATGCTTTCCTCCATTCTGTTCTTCTCCTCAGACTAATTACCAATATTGTTGTACATATAAGAATGACGATGAAAGCTGCGAAGGGCAGGAAAAAGTTATTGATAGAAAATGTATATTTTTCCACGCTTTCTCTGTCTGGAGTTGAAACAAGGCCAAGAATTGTTTTGTTTCTTCTTGGAGAGAAGATCATCTCCAGTCTGTTCACAGCGTACACTGGGGCTCCACTGGACATGAGAATTATGTAGGTACAGACTATGACGACAAACATTCGTTTTGGCGTAAGGACTGATTTTATCTGAAAATATACATAACATACAACATATTACATACGTAATGTATTGTATAAGTAATATTCAGTGCGCCTTTAAATTGTGGAGAAATTTTAAAATTATATAATTTAAATCAGTAAAATAAGAGAATAGAAAGATGTTCTGAATATTATTCATACATAAATTAATTTGTATCACTGATTTAGCTCCTGACGGAAATATAATTAATCCATAATTATACAATGGCACTATATTTCCATAGAAAGATGTTGCACCTTTACGTGGCAAGAAAAATAGTCCGTAACTGAAGTGCTACACAGAATCTGCAGATAGGAAACATATCTTCTTCTTCTTCTTCTTCGTTCACTTCTACAACCAAAAACCGCACTGTGAACCTACTGAATTCACGCCTGTGGTCCTCGTTAGGTCCCGTGGTCCCCTGTGTGGTCCAAAATAGACCACACAAGATCCACGAGAGGACCACAAGGGGTTCAGAGTATCACAGTGCTTTAGCCTGTATTCTTGGTGGGTCTCAGAAGCGGGATTGCGTGACACTGTGGTTTTCATTGCACCAGTTTAGTCTAGGGTTGGACTTTCTCACCGGAAGACCTCGACGTGTTTAGGATATCAGTGCATCCCCGCTGGGTGAGAGGCGGTAGCCCACCCAGGCCATAGTTGGACTTTCTCACCGGAAAACCTCGACGTGTTTTGAGATACCCGTGTATCACCGCCGGGTGAGAGGTGGTTGCCCATCCAGTCCAGGGTTGGACTTTCTCACCGGAAAACCTCAGCGTGATTAAGATACGCAGACATCCCCGCCGGGTGAGAGGTGGTTGCCTATCTAGACTTCCCTGGTCCAGTGTCTCCGACTTCAGCATTTTGCGGACGTGGCCGCTACCCTTCCTAGTTGTGACCAGGATGGAGCTTTTGTCCAGGAGGACAAATCCTCGCCACTAGTGACTTCTACCCCTGGGTTGAGCCGGTTTAGGCATTTCCCAGTATGGGCGTATTTGGGACGGGACCGACCGCTAGGGCAGAGGTACTGTGACATGCATAGCCTTCAAGATTCACCCCTGGTATGAGCCGGTTTAGGCAAAATTCACCAGTATGGTTGTTTATCAGGCGTTACCGACCTCTAGAGCGGAGGTGGCATGACATGTCTAGCCATCGAGTTCCACCCCTGGTGTGTACCGGTTTAGGCATATTTCACCAGTGTAGGTGTATTTCGGACGTGGGCGGCCTCTAGAGCAGAGGTGCCGTGGTATAGCTCTCGTAGCGATACTACTGAACATACCGGTTAAACTTCACTTTCCACCACCTTTTCCCGTCGTCGCCGCACAGCAACCTTTATTTCTTTTCCGCATTTACTTCCTTAACCGGGAGGAGCTTCACTCCACGCGTGGCAATTGAAGAGTCAAGCCAGCAGTGTCTTAACCTCTGGGACAAGCCGGTTCATGCGTTTCACCCGATATGACTGCACTCAGGACGTGGCCGACCTCCAGATCAGAGGTGCCGTGATTTGACTGTTTGCTTCGTTTTATCCTTTCTACCACTTTTTCCGCAGTGATGCTGCGCGGCAACCTCATTTGCAAATTTCTTCATTGGCCGGGAGGAGCACCGCTCCACGCACGGCAGCTGAAGATCTCGCCAACAGCGGAGGAAACATATGAAAACACGTAATATTACATTATTAGTTCACAAAGTAATGTCAGTACATGTCTCTGTTTGTATATTGTGTCTGTATCTACTTTCAGTAGAAGTTTACATCTATTTTAAGTATCGTATGTATTAATATATATATATATATATATACATATATATATGTTAAATGTATGTGCTGTGAGTAACAGTTTCTATCTATCCTGTTGTAAATAATTATATGTCTACTACCATTAACAGTCTCTGTTTATTGTTGTAACAATCTGTGTATACTATCAGTAGTCTGTATTCATTGTCACTACCACAGTCTGATGTCAGTAGCTATGTGTATTTTCGGTCACAGTTTATATTTTTTGTCAGTGTTGTCTGTATGAATATCAGTCTGTACCTACTGTCGTAACGATCCGTATCTACTCTATGTTACAGTGTCTATACCTTCAGTAACAGTTTGTATCTATTGTCAGCAATATTCTGATTGTATTTGTCAGCCACTGTTTATATCTGATTTCAGTAATGGTTTGTATCCCTGTTTCAAGTTTCACATACAAAAACAGAATAGTCATATGAAGGAGGGAAGTATAATGCACTTTCTGCCCATCTTTCGGAGAAAAAAGAATACTACAAAAATGTAAGTAGTACATTTTTCACCTATTTGTGGTACTTCTTCTGGTACTGTTAAATATTATTTAACACGTGGCTGTAAAGGGGGGGGGGGAGATGGTGGAGTGGAGCTGGAGTCTCAGTAAGCATGGAACTTTGTGCAGAACTGAGACATGCATGGCGACCACTAGCAGTAGATGTCAGTTATACTGTTGCTTGTCGTGAATATCTCCGTTAAAAACTCACAGGCCTGTATCGTGTACATTAAATTAAGTGACAGTTGAAGTAAGCAAGTGACAGCGTTTTGGGTAACTGTAGAGAGAATAAACTGTTCTGACACTGATATGTGGAATCTAGTTTTTGTGTGTGTGTGTGTGACAACAACATATGTGTGTCTTGTTAAGAACCTCATTAACATGCCAACAGGAAGAAAATAGTCTGAATTCTTGATTAGCGAGTTCAGCTTTGAGGCAAACATCAATGGACTATTAAGGATGAATTAGAAGTTCGAGATTCAGCAAGTCTGCCCCCTTGTGGGTATGTATAGCAGAAAGTATACAACTGGCTGAATAATGTAAACAAGAGAGTACAAGTTTAGATTTTCAATATGAACAAGAAAACCGCATCTGGATCATGTCCAATGATAGACTATATTTGGCCCCAAAAAAAATCAAAGTACAAAATGTAACTTCTTGTAGTGCCTCCTTACTGTGAATATAGTTGAAGGATAGATAGACAATCATATCAATGCAGAGACAAGACAGATGACTGAACAACAACCAGTCTCAAGGTGATCAGGAAAAGGAGATGGACATATGTTGGTCACGTGATGAAAAGAAATGATCAGAGAATCCTAAAATAAGCTATCAAGTGGAACACAACAGGCCAAAGAAAAAGAGGCAGACCGCGTGAAACTCTGAAGAGGACATTGTTAAGAGAGGCCAAATTAACAGGCATAAAATCCCTTGATGAGTTTGAAAGACTCGCCGAAGACCGGAAACATTGGCGAACTACTTTGCGAGCACGGGAAGGCTATAAGATATAAGATAAGATAGATAGACACACGTGTAAAAGAAAAACGACTTGCAATAATGTCTAATTGACTTCTTAAAAATAAAATATCAACTGTATGAAGAAGCAGCACTAGTGTCAGCCTTTTGTTTTACTGCATTGACAATAATATTTTTTCAGCTTAATCTTTACAGTTTCTTTATTATAAACTGAATGCACGTGTTTCCTTTTATCTATCACAGAAATGTATGTATTATCGGACTACAGATTACAGTTTTCCTGCAATTCTGTGGGCTTTTAGTAACAATATTTTAGAACAACTTCTCTCTTAACTTACCTGTAAAGGAGCAATAATACACAGAGATCTCTCCAGTGTAATAATCGCTGTGATCCAGGCAGAGATTCGGCTGAATGTAAAGTGTGGCATTGCAAATACTAAATAGTTTGTTCCTAAAACATCGAAAGGTAAATCTGCTTGATTGACCACTGGCATAAGTGAGATGTTTGTGAATATTATAGTAATGAGACAGCACAAGTCAGATATTGCCAGACCTAAACGTGGACATAAATACAATGTAGATATTGGACTTTTAATTCACAAAACAAATATCAGATATTAATTAGAAAAATAAATGTAATTATTACACCAGTGAAAAGTATAGTGTATAACCACATAAACAACTAATTTTCTTTTAAATACAAGATTTAACTGTTTTTAAAATATGTGTCAATCTTAAAACTAGTTAAGCTTGAACTCCCGTTGTTATGTTCCCTGAATATGGGGACGTAAGTAAAACCATAATATGTGTACGTACATACAGACTCGAAGACAATACGACGTAATTAGGCTACTTTCTAATTACACAGACTTCGATTTTTTTACTTATTCCATATCACATATGTTGAAGGTAAGTATACTAAAATATCATTATTATTTTTTTAATCACATTTTTAATCAGGTATTCACACCCAAAATTTTAAAAGCTATCAATATGAGGTAACTACAAATAATGTTTAATAAGATTTGGAAAAAAAGAAAAGGTCCCTTCTAAATGGAAAAAAAGGAATCATTGTTAAAATACCAAAAAAGGCAACCTTAGTGACTGTAATAATTGGAGAGAAGTAACCTTAATGTCAGTTGTGTCAAAAGTATTTTGCAAGGTCATTTTGAACAGACTTAAAGATATAGTGGATACCGCAATGAGAGAAGAGCAAGCAGGATTTCGAAAAGGGAGAAGTTGTCTCGACCAGATCTTTACTCTAAGAATAATACTTGCAGAACATATTAAAAAGCAGAAACCATTAATATTGAACTTCAAAGACTTTAAAAAGGCATTTGATACATACACAGACATTCACTGTGGAGAATTTTAAGTCTGTATGGAATACCATCTAATATTTTCAAAATTATTAAGGACCTCTACAATGAATATGTTTGTGCAATCAAAACAGAAGAAGGGATGAGTGAATGGTTCCAGACTGAAACAGGCGTGAAACATGGTTGTATACTGTCTCCTTTGCTTTTTGGAATTACAATAGACTTCATAATGAAAAAATGATGTACAGGTAACACAGGTATTGACTAGGTACATGGGACACAACTAGAAGATCTTGATTTTACTGATGACATAACTCTTATTAGTAACAATATGAATTTCAGGCAAGAAAAAACAGATAGCCTGTTTTCACTGGCTAGCAAAATAGGACTTGAAATTAACAAGGACAAAACAAAAATAATGAAACTTCCCATTAATGAAAAAGGAAAACTACACGTAGAAAGGACAGATATTGAAGAAGTCAATCAATGTCCATACCTTGGCAGCTACATAGACCAGGATGGAAGTTAGAATTAAAATTCCAAAAGCAGCATCGATCTTGAGAACATAAGGTATTCAAAAGTTATAAGCACAAAAACCAAGTTAAGACTATTAAATTCAAATATGATATCCATCCTCATTTATGCATGTGAAAGCTGGAAAACAACTAAAGAAATAGACAAGAAATTAGACTCTTTTGAAAACAAATGCCGAAGGAAAATAGTCGTTATGAAGTGGAACGAATTCAAGAACGATGCAGAGATAAGACAGACGACTGAACAACAGCCAGTCTCATGGGTGATCAGGAAAAGGAAATGGACATGTTTGCCCCAGGGTGAGTAGAAACGATCATAGAATCCTAAAACAAGCTATCACGAGGAAAATCCCTTGATGAGGTTCAAAAGCTCGCCGAAAACAGGAAAAATTGACGAATGACCTTGTCAGCCCTATGTGACGTTTAACGGCACGGGAAAGATATAAGAAGGATATAAGATTCACATTATGATGTTTTTACATATGTTCTGACAGAAAGTCGTTGCAATATTGTGATTCCATTTTCGTAAAGATATATATCCTATGTCAGCTAATACATTATTACAAATACAATATAAAAAAAACCCATAACTCGTATGCTAGCATGAGGATTAGCGAACAACCCTTGAGAAAGACCCCCTCCCATCTCTTCGTTTCTTCCTCAAGTAAAACATTTAGCCTGGCTAACTCGGCAAGGACCGCCATAGACCCCTTGGTGTGTGTAGGTGTGTGTTTATGTGCGTCAGTGTGTATTAGACTAACTCGTTGCTATATGACGGCTAATCTTGCCACCTCACTCGACCATCTAAAGTTACACAGTGCACACATGCACATCAAAATTCAATTCTTATAAAACATGAGCCACTACCTGTGTTTTGAAAGCAACTGATCTGGTTTCTGAACTGCATTCCTAGTAAACGGCTCAGAAATAGAGTGAAAACTTTTGTCTGTGATTCTTTTCGTTGCTGTCTAGTTTTGTTTTACGTTCTTTCCAGTGATATTTCTGAAAAATGTGCCACTTGTAATGATTGTTGTTTATGAGGTTTGCCCAGTAGTAAATCTACAAATAAAAAAAATGTATGGTGTATCCTAGTGAAAAATTACACTTTACATATGACACGTTTCACTGAATTTATGAAATTGTTCACATATATTAGTTGTATCTGTTCTATTGATTAATTCAGAATATATAATGTACTGTTATATACATCTCTTTAGTCTTCCACCACTGACGTAAAATACTGATCTACCAGGATAAATTTCGATGAGAAATTTCGGTAGAAAGAAAGTGGATGGATTCTACTTTGTAATGTAAACATATGGGTTGGGTTAGCATTGTGTATGTTTTCTTTTGTACAGGCTCCCCCTAAATATCGCTTGGAGCTTTGATTCGCATTGATGTGCAACATCTGCCAGCACGCCAGCGATTTCCTAGAGCGAAGGAGGTACCATAAAACAAATAGTTTTGTAACAATGTGTTTTACCCAGTAGACTGACATTGACAGATTCTGTCAGTCCTTGTCTTACAAAGCAAATGATGTTGATGATGTTTGTCGCAATCCCAGAAACCGCAATTGCCTGACATGACGCGGCATAGATGAGATAGATACATATTTCTGTTATCTGGTTGTCCACAAGAGGGGCCACGAGAAGTAAAGAGAAATTACCGTTTACTGGCATGTCAGATTCTCAGTAAGTGACCTGACAGGAACAAAGAAAACAATTTTATTCGTATTTTATCACTTTTTTTCCTAATAGTTGTAAATACGTTATACTTACGACTCGTAATTTAAATTCTCATTTACTTACTTAACTCTTCTACTCCTGAGTTGTATCTAAATTCTGCTCTTTACTTAGTGTAGACGTGTTAATATGTGTATATTATTATATAAAAAGAGTTATATATATTTTAATAATTATTATAACAAAGAGATACGTGTGAAGAGAGAGTCCCTAACTATTATTTTCCAAGTATTATCTCATTGTATTTTCATAGCACTAAGCGTTCAATACAACAAACTAATACGGCACTTTGGATAGTCAAACACATTGTAACAGCATGCAGGCGTTAGATTAAAGAAAAGAGTTCAACTTATACTTTAGTAGGACAATGAAATGTCAAGTCTTGGCCCAGCCTCTGAAAAGACGTGAAAATATATATTACCAACATAATTAGCATATAGTTATATACACATCAGAGTTACCTACTTCTTTGTAGAAGCAGTAAAGGTAAAGTCATGAGTGATTTTAGAATTAACGAAAACTGATTTTCGTGATTTGTGAAGAAACAATAATTATCCATCGTTTACCTCTCGGCTCTTTCAGTGTCCGCAGTTTCAAAATGTAACATTCAATTAACTTTATATACACAGTTTAGTTGTATACAGAGGATCTCATAATCAACGCAAAAGACAGGGAATTGTGAAGAGAAATGATCGCCTACGTCACGCGGCACGGAACATAGAACTTAGTTGTATATAATCAATACTCCACAAGAATGTTGTAATTGCGGTGAATTGTCACAGTGTTTAGTGCCATCTATGGTTGATGTGAGAGTAGTTTGTGCCGTCTACTGAATAATATGAACAAGTAAGTGAAGTACAGAAGATAATTTTCTTTGTCTTCAAGAAATTCTAAAGTAAAAAATGTGGTATTAAATATTAAGTCAGTTATTGAAACGTGTGACATTATAACCTTCAGTCTGCAAGGAATGACCAACAGAAGTTAAGATAAGGAAAAGTTAAATCAGAACATTATGTCTTCAGTTAAAGCAGTGAATATTACAGTCTATATATGCATATGTTATAACATCAAAATACAGAGTGTCAGAACCATTTGCCTTTCCATTTCTATACGTTCTACTATTAGCAAGATATCAAAACTACTCAATGTAAACAACGTTCGTGCACACTACATGTTCGTGTATACTGTGTGAAGCCAAAAGCATACTTTTATTTTATAGCTATCAAATACAGTTTGAAGTATTATTTATCATCGCTGACTTGTTTTATTTCAGTTTTGAAATAATTTCATATTTCTCAGAGCAGGTGTTGCTACAATGGCTCCTTCTCTTTCCAATAGTTTGCATTTTAATATTTATGAAATTATATCAATGTGTTATTTCAGACATAATTAACAGAAGAAATGACAACGTCGGTAAAACTAGTTCTAGCAATGAAAATACGTCGGTGTATGGTTCAGTGTTACAAAAAGACAGAAAGAGTGAAGATAGTGGGCAGAAACAAGAATGGCAGAAAACAAGATGAGTACAAATATAAATGAAGGACATGTAACAATCCGAAATTTCGGCAAAAGACTCTTTCAAGGATCACATAAAAAAACAACAACGCATTAGACATAATTACGAAAAATGGATAGAAAATACAGACTTTGCTTTTTGGTCTCCTCTAATTATGAAAGTCCAGCCAAAATGCCGGACTGTCTTACTTGGAGAAGGCCAAAAAGCTAAGTCGATGTAATGAATATATCCATTCTATTCACGTTTTGTGGAAAGTGAAAAAAGTAGTGTTATGAGTGCCCACAGGAGGAGACTACAAATTGTTGATTTTAGTAATGAATGTGGCTCTCCTTTTCTGGAAAATCTTTTCGTCCTATTTTGCGATGTAATAGCCGGTAAGTGCTATAATCTGAAGAGTAACAAAAATGAAGAGACAACGGAGCAAAAGAAAAGATCCAGATAAAGGTGTCTAAAAAAGAAGTCTGAAAAAGAGTCAAGAATTTAGACGAGGAACTAAAAACTTAATGGCTTGAAATGTTGGAGGACGTTTAAAGGAAAAGAAAGTGTCTTGCTGTGTAAACTAATATGTACACCAATGTTTGATCTCTGACATTGTTTTAACACTGCTGTAACGTATTTGTGTTTTATTTAGTTATTCGTTTTACGGTTTGCTTTTTCTCTTTAATTTATTCATTTAATTAATAGTTCTGATGTTAAAAGATTTTAAATTTGCTATTTCAGTCGATTCGATCGTTGGATTTGCTTCATTGTATACATTCTGCAAATGATTGTAGATACCTTTCTCTTTGCATTATGTTATAATTTTTAATGTTCGATTGTCCAATCAATAAGCTTCAAATTTTATATTATATTATCGATCTAAAGTCATACTGACAACTCGTAGGCAGTATCTTAACAAGGTGTTCTACGGGCATGCAAACGTATGAGGTAACATCAGTCTATGGTCTCATAAAAGTACCTGCCACGGATACCTACTACCTTTTGACCAATTTCACCAACTGAACATGTCTCTTAAGTTGGTGGTAACAAATTAGCAGACTTTAACCCTGTATGAAAGCAAGAAATATTCAATACGACTACACAAGCATTTCATTTTCTTATGAATTTTCACTTAGAGAGGTGACGTTTTTGTCTTGTCTTGTCTTGTCTTCTATCACCCTGTAACTACGGGCTGACGTTCTTTGCAGCTGATGCTGTGAAGGTAACGAGGCTCAACATCGTATCGGCGTGGGAGCAGGTTATGGCAGCTGCTTTTTTCAGTCTCTGAGTACAGCTAAAAACCAGGGGGTGTGCAATGCTTCACCATGGGAACAATGGCAATCCCTGCCCCGTTAGCCAGGCTAGGCCTGTTAGTGGGTGGCACCAACGCAGAGTTTGGTCAGGGTCTTGGTCAGCTATGGTTCGCCAACCTTGGCGCTAGCATAGCTGTGGGTCGCTAACCCTGACGCTAGCATATCAGATATGGGTCGCTAACCCTGACGCTAGCATATCAGATATGGGTCGCTGACCCAGACGCTAGCATATCAACTCTGGGTCGCTGATAGCCTCACAGAATTGTCGTCTTCACCCCCGATATTTACCACAGTTAACCAGAAGATGCTCATCAACAACATGACAAGATTTTGGCAATATTTTGCAACTGCGCTTGTTATTGGTGTGTACCTTGTGATAGACGTACTGCCATTCGCTTATAAAGTTATAATAAACTGACTCGGACACTCTGTGTGAGTCCATCTTTGGTGAAAATTAGAAACTGACGAATGAGTTGTGGGCTCGGTTCTCTATGCAGCACAACCAAGGATCGCCTCCTTCTCTAAACATTTCCTTGGTGTGTTCCGTGATCCATATCACGTATTGTCCTGTCTACCTGACATATTCACCTGCTAGACCGGTCTAAAAGCTAACAGCTAAAGCTGACATTCACCACTAGGACTTTGGATCGCTGAAAAAAGATGATTGGAGACAGAGAGCAGAGCCATGGCGTAGTGATATGTCCGGTGACATGGGGACTAGTGGCGAAATGAAGTAGAAAACATAAATGTCTCAGATCTTATGTCAGGAAACAAGTAATGCTACTGGGAGACGCTATTTATATCAGATATTAGTTGAATCAGCTATTAGATAGACTGCAACACATACCACGCTCGGCTGCTTCCACAAGACAGGATTCTAGTGCTTCAAAGTACCCACAAAGGATCGGTAACTTCTCAGTGAACTTGAGTTCTACACTTGGAAGAAAATCTTACCACATTACACTTTGCTGTTGTCACTGAATGTATCTTGCAGAAGAAGAAACGTAATCGCGGTTCAGAAATTGTGCAAAGTTGAAACTAGGCATCCGGTGTGTGTCTACAGTTAGTACTATCAAAAAGAAACTTAACATTTCCAAGAAATCGGTATCTTGTTTGTTTTATGGTTATAAATGTACTAATGCATACGTTGTGGAGACTCTGTCCTTCGATATATTCCCGAACGTGAAGTCATTTACTTTTTACATTGTATGAAAATGTCTAGTGATTTAACTAGCACGCGAATCCTCACATATATTTATGTGTTCATATTTACATGTACGTGTGTAGATGTGTGTGGAGGAGTAAGGGAAACTGCAAACTATACGTGAATACTTAAATGTTTATGTCAACAGACGAAGTCTTATCCACAATGACGATTTATTATAAATTGTGTGCATTTGTAATGCAAATTTTCACACCTGTAAATATACACAGTCTACTCAAGTGACACATCAATTCCAACTCCTCTGTTGCACATTTTTTAATGTCACAGATAACGAAATAATAATGTGTCATGAATTATCACAGGGTATTAGAACTATACTCTGCGAGGAAAAATTGGCGAACTACTGTGCGAGCCCTATGTGACGGCACGGGAAGGATATAAGATATAAGATAAGATTAGAACTATTATCCCAGGTTCGTGTTCTTGGCTCTGCAGAGGACGAGTGTCGTTCTACCCCCAGCCCAGCTAACTCTTGACCTGCCATAACAAATTCTGAGTAGCAGATTTAAACTACTTTCAGATTACTCTTTTCTCAAGTCCTTTACAACCATAATCTCAGTTACGATCTTTTACATGAATCTTACTTGCCAAATATTTTGACAGAAGAAACGCTAATATTTGTACCAGGAAACAACATAACTGCATTCAGAATATGTCAATGTGTACTCTGTTCTAATTTTAGGGAAACATGCAGAATAACCAGGCTAATTGTCCAAGTCAAAAGTGCATTATAAATTGTCTTGTAGCTAATGCGATGAATACATTAGTAATCCGTACAATTTGTCATAGCAATGACTCTTATGGAAGTCTTGGAAGTTGACTTAAAGCTCCTCCCCTCACCCCGCGGACCACTCCTTTTTCTGCTTTCATTCTCCATGATCCTCCCATCTCCACTCAAAGTATTCAGGCCCAGTTTTAAATAGTTCATTTCTGTGTTGAGTGGACGGGATAGAGTGAAAGGTAAATACTTTGTTTTTGTGCCGTTCTTTTCAACGCTGGTTGACATATTTGCAGAATGAAAACTACAGAGATAAAGCTGGTGTTAAAGGGCAGAATGTTGGACTGGCCAATTTTGGAAATAAATCAATCAATCACTCAAACAGTCAGTCTCATATTGCCTGGTCATACTGCCGTCAAGTGTTTGATATCAGCATTACTCTCAGACGAGATACCAACATCATTATGACTCGATGCAGTCAATAAGTATATTGTGATTAAATCATACCTTATATGCTAGTCTTGTCTTGTCCTTCCTCATTTTACTGTTAGGTGTAGAGGCGAAGTGCAACTGTCTCCTAATGGCTCGGCTTTTGGGTTCGTACATTAAGATGTTCAGGGACTCTGCTATACCATCGGCCCATCGCTTGCATGGGCGGCCCCTTCCTCTGCCTTTGTGTGGTCTGTAAAACATTGCTCTCTATGGTCCATGTTCTGTTGGTAGTCGTGATACATGGCCGAACCATTTTATTTGATGTTTTTGTGTATAGTTCAGAACAGGTTCAACTCCTACTTTATTTATAACGCCATCATTTCTGATTCTGTCCATTCTTGATATTCCAAGAATTCTTCTCAAGAATCTCATTTCAGTTGCTGTAATTTTCCTTCCGTCTTTTGCTGTCAGAGTCCATACTAGACATACATCATAATCTACATGCGAGCTCTTCTAAATGTTTAAGGTTAAGTAATTAAAACCTGCTTGAAAACTAACAAAATGTTATTCAATCCTCGGTGCATTCGTATTAACCTGCATCTACTTTTCTGGTGGATTCCCAGTTTATTCTAGCCTCTTTTTTTATTACCAACACCGGATTTCGGTTTTAGTCAGAGCTTTACAAACATAAAATGCTGTGTAATGCACTCACGAACGATGCAGATGATTAGGTGAAAGACGATTTCTATCACCAGTTACAACAAATCATCAACAAAGTCCATAAACACGAAATGCTAATTGCTATGGGTGACGTCAACGCTAAGGTAAGGAAAGATAACACCGACGTTGAAAAAGTAATGGGGAAAGAAGGAATCGACATGGATAATCAGAACGGAGAAAGATTAACTGAAATATGTCTAACAGAGAGCATGGTCATTGGAGGCACAATATTTCCACACAAAGAGATACATAAAACAACTGGATATCTCCATATGATAGAACTAGAAACCAGATAGATCATATTTGTATTAGAAAGCAATACAGAACATATCTGATAGATGTAAGGGCTTATAGGGGTGCAGATGTTAACAGCGATCACAACATGTGTATAGGGAAAATAAAAGCCAACACAAAAAGTCAATCCACAGAAAGATAAACAGCCACAGCCTACAAGAAGAGAATAATAACGGTAATTTCAATCAGGAACTTGCTAATCATTCCACACCACTCAGTGAAGTAGATGAGATAGATATAGCTGAATTATAGAATTCTTACAGGACAGCCATAACAGCAGCCAAAGCAAGCGCCATACTGAAAAAAGCAAATAGAAAACCATGGATATCAGATAAAACATGGAAGTACATACATGAAGGACGAGCAGCCAAATTAGACATGTTGAATGTAAAAACAGATCTTGGAAAAGATCTGGCGAAAGCAACATACAAAGAAGTAAACAGGAAAGTAAAACGATCAGGTAGAAGGGATAAAAGTGAATACATAGACAATATAGCGAAAGAGGCAGAGAAAGCAGCAGAAACAGGAGACAGCAAAACTTTATATAACATACAAAAGAGGCTAACATATACTATTATATCTAAAGAAAGACCAATTCTTAGCAAAACTGGAACCCTATTAACATCAGGTCAAGACCGAAAGCAAAGATGGGCTGAACACTTCCAAAAAAATACTTAATCAACCACCCCCAAAAGAATTGTTAAACCTTGTAACCGATTTACCAGCCCCACAATTAAATGTCAACCTAGATTAAATTACATTGCATGAAATTGAAACAGCAGTGAATTTAATGGCTAACAACAAAGTTGCAGGTGAAGATGAAATAACACCCGAAATGTTAAAACCTATCAATAATGACAACATGAGACAACTACAGATAATATTTAATAAGATTTGGGAAGAAGAAAAGGTCCCTTCTAAATGGAAAAAAGGAATCAATGTTAAAATACAAAAAAACGGCAACCTTAGTGATTGTAACAATTGGAGAGGAGTAACCTTAATATCAGTTGTGTCAAAAGTATTTTGGAAGGTCATTTTGAATAGACTTAAAGATATAGTGGATACTGCAATGAGAGATGAACAAGCAGGATTTCGAAAAGGGAGAAGCTGTATCGACCAGATCTTTACTCTAAGAAGACATTGTTAAGAGAAGCCAAATTAATAGGCATAAAATCTCTTGATGAGGTTGAAAGGCTCGCCGAAGACACGAAAAATTGGCGAACTACCTTCCGAGCCTTATGTGACGTTTAACGGCACGGGAAGGATATAAGATAAGATAATTCATCTCTGTAATCTTTGCTCATATGATAATATATAAAAATATTTGTAGAGGAATGTATCGACTCTCCTAAAACACCTATACCAAAGATCACTAAGCCGATATTCATGTTTTTCCAATTTATTGTTTGACTGGTCTGAAAAGCATTCACACGCATAATAATGGTCAATGGAATGAAGCAGGATATGAACAGAGTTGAAATCATCACAACCATCTTGGCCACCGTCATGTTACGGCTCTTGACACCATCTTGTGATGCGGTAGTCTTCCTCCACTTTGTCTTCTATGCAGACTGATAACCAATATTATTGTACAGACAGTAACATAGATAATAACAGGAAAGGGCATGAAGAATTTGTTGAATCCAAAGGAAATCTGCTCTACGATTAAATGATCAGAAATATATACCACAAATAGTTCTGCTGCGTTTTGCAAAAAACTTAACTTAAATTGACGAAGTAAATAGGCAGTCCACTGAATATAAGAATTGTAAACGTGCAAACTATAACGACAGACACTCATCTTGGAAAGACGATACTTTTTAACTGGATAATGTAAAACAAAGACAGAGAAAGTCAGTTATGTTACAAAGATAATGTAAATAGAAACTGTAGTTATGTAATATGCATAAAAAGATTAGGTTCAGAATGCTGGAAAATGTGTCAAAATACAACGTTGTTTATGATGACTATGTGATCAGAAATATTTAAGTATAGTGTAAAAGTGTGCTGACAGAGTTTCTTTTTTTTTTTGTTATATCATCATCATCAAGTGCCGTGCCGACTGGCGTTGGCTATTATGCTTCTCCAGAGTATCCGATCCTTCATGCAGGCCATCAACTCAGTTGGTGATCTCCTCTCAAACTTTCCAGTATCATTTCTCTTGATACTCTTCCTTCTATTTTTCCTGTTGTTATAATATTTTCAATGCCCCCTCTTCTCATTGCATGTCCTGTGAAAGTACATTGTCCTTCTCTTATCTTTTTGACAAGGTTTTTTGTATCTCCGGCTCTTCTCATACATTCTTCATTAGTTATTTTTGCTGTCCAGGGGATTCGCAACATTCTTCTAATAAACCACATTTCTGCTGCTTCCAATGATTTTTGTGCAGACTTGCCTATTGTCCATGATTCACTACCATATAACAAGATAGGTTCAATATAGCATTTTAGGACTCGTTTTCTAACATTCATTGATAAGGATGTGTTGGTTAATATGTTTCTCATTCTCTGAAATGCAGTCTTTGCTTGGCCTATTATGTTCCTAATTTCTGTTCTGCATTTCCCATCTGAAGTTATTACTGCTCCAAGGTATTTGAATTTCTGCACATGCTTTAGAATAGTTCCATTTAATTTTATACTGCATGCTGGTGGATTCTGTTTCTTAGATATAACCATAGTCTCTGTCTTTTTGATGTTCAAAGTAAAGCCTTTCTGTTCACTTTCTTTGGCGACTTTATCCAAGAGATTTTGCAGGTCTTGTTGGTTCTCAGCTATCAGTACTGTGTCGTCAGCATACCGAAGGTTGTTAATATTGTATCTTCCAATTGTTATGCCTGCTTCTGTGATGATTGTTCTTAGAATATTCTCGCTATACAGAGAAAAAAGGTCTGGAGATAGTACACATCCTTGTCGCATCCCTTGTTTTATAGGTTGATATTTTCCAATTCTATTTTCAACTCGAACTGCTGCTTCTTGATGCCAGTATAGATGTTTTACAAGTATGAAGCATAAGTAGAGATCTTTCTGTACTTCTAAAGCTCTTTCTGTTAGTGTTTGTAAAGCATAACTGGCATTGTGTGTTCCCTTTCCTTCAACAAATCCAAACTGTTCATCTGCTATTTCCATTTTTATCTTTTTCCTTTTTCTTCTCATAATTATTCTTAGAAGTAGCTTCGTTATGTGACATGAGAGGCTGATAGTCCGGTGGTCGTCACATTCCTTTGCACCTGGTTTCTTTGGTAGTGCTATAAACGTGGATTTAATCAGGTCACTGGGAATATAACCACTGTTGTAAATGTCAGTCAGTAACTTGGTTATTATTTTTATACCTGTCTCCTCTAGTGCCTCTATTTCTTCTATTGTTATATTATCAGGCCCAGTCGCTTTTCCTTTCTTCATGTGTTTGATTGCATCTATGATTTCATCTTCAAGTATTGATGGTCCCTCACAGTTTTCAGTATCTGGTGTTAATTTTGGTCTTTCTCCTCCATATAGCTCACCGATATACTCTGTCCACCTGTCCACAATGTCTTCTTTTCCTATTAACATTTTACCTTCTTTCGATTTGAGGCATCCTGTGGTATATTTTGTTTTCCTGCCTGTGAGTTCATTAATTCGTTTGTGCATGTTTTTGCTGTCTTTATTATGAGAGTCCTCTATCTGTCTGCACTGCTCATTTAACCACACTTCTTTTGCTTCTCTGCATTTGCGTCTTATTTCTTTATTTATCTTGCTATATTTTTTCTCGTTAGTTTTACTCCTCCTCCTCCTGTCCATCAGTCCTAAGATGTCGTCTGTCATCCATTTATTTTTAGGGGCTTCTTTTTTTGGTGGTATTATCTCCTTAACAGTTTGGTGGATAGAATTTCTTAACATTTCCCATTGTTCATCTATACTATTTATCTTTGCTATTGCATTGTATCTATTTGTTATAATAACTTTGTATTGTTCTCTCAGTTCTTGGTCATTTTTAAGAAGATCTGTATTCAGTTTGATGTTTATCACTTTTCTGCCTGCTTTCTTTAGTTTTATTCTAACTTTTCCACAGAGTGGATCATGGTCACTATTGCAGTTAGCTCCTGGCTTGGTTTTTGTTGTCAGTAATGCATTGCGGAATCGTTTGTTGATTAATATATAGTCTATCTGGTTAAAAGTCTTTTTGTCTGGACTTCACCACGTTGCCAGTCTTCGAGGATGTTGTTTAAACCAGGTGTTTCCTACAACCATGCTGTGTATTCTTGCCCATTCAATTATTTTATAACCTTTGTCATTCCTCTCCCCCAGTCCATAGTCACCCACGATGTCTGAAGTTCTTCCTATACCAACTTTGGCATTAAAATCTCCCATGACTATGGTAACTTCATGTGACTTTGTGTGTTTTAGTGCTGTCTCTATGTCATTAGAAAATAACTGTACATCTTCTTCAGAGCTTTCAGATGTTGGAGCGTACACTTGTATAATATTTATGTTTATTGCTTGTCCTTTCAGTTGGGCTAGCAGGACTCTGTCCGAGATGTTCAAATATCCTACAATTGTCCGTGCCGTTTGTTCATCAAATATAATTCCTTCTCCTCGTTCACGTTTCTCACTTCCTGAATATATTATTGTATATTTATCTGAGTTTATCTTTCCTGCACCTGTCCATCTAACTTCACTCATTCCTAATATGTTGATCTTCATCCTTTCCATTTCCATCTTTACATTTTCTAATTTTCCAGCCTGGAATAAAGTTCTAACATTCCATGTTGCTATTTTCAACTTGTTAGTTTTGCCACCAGTAGCTTGATGACGATCTGGCCTCACCTGTGGCTCGTGAGCTGCCCTACCGGACGAGGCTGTTCCAGAGGAACATCCATTAACGTCGTTCATGATGAATCGATTATTCTGTTCAAGCATAACTATTCTTGGGAACTACAACAGTGGTTTCCCGTTGCCTTCTGTCGATTTGTGTACGGACTCTCCGCTAGCCTTTGGACTCCCTGTCCTACCCGCAAGACAGCGGGAGCAAGAGGTTTTAAGGCGCCTCTGACCCGCCTGGTATTCCCTTCACTGAGCACCTGAGGCACTTTATAGGAGTAGTAGAGCCACCTACTACCCCACCTCGCTCTCTGATTCTACCACCAGTTGGTCCGCGCCTGCTTATTTAGATAACTCCTTATTCACAGGGATCCTCCATATCTGGAGGACTTTCACCATCCGCCACCTGTGACGCGCTGGGTTGGGGATGGTCGTCCCAGCTTTACCCAGTTTTTTTATATAAGTATGTTTATATGTATATGTATATGTGTGTATATATATATGATATATTATACATATTTGTAATATTATTTTTTTTACCTAATATATATTTACTTAATTCCTCGAAATAATATCCTTGACCACCAATACACCGGTGCCAGGGTTTCTGTCACGTCTCGTAGGTCGATTAGAAGCCTTGAACGTAGATCAAAGCACCCGTCACGAAAGCTTGCACGTCATTAACAGTCCCAAATGGTGGTCTTTCAAGCTCGATTTAATCCGTGAGACAAAAAGAAGTCAGCCGGAGCCAAATCCTGGCTCCAGAGAGGTTGGTACAGCGTTGTCACGGTTTGTTTCGCCTGAAACTCTCTCACTAGCAGCGACGCATGGCTCGATGTAATGTCTTGGTGAAGAACAAAGATGTTGGCGATCTGCTGGCGGGAGAGCGACTCTGTTCTTTAGCCGTTTAAACACTTCCATGTAAAATGCTGCGTTGACCGTATGGACAACACCTTTAGAGTCTAAAAAGATAATGAGCGTCGATTTCATCTTCGATGTGCACATTCGAGTCTTCTTTGGTCGATGAGACTCATTAGTGTGCTAATCTGAGCTCTCTCTTTTCGTCTCTGGATCGTACTCAAGGGCCCACGTTTCATCACCGGTTATTACTTTCTCTTAAAAAGCCATGTTCACTCTTCAAAAGCTCACTTGACATCATCGACACACGGTTTTTTTTTTTTCTGTTCGTCGTTCAAAACCTCAGGATCGAATTTGGCACAGATTTTCTGCATCTTCAGTTCTTTCGTGACGATTTCATGCTTAATGGACTTTGGAAGTCCCACTTGATCTCTTATCAACCAAAGACCCAGACGTCGGTCAGAGCACAAAACCGCTTTCATCTTATCATTGTCGGAAGTGTGAGACGTTAAGGAGGGGGAGGGTTGGCGTTGTTCATCCTCGACGCTCTCTCTTCCTTCCTTTAACGTCTTGTGCCGCCGAAACACTTGTGCTTTCGATAAAGCATCCTTTCCCTATGCTCTCTGTATGAGAGCAAGTGTCTCGGATTTTTTTCAGGTTTAACAGAAAACTTTATGGTGTATCGCTGGTCGACACGCCTCTGCATTTTGACCGTTACCTGACGATTAAACATCTGTCCACTTCACAAGAATCCTTACTCCACAAACGTGAAATATCAATATCAAACACCTCTATTAGAATGTGTTTTTATATCACAGATAATGAATTATCACAGGATATTAGAACTTTCATCATAGGATATTAGAACTCTTATCCAAGAGTCTTGTTCTTTGGCTCTGCAGAGAACAACTCTGCCTTTCTACCTCCACCATGGCACCATCACCTCATCATCACCTGCCATAACAAATTCTGAGCAGCAGATTTACACTGCTTTCAGATTACTCTTTTCTCAAGTCCTTTACAACCATCATCTCAGTTACGATCTTTTACACGGATGTTTCTTTGCTAAATATTTTGACAAAAGAAACACTACACTTTGTACAAGGGAACAACTCCATTCAGAATATGTCAATGTCTACTCGGTTCTGGTTTTAATGAAAATACGCAGAAGAACCAGGCTAACTGTCCAAGTTAAAAGTTCATTATAAACTGTCTTGTACAATTTGTCATACCTCTTATGGGAGGTTCGTAAGTTATCTCAAACTCCTCCCCTCACCGCATGTACCACCACTTTTCTGTTTTCATTCACTACGATCGTCCCACATCTACTCAAAGCATTCCAGGCCCACATTTAAATATTGATGTGTAGTCCATTTCTGTGTTTAGTGCATTGGGAAAAGTGACTATTTTTGTGTTCCTCCGGACTTTTCGTATCTGTTTATATCTGTTGTATGCGTAAAATATTTGCAGAATGTATAGATCAGACATCGTTGATGTTCTGCGAAAGGACACATCATCAGCAGGGTATCTTGCTTACAACCGAGATGACTATAGAAGAGCTATGGGGGGGCAGAGTTCCTCACGCGACATGCGAATGACTGGCTAACAGAGGGAAATGTTATGTGATAAAGGGCAGAATATTGAAAGGGGCCAATGTTTGATATCAAGATCAATCAACCAATCAAACGATCAATCTCATAATGCCTAGTCATACCCGATCCCTTCAAGTATTTAATGTTGATATCAAATACTCTCACACGAGATATCAACATCCTTACTCTGTGAAGGAGTCAATAAGTGTATTGTAACTAAAACATACCTGATATACTAGCCTCACATAAACGAAACTTATATCATAATCTACATACTAGCTACTATAAATATTTAGGTATTAAAATCTGCTCGTATTCTGATAAAAATTATTCAGTGTTCCGTGCATTATTATTAACGTGCATCTACTTTCCTGGCGGAATCCTACTTTACTGTAGTCATTTTTTGGACTACCATCACCGGCGTTTGGTTTTCCTAAGAGCTTGGCATACATAACAAAAAAGCTGTGTAATGCATCTCTGTAATTTTTGCTCATATGATAATATATCAAAATGTTTATGGAGGAATTTACTGAGTGTCCTAAAACACCTATACCAAAGACCACTACGCCGATATTCATGTTTGTTCCATGTATTGTAATGCCTGTCTCAAAAGCCATCGCCAGCATAAAAATGGCCATAGGAATAAAGCAGGATATGAAGAGAGTTGAAATCATCACAACCATCTTGGCCACTTTCAAGTTTCGGTTGTTGACATCATCTTGCGATGCGGTAGTCTTCCTCCACTTTGTTCTTCTACGAAGACTGATAACCAAGATTACCGTGCACACAGTCACAATGACAAAAGCTGCCAAGGGCATGAAGAAGTTGTTCATTCCATACGAAATCTTCTCTACGATTAAATGATCGGAACTGGAGACTATACCAATAATATTACTGTTACGTTTTGCAGAAAACTTGACATCAAGTCTGTTGACGAAATAAATAGGCATTCCACTGAACAAAAGAATTATAAACGTGCAAACTAAGACGACAGACACTCGTCTTGGTGTGACGATACTTTTTGCCTGGATAATGTAAAACACAGACAGAGAATTCAGTTATGTTACAAAGATAATGTAAATACAAACTGATTATGTAATATGCACAACAGGATAAGCATAAAACTGAAAAAATATATCAAAATGTGGTTTATTATAATTATGTAATGACAAATATTTCAGAACAGTGTAAAAGCGTGCTGTCTGAGTTCCTTTCATTCACCACATTTCATTATATATATATATATATTATATATATATATATATATATATATATATGTGCATATAAATGTATATGTATATATATATGCAAATGCCCATCGGGAGGACCTACGCATAGATAACAGGAAAGGAAATGCGTAGCTCTAATGAGAATCATCTGAAATAATAAAATGTAATCGTTGAAAGAGAGAGTACTAACATTACAAAAGAAAGCTCTTTTTGTCACAATACCCAGACTGAACTAACATCAATTAGTCCTAGCTATGGGGATGTTAGCTGCTAGCTAATGTAAATGGACCAGGAATGCACTGCACCAGAACAATGTTCGTTAATATGTGACACGTATGATCAGGGACTACTTTCAGCAAAAGTAGATTGCAGTCTTAACATAGTCAGCTGTTTCCCCCGACCTGCTCATTAACGATCACATGGAGTGTAGGCTGCGAAAAAGACACAATATCCATTCCAACTACCAGCTGTTAGCCCAAACGTTGTAAGAAGAATGGAATAGCATGCCCCCAAAAAAAGGACCGAACGAGTAACTGACTGAATGAGAAGACGCTGTCACACAGTGATAACAAGCCAAGGTGGATATACGTGTTACTGAAATCAAGTTGTTCCTTCTTTATGGGAGAACCAGTTTGAATGAATTTTTCTCTGTCTTCCATAAACTTTCACTGAAAACAAACTATTCACTTTGTATATTAAGTACTCAAGTATACCACGCATCAACTTTTATCTGAGTTTAGTCAAGAACATATGCCCAGTACCCTTTATAGTGCTACCCACAAACTATTTCCTTAAAACATAAAGTACATCGTTCAAGACATGTCTATACTATTAATAATAATTTTACAATTTATTTACAGAAAGAAGACATTATCATCGACCTACTGCCATTCACAATATACTAGGAAAACAAAAACTATATAGAAACTGAATGAAGTGAAAATTAATCCAAAAAGTGCTAATATAATAAATAGTTATTAATGACGAGAGAATAATTATGAGAAGAACAAGGAAAAAGATAAAAATGGAAATAGCAGATGAACAGTTTGGATTTGTTGAAGGAAAGGGAACACACAATGCCATTTATGCTTTACGAACACTAACAGAAAGAGCTTTAGAAGTACAGAAAGATCTCTACTTATGCTTCATTGATTACACCAAGGCATTTGACAAGGTGAAACATAATGAAATTATTAAAATGCTTGAAGACATCAATATAGACGGCAAAGACCTGAGGATTGTAAAACATATATACTGGCAGCAAGAAGCAGCAGTTCGAGTTGAAAATAGAATTGGAAAATATCAACCTATAAAACAAAGGGTGCGACAAGGATGTGTACTATCTCCAGACCTTTTTTCTCTGTATAGCGAGAATATTCTAAGAACAATCATCATAGAACCAGTCATAACAATTGGAGGATACAATATTAACAACCTTCGGTATGCTGACGACACAGTACTGATAACTGAGAACCAACAAGACCTGCAAAATCTCTTGGATAAAGTCGCCAAAGAAAGTGAACAGAAAGTCCTTACTTTGAACATCAAAAAGACAGAGACTATGGTTATATCTAAGAAACATAATCCACCAGCATGCAGTATTAAATTAAACGGAACTGTTCTAAAGCAGGTGCAGAAATTCAAATACCTTGGAGCAGAATAACTTCAGATGGGAAATGCAGAACAGAAATTAGGAACATAATAGGCCAAGCAAAGACTGCATTTCAGAGAATGAGAAACATATTGACCAACACATCATTATCAATGAATGTTAGAAAACGAGTACTAAAATGCTATATTGAACCTATCTTGTTATATGGAAGTGAATCATGGACAATAGGCAAGTCTGCACAAAAATCATTGAAAGCAGCAGAAATGTGGTTTATTAGAAGAATGTTGCGAATCCCCTGGACAGCAAAAATAACTAATGAAGAATGTATGAGAAGATCTGGAGAGACAAAAAACCTTGTCAAAAAGATAAGAGAAAGACAATGTACTTTCATAGGACATGCAATGAGAAGAGGGGGCATTGAAAATATTATAACAACAGGAAAAATAGAAGGAGGAAGATCAAGAGGAAGACCAAGAGAAATGATACTGGACAGTCTGACGAGATGGTGTGAGAAGAGATCACCAAGTGAGCTGATGGCATGCATGAAGGATCGCGTACTCTGGAGAAGCATAATAGCCAACGCCAGTCGGCACGGCACATGATGATGATGATGATTAATGACGTGGGCAGAGATAGGCAACAGTTGTTTTTTCTGTCCCAATGTATTAAATAAAGTATAAAGAAGGGAATAAGAAATACGCTTTTTAGGTATATATAAACATTTTTTTTGTCTCATCAACTGAAAGAATGATTAAACTCATCTGTACAGAAAACTGTTTGAGGATAGACTGCACGTTCAAGTTATTGGGGATCTAAACCGTAGAAGTGTTCTAAACATCAGCTTTGCTAAACTATGCCAGGAATAATCAGATACAGCAGAGTAAAGTGACATTTCTGCAACCAGCAAAATGAGAAAACAAAAACAGAAAAAAAACCAAACATAAAGTATGATTTCCAAACAAATAATTCCAATATTTAGTTTGAAATAGAAACTACACAGTAAAGAACTAATAGACATATTCACTAAATGGAAAAAAAGATAAATAAGAAAATATAAGAGGGGATTAAAGGAATGAACAAGAAAACAATCACAAAGAAAGTTATAGGTGTTGTGGAACATTGCATAAATACACAGATAAAGAGCAAGCATCCAAGGAAAGTCTACCTTTAAGGGCGCTATAATACACAGACATCTCTCCATCGTGATTATGGCAGTGATCCAGCTACTTAGTTTGGTGAATATCAGATGTGGCATTGAGCCCGTCATGTAAACAACTTCCATCACATCGAAGGGTAAATCTGCTGCCAGGACTGCGGGAGTCACACCCACATTTACCCAGGACAATGTTAACAGACACCCTAGGTCAGATATTGCCAGACCTAATACGAATAGAATAGTATAACGCTGTTGAAATGAGACTGCATTAAATTTGTTTCAGAAAACAAAACCCTGTAGTTTATTGTTATTTATGTGACAACCTTTATATAACACTTTGAACAAACAATTGAAGTTTAAATTCGTGTTCATTCAGTTTCGGATGCTCGGCCACATAGACAATGAACTTGGCATCACCGACAGGAGAATGTCTTATTTTATCTTCGTATTTCTGCTCAAATGTATTTACTGTATATAAGGTTGTACCTGGCTCTAGACCTACCTGATGTTCTTCGTTCAGTCAGCTGTTAAATTTTAGATGACCTCATATTATGTAATCCTCTTTCTTATCTTATCTTATATCCTTCCCGTGCCGTTAGACGTCACATAGGGCTCGCAAAGTAGTTCGCCAATTTTTCCTGTCTTTGGCGAGTCTTTCAACCTCATCAAAGGATTTTATGCCTGTTAACTTGGCCTCTCTTAATAATAAGCCATGATAAATCATTCACGTATTCGCATGTGATTTTAGTGTTTCAAACCATAAACAAAATAGTACTAGTTTTCTGGGACTCATTTAGATAACACACGCCTACAAAATTCAAGTGGGGAATAAATTCCTATTCTCAAATCTGTACCAACAAACGTAGGTTTTAATTTTCTTTATTTTTCCTTTTAAACGTGATGCTAAGATTTCTGCAGAATCCTTTTGTAATCCTAAATCTCCAACCAAATCTTTGTTAAAAACTGAATAATGAATTGAGGGTCATAGTTTATATATTGAACATCCATTTTTCTCTTAATCAGAAGAGCCAGTAGAAGAATCGTATAAACTCTCCGGTACAAGAAGAAGTGGAACTTTAGGACCATGGGGAACAGGTCGATGAGCTGACCGAATTTTGGATACACAATATCGTTGCTAGTTTTTGAGATGTAGCCCCGAATATAACAGGTGCCAAAATAGCAGGAATCGCTGTGATTTTTTGGCTCTCTCCATATCAGTGAAATATGAAATTTGAAGGCTTTTGTTGTTTCCTTAATACCACCTACTTAGATGCTCTACACAGACATAACACACATTGTGTGAAACCCATGATTTGTCTTGATCTCCAAATTTCACTTTAAAATAAGCATACGATAAGTAGTGTATGTGTATGCAACTATACACAAAGCACTACAGTAAAGGTATGATACCACAGTGTATAAACTAGAAAAAAGTAGAAACACCATTTATTATTTAATGAATACACATATTTAACGAATTAGTTACTTTGTCTCCTCAATCTTATTATTCCTCCTATTTGTTATTCTCTGATGAAGGCAAACACCGAAAAGTCACAACTTTGTATTCGCTAAATAATAAAGCTGTTCCTACTCTTATCTAGTATAAACATTTTAAAATTAGTACATTTTCTTAACACAATATGTAAGGTTTCTTAGTCTGTTTCTTTTCAATCACAAACTCTCCACAAAAGTAAAAGAAATTATCTGAGCAGTTCACACAACTCGTTTTTCTCATTAAAATTCAAAACTTCGATGATGACTATCCGCCTTATATGATGTCTGTATGTTGCCACTGAAAAGAACAATATATATATATATATATATATATATCTTTAACATATCGATTATACATAATTATGAATATATATATATATATATATATATATATATATATTCGTAATACATATGTAATACACGAAAATGAGAGCCAGTTTCTTTTAATGAAAACACTGTAATAAATATTATATATATATATATATATATATATATATATATATCTGATCCTTAATTGCCCAGGGCACATGGGGCTTCCACAAGGGTTTTCCACAAATGCCTGTACTTTGCCTTTTTTCCGCTCTTACCCAGGTGAGCCCTCTGTTGCTCAACATCCTCTCTGTTGTTCTTCACCATGTCTCTTTTGGTCTACCCTTATTTTTGGTCTACCCTGTGGTGTTCATCTTAGTGCTATTTGTGGTAGTGAGTTGTCAGCCATTCGGATCACATGTCCCAACCATCGTCAGCGTCTTTCCTCAATAATTGCTGTCAATGGTTTCATCTGAATTTCTGCAACCAAGATGTTATTTATTATTGTGTTTGGCCAAAATACTTGTTTAATTCTTTCTCTGGAAAGAATTCAACTTGTTTTCTAGAAAAATACATAGAGAACAGCTAACATTTTTGTTTAAATGTGTAGAAACCTTTAGCTGAAACATATAGAACAGCTAAAGTTGTCTACATATATTTTAGTCATTTTTGACCTTCGTAATATATAAATTTTGTAAAAAGTAAACAATCAATATAAAAGTAATGACTTGTTTCCTTTACCTAGTAGGGTTATGTTGATTGGCTCTTTGAAGCCCTGCCTTGTGAAGCACGCCATGTTTATTATGTTTGTGACAATACCAAAAACATCCACGGCTTGACATAAAACAGCATACATAGCCCACGAGAAAATCGCAGTTGCTTCATCACTTATGAGAGGCGTTTCGGCGACGGGTTCATCTACATTCGTTATGTTCAGGTCGTAGAACATAACTGATTTCTAAGAATATGACTTGCACCCAATTAAAAAACTTCCCACGGGAGTTATTTTGGTTTAGTGAAGCCACATTTATGACATCACCTTTGTAAGACAATTATCAACGTTATTTCACTAAGGCCTGTATGTAGATTTACGCACACTTGCAAATGTACCATGTTATTATTGTTCAAGTGAAATATCAGCTCATAAATAAAAACCATTCTCGGAAAATAAAATTTAACATTTATTCATTATTTGTTATTATTTTGCTAGGATGCGATGCTCAGAATACGAGTTGTGATGAAATAAGCTAAGATAGGTTTGCGATTTAATCAAACACCACAGCTGTGATGTTCACTGTATATAAAGAAGTTGCTTCTGGGCAGAAGGTCGTTGTAAGATTATGCTTTCATTTTAATAAAGATATATTTGTGTTCATGTGTATATTAGGCAGAACTGATTTCAGAAAAAAATATAAATTTCTCGTTCAGTGAGAACTGTTTACTGTGATTTGTGAAGAAGCAATTACCATCGTTTCTCCGCGTCTTATTCAGTGCTTACTATTTTAAAATGTAGCATTCATTTAACTTAATGACATAGTTTTGCAAAATTATTACCCCTCAGGAATGCTATAATTTTTATTGACTCTCACAGTGTTTAGTGTCATGTACATTGTTGATGGCAGAGTAGGGTGTGCAATTTACTAATTACTATGTACAAATACCTGACTCGCTTAAGGCATTTTACAACTTATTCGAGATGTTTTATTAGTAAAGAACTGGGTACTAATTATTAAGTCAAATACTGTAATGTGAGAAATTATAGCCTTTGATCTGCTGGTTCTGCCAGCACAGATTCATATTAAAAAAAAAGAATTTGAATTAGAACAGTATATGTTTAGTTAGAGCAACGATGATTATAGCCTTATATGTATACATTATAGTATCAAGGTACCACATATCATTTCTATTTATTTACGACCTATAATTAAGAAGACACGAAAATACCTCGTTATATACTATGATTGTACACATCACTTACTCCCATACAATGTGTTTTGCCAAAAGATAACATTTTTAATGACCGGAGAAAGTGTTATTATAATGAATGATTCAGTCGTACCAAGTAGAAACCTTATCATCACTGATTCGTTTCGAAGTATTGTGGCGTTTATATAATTATGTACGTCGTGGAACGGGTATTGTTAAAAGAATGGTTCAAGTTACAGTATGTTTTATTCTGATTTTTTCCACACTCTATCAGTATGTTGTTTTAGACATAATAATATATATATATATATAAACATTAAATACACATTTTCCGGAAAGTGAAGAAAGTAATATTATGAGTGCAAATAATGGAAGATTGTGAGTTGTTGATACTAGTAATGAAAGTGTGTTATTGTATAGTATCATGTAGCAACTGATAAATGCTGTTATCATTATAGTAATAATTGGGATAAGAAAACAGGGCAAGAAAATAATAAAAGGTCTAAAAACAAAAGTATGAGGACAAGACAATGATAAAAGACCAAGATACAAGTGTCTGAAAACATGTCTGAAAAAGAGTCAAGAATTTAGACGATAAACTTCAAGTGAAATGTTTTAAAACTTTGTCGACTTTTTGAGTAAAGAAACTGTGCGTTGCTTAATATAATATACACCATTACATAATCTATAGAATTGTTATAACACTCTATCATGTGTCTAGAGCTTCTTAAGTGTGTAAGATGTGTCTGTATCTTCTATAATTTGTTCATTAATTTAATATTTATGATTTTAATACATATTAAGTTTGCCATTTCTGTCAGTTAGATCGTCGAACTGGCTTCCATATACGTATTGTGGAAATGATTCTAGATCATTTTCATTTTATATTATGTTATTATCTGACTAGCGGGTTTGTCAATACACACTTTATCCAGATGTATGTACAATATTGAACAACATGTAGTCTTCAAAGAACCCATGGATCTGATTACAATTAATATTTACATATGGTTTTTTTTCAATCGTCATATTGTTGTTTCTTTTTCACACCCTGAACTATTTACATTTTTCATTTAAAAAAATGATGATATGCACCAGCTGTCATTGGGTGATGCAGCATTTGAAGAAAGAACTGGGTATAACAGTTATAATGAAAAGTTTAAACATATTTTATCTGCTGTGGCATACATCGACTGTCACAGTTAATTTTAATCAGATTATTAAGGCACGCTTTGAATGTCATAGTCATCTCAGTGTTAAATATCTCAGCGTATCCTTAGCAATCATAAATCATATTTTCATAGTCAAACGACGCATGACTGAACAAGACCCAGAGTCTAGCCATTACATTGTCATTAAATGTCGACCTAAAATCATATTCAGAACTCTGGGTATAATACTGTATCAGTACATGACCTACATGTTCTTCAGGTAACAGGAAAAGGTAAGAGCTAATCTCAGATTATGATCTCATCAAGTTCCCTGCTATAGATACCTACTGGTCTGCTGACCACGTCATACTAACGAACATGTATCATTTAGATAGGTGATACAAAGTAGCAGACTTTACGTCTGTATGAAAAGAAGAAGTGACCATCATGACTCAAAATCTTTTCATTTAGGAAAAGTTAAATTTACAGAAAATTAACCAGAAAATAGTTATCAAATACATGATAAGAGTATGTTTATAGTCCCTTTTGCAATTATCCTTTTTTTACCGATGTGTCTAATGTGACACACATATACATATTGGCTTATAGAAAGTCTATAGACTAACTTGCACCTTCTGCTCTTGTCCATCATTTTTCAAGATTTCAAACTGACAACTTGACATGTGGACTGTGTTCTCTAGCTAGCACAGCCGAGTATTGTCTTTCACTTGATATCTGTGTCTCTGTTCCATATCACGTTTTATTCTGTCTAGCCGACATATTGCCTGCCAGACCTGTCCAAAATGTAAGAACAAAACTTTATTTAACCACTTGGCCTTGGAATCGCTTAGGGGAGATGATTCAACAGTGAGAGAGAGACAGAGAGAGCCGCGGTTTTGTGTAGTGCTATATTACTTGAGGAGAGAACTAGGGCCAAGAGGTCCTTGGTTTTGTTAGAACAATGATATCTTGAACAGATGGAAAGAGTGCTGCAAAGAGAAATGTGCCAAAAGGAAAACAGTCGGGAAAATAATGACAATGAAGTGAGGATAAGAACCTGAACTATCTTTGAATGAGGTTAGAGACGCCATTTAAACACTTTTAAAAAGGGAGAAATCCCTGGTTACGATGAAGTAAAACCTGAAATGAAATTGGAGAAAGTAGCACCAGGAAAAAAACCACGCTCTGTTCCACAGAATCTAGAAGAACGGAAGATGCCTGAAGGACTGGAAGCGATCAGTTTACATAGCACTTCCGAAGATTGGCAATCTAAAAATGTTTACGAACTATAGAACTCTACCTCTTATAAGGCAGTCAAACAAGATATTGCTAGGAATCATATTGAAAAGGAATGGATGAAATTACAACAAATACAAGAAGTACAGGTGGGCTTCAAATCAGGCACAGGTATCAGAGATCTTATACTAAAGACGAGCAATGTCATAGATAAGTGTAAAGAGTTTAACGTGGATTTGTACACCTGTGTTGTAGAATACTCCAAAGCTTTTGAATGTGTACAACGTCAGCAGTTATGGTCTGTTATGAGAAATATCGGTTTTCATCATCATCTGGAAAATGTAAAATAAAGTTGAAAATATAAGTACAGTTATCATCACCATTGGCAACCGCACAGTGAAGATCAAAAGAGGACTAGCAGAAGAATAGCATCACACAAACTAGCACAAATTATGTGGCAAGACATAAACAAGAAAACAACGCTAGGTATATTTGGCAACACACGGATGTGAAACAGACACTAAACCAAATCACTAGAAAAGAGAATACCATCGTTTGAAATGTAATGTTACAGAAAGGCACTTAGAATATCATGTTTGGAAAGAAAATTAATATTAATACTGTTAGATGTCGAGGAAAATGGCTCGTAAACATTAACGAAATTAGAAAGTTGAGATACTTTGGTTACATCAAGAGACACTGAAGTTTGGAGAGGTTGATACTAGAAGGCACAGTGCCCGGCAAACGATAAAAGGGACGACCTCGCTGCAGGTGAACTCGGGACATCACGGAAAGTCTGAATATGTCAATGTGGGACGGCGGTCAACTTGCGCAAGACCCTATGTGCATTCAGGGAGACAGTGAGAGAGAGAGAGAGAGAGAGAGAGCCGCGGTTTTGTGTAGTGCTATATTACTTGAGGAGAGAACTAGGGCCAAGAGGTCCTTGGTTTTGTTAGAACAATGACATCTTGAACAGATGGAAAGAGTGCTGCAAAGAGAGATGTGCCAAAAGGAAAACAGTCGGGAAAATAATGACAATGAAGTGAGGATAAGAACCTGAACCATCTTTGAATGAGGTTAGAGACGCCATTTAAAAACTTTTAAAAAGGGAGAAATCCCTGGTTACGATGAAGTAAAACCTGAAATGAAATTGGAGAAAGTAGCACCAGGAAAAAAACCACGCTCTGTTCCACAGAATCTAGAAGAACGGAAGATGTCTGAAGGACTGGAAGCGATCAGTTTACATAGCACTTCCGAAGATTGGCAATCTAAAAATGTTACGAACTATAGAACTCTACCTCTTATAAGGCAGTCAAACAAGATATTGCTAGGAATCATATTGAAAGGAATGGATGAAATTACAACAAATACAAGAAGTACAGGTGGGCTTCAAATCAGGTACAGGTATCAGAGGTCTTACACTAAAGACGAGCAATGTCATAGATAAGTGTAAAGAGTTTAACGTGGATTTGTACACCTGTGTTGTAGAATACTCCAAAGCTTTTGAATGTGTACAACGTCAGCAGTTATGGTCTGTTATGAGAAATATCGGTTTTCATCATCATCTGGAAAATGTAAAATAAAGTTGAAAATATAAGTACAGTTATCATCACCATTGGCAACCGCACAGTGAAGATCAAAAGAGGACTAGCAGAAGACTAGCATCACACAAACTAGCACAGATTATGTGGCAAGACATAAACAAGAAAACAACGCTAGGTATGTTTGGCAACACACGGATGTGAAACATAGACACTAAACAATTCACTAGAAAAGAGAATACCAGTGTTTGAAATGTAATGTTACAGAAAGGCACTTAGAATATCATGCTTGGAAAGAAAATTAATATTAATACTGTTAGATGTCGCGGAAAATGGCTCGTAAACATTAACGAAATTAGAACGTTGAGATACTTTGGTTACATCAAGAGACACTGAAGTTTGGAGAGGTTGATACTAGAAGGCACAGTGCCCGGCAAACGATAAAAGGGACGACCTCGCTGCAGGTGAACTCGGGACATCACGGAAAGTCTGAATATGTCAATGTGGGACGGCGGTCAACTTGCGCAAGACCCTATGTGCATTCAGGGAGAGAGTGAGAGAGACAATTTTCTTGCAAGGACACGTCACATGAAGAAGACTGGTGCCAAAATGATGTAGAAGAATAAACACAAAAGACTCAACTCTTACCCCTGTAAGTATGTAGTTTACTGATAATGCGAGCTGTTATATAAATTAGTAATTATATAGGATCAGGTTTTAGACAAACTGTAAGACAAATGATGCCCGACAACTTCCAAAAAGAGATAGCATCCTTCTGATTCAAACAAGGCAAGAGAGGTCAGTAACTTGTCAGAGAACTAGTTTTACCCTTAGGAAAAAAAGTGATATCAAATTACACTTTACTATTGTCGCTGAATGTGATGTATTCATTTCCTGAGTCTCATAGAAAAATGTCCTAACGCAGGGGACATAAGTAGGTTTAGAACAGTCATCATCATCATCATCAGGTGCCTTGCCGACTGGCGTTGGCTATTATGCTTCTCCAGAGTACCCGATCCTTCATGCAGGCCATCAGTTGAGTTGGTGATCTCCTCTCACACCATCCCGTCAGACTGTCCAGTATCATTTCTCTTGGTCTTCCTCTTGATCTTCTTCCTTCTATTTTTCGTGTTGTTATAATATTTTCAATGCCCCCTCTTCTCATTGCATGTCCTATGAAAGTACATTTTCTCTCTCTTATCTTTTTGACAAGGTTTTTTTTTTCTCTCTAGATCTTCTCATACATTCTTCATTAGTTATTTTTGCTGTCCAGGGGATTCGCAACATCATTCTAATAAACCACATTTCTGCTGCTTCCAATGATTTTTGTGCAGACTTGTCTATTGTCCATGATTCACTTCCATATAACAAGATAGGTTCAATATATCATTTTAGGACTCGTTTTAACATTCATTGATAAAGATGTGTTAGCTAATATGTTTTTCATTCTCTGAAATGCAGTCTTTGCTTGGCCTATTCTGTTAATAATTTCTGTTCTGCATTTCCCATCTGAAGTTATTACTGCTCCAAGGTATTTGAATTACTGCACCTGCTATGGAATAGTCCATTTAATTTAATACTGCATGCTGGTGGATTCTGTTTCTCAGATATAACCATAGTCTCTGTCTTTTTTATGTTAAGGCATTTCTGTTCACTTTCTTTGGCGACTTTATCCAAGAGATTTTGCAGGTCTTGTTGGTTCTCAGCTATCAGTACTGTGTCGTCAGCATACCGAAGGTTGTTAATATTGTATCCTCCAATTTTTATGCCTTGTTCTGTGATGAATGTTCTTAGAATATTCTCGCTATACAGAGAAAAAAGGTCTGGAGATAGTACACATCCTTGTCGCACCCTTTGTTTTATAGGTTGATATTTTCCAATTCTATTTTCAACTCGAACTACTGCTTCTTGCTGCCAGTATAGATGTTTTACAATCCTCAGGTCTTTGCCGTCTATATTGATGTCTTCAAGCATTTTAATAATTTCATTATGTTTCACCTTGTCAAATGCCTTGGTGTAATCAATGTAGCATAAGTAGAGATCTTTCTGTACTTCTAAAGCTCTTTCTGTTAGTGTTCGTAAAGCATAAATGGCATTGTGTGTTCCCTTTCCTTCAACAAATCCAAACTGTTCATCTGCTATTTCCATTTTTATCTTTTTCCTTTTTCTTCTCATAATTATTCTTAGAAGTATCTTCGTTATGTGACACGAGAGGCCGATAGTCCGGTGGTCGTCACATTCCTTTGCACCTGGTTTCTTTGGTAGTGCTATAAACGTGGATTTAATCAGGTCACTGGGAATATAACCACTGTTGTAAATGTCATTCAGTAACTTGGTTATTATTTTTATTCCTGTCTCTTCTAATGCCTCTATTTCTTCTATTGTTATATTATCAGGCCCAGTCGCTTTTCCTTTCTTCATGTGTTTGATGGCATCTATGATTTCATCTTCAAGTATTGGCGGTCCATCACAGTTTTCAGTATCTGGTGTTAATTCTGGTCTTTCTCCTCCATATAGCTCACCGATATACTCTGTCCACCTGTCCACAATGTCTTCTTTTCCTATTAACATTTTACCTTCTTTCGATTTCAGGAATCCTGTGGTATATTTTGTTTTCCTGCCTGTGAGTTCATTAATTCGTTTGTGCATGTTTTTGCTGTCTTTATTATGAGAGTCCTCTATCTGTCTGCACTGTTCATTTAACCACACTTCTTTTGCTTCTCTGCATTTGAGTCTTATTTCTTTATTTATATTGCTATATTTTTCCTCTTTATTTTTACTCCTCCTCCTCTTGTCCATCAGTCCTAAGATGTCGTCTGTCATCCATTTGTTTTTAGGGGATTCTTTTTTCGGTGGTATTATCTCCTTAACAGTTTGGTGGATAGAATCTCTTAACATTTCCCATTGTTCATCTATACTATTTATCTTTGCTATTGCATTGTATCTATTTGTTATAATAACTTTGTATTGTTCTCTCAGTTCTTGGTCATTTTTAAGAAGTTCTGTATTCATTTTAATGTTTCTCTCTTTTCTGCCTGCTTTCTTTAGTTTTATTCTAACTTTTCCACAGAGTGGATCATGGTCACTATTGCAGTTAGCTCCTGGCATGGTTTTTGTTGTCAGTAATGCATTGCGGAATCGTTTGTTGATTAATATCTAGTCTATCTGGTTAAAAGTCTTTTTGTCTGGGCTGCACCACGTTGCCAGTCTTCGGAGATGTTGTTTAAACCAGGTGTTTCCTACAACCATGCTGTGTATTCTTGCCCATTCAATTAATTTATAACCTCTGTCATTCCTATCCCCCAGTCCATAGTCACCAACGATGTCTGAAGTTCTTCCTTTACCAACTTTGGCATTAAAATCTCCCATGACTATGGTAACTTCATGTTACTTTGTGTGTTTTAGTGCTGTCTCTATGTCATTATAAAATAACTGTACATCTTCTTCAGAATGTTCAGATGTTGGAGTGTACACTTGTATAATATTTATGTTTATTGGTTGTCCTTTCGTTTGTTCATCAAATATAATTCCTACTCCTCGTTCATGTTTCTCACTTCCTGAATATATTATTGTATATTTATCTGAGTTTATCTTCCCTGCACCTGTCCATCTAACTTCACTCATTCCTAATATGTTGATCTTCATCCTTTCCATTTCCATCTTTACATTTTCTAATTTTCCAGCCTGGAATAAAGTTCTAACATTCCATGTTGCTATTTTGAACTTGTCAGTTTTGCCACCAGTAGCTTGATGACGATCTGGCCTCACCTGTGGCACGTGAGCTGCCCTACCGGACGAGGCTGTTCCAGAGGAACATCCATTAACGTCGTTCATGATGAATCGATTATTCTGTTCAAGCATAACTATTCTTGGGAGCTACAACAGTGGTTTCCCGTTGCCTTCTGTCGGTTTGTGTACGGACACTTCGCTAGCCTTCGGACTCCCTGTCCTACGCGTAAGGCAGCGGGAGCGATAGGTTTTAAGGCGCCTCTGACCCGCCTGGTATTCCCTTCACTGAGCACCTGAGGCACTTTATAGGAGTAGTAGAGCCACCTACTACCCCACCTCGCTCTCTGAGTCTACCGCTAGTTGGTCCGCGCCTGCTTATTTGGACAACTCCTTATTCACAGTGATTCTCCATATCTGGAGGACTTTCACCATCCGCCACCTGTGACGCGCTGGGTTGGGGATTAGAACAGTGCCAGTTTGATTGACATAGTGAGTGCTCTTGATGAGGAATACAAAGGTTAACCTGGCTTTGAATGCGGTGGGGAAAGGTCCCGAAATGTCGTGCGCTCAATAGAACACCTTGTCTTCCGAGCGAAGACCGAAATATATAAATACAAATAAACGGGAAAGAACGAGAGTGAATTCTTGGTAGCAGATTAGTTCAGGTTAGAGTCCTAGTTCAGGCTGAGATAGAGGATGTTTTTGACAGGTTAATTTTTGAAGATCTTTATATGATGATTTAGATTAGATATGTTCGAATAATTTTTCGAAGATTGATAGTTGAAATGTAGACCGGTAGTTCTTAGATTTTGGGCTTTTGTCCCGTGTTCAGTCGTTAAAAAATAGCATTTTCTGAAAAGATTTATCTTTGTCACTTTAATGTGTTGTTCCTGATGGAATTTGTGATATGTATTTTTTTGTATTGAAATTGTAATAGGTTTCTTCCAGTGGCGTTGAATATTTCAGGCCGGGAAATTTTTTTTGTTGTATAGTTTTTCTAGCCTGATGGGCTACACATTCATCCCCATCACTTCACCTTTCATTGTGTCCATTAATAAATGTTTTAGTGTTTGTTCTAAGAGCAGATTTGGTTCAGTCTCTCTTCAGATGTTAATTGTGCTGGATGATTGCAGGTTTCTTTGTCGTATACGTTGTCATGTGATGTTCTGATGTTGGGGAGCCTGGTGTTCTTGTTGTGTAGCTGTGCGGGCAGTGTGATAGCAGATCCTGCAGATTGTTTCAACATCCAGACACTTGTGCAATAATAACAAAAAGAGAATTAATAGACATAGTGAGCAGACACCCTAACGTTCTACGTCTACATATGAACAATTTTTTATATTTTTTTATAAATAGGAAACTACGAGGCTTTGGTACAGTAAAGTAAGAGAACAAATTTTGTATGATTAGACCTCGAAAAAATCGTAGACAAAGCACTTTTAGTGAGACGTGAGAGAAAGAGGTAATTCCCTTGTGATTTTTCTTTCTCTCACGTCTCACTAAAAGTGCTTTGTCTACGATTTTTTCGAAGTCTAATCATACAAAATGTGTTCTCTTACGTCTACATATGGGATCATAAATACAGCTGTAATACTACTTCATCTGGTGACTTAAAGGCGTACTTAGCTATATTCTAGTATACTCTATTATTAGAGTAAAACCTGTTGTATATTAATGTAGCGTTTTCTTTCTGTAAATGTATGCTGACGTATGCTTTGCATAGACTTACACAAAGGCAAACGAACACAATTCTGTGCTCAGTGCATTAATGTTAACTTACATCCACTTTACTGGAGAAATCCCACTATATTCTAGTCATATCTTTTGCATTACCAAAACAGAATTTTGGTTTTCTTCAGAGATTGACATACAGAAAAAGCTGTGTAATGCATCTCTGTAATTTTTGCTCATGTGATAATATATAAAAATGTTCGTGGAGGAATTTATCGACTCTCCTAAAATACCTATACCAAAGATCACTACCCCGATATTCGTGTTTTTTCCATATATTGTAATGTCTGTTTCAAAAGCCATGGCCAGCATAACCATTGCCATAGGAATAAAGCAGGATATGAAAAGAGTTGAAATCATCACAACCATCTTGGCCACCTTCATGTTTCGATTGTTGACATCATCTTGTGATGCGGTAGTCTTCCTCCACTTTGTTCGTCTACGAAGACTGACAACCAAGATTACCGTGCATACAGTGACAACTATAAAAGCAGCAAAAGGCATGAAGAAGTTGTTGATCCCATAAGTGATCTTCTCTACGATTAAATGATCGGAACTGGAGACTATACCAATAATAGTTTTGTTTCGTCTTGCAGAAAACTTGACATCCAATCTATCGACGAAGTAAATAGGCAGCCCACTGAATATAAGAATGATAAACGTGCAAACGATGATGACAGACACTCGCCGTGGCGTGACGATACTTTTTACCTGGATATTACAAACACAGAAAGTCAGTTATGTTACAATGACAATGAAAAAAATTTTTTTTTAATGTATTTCTGCAATATGCATAAAAAAAGATGTGGATCATATGTTCAGATAACCGTAAATGTATCAAAAGTTTATATGCTATATATTAATTATGTGATGTAAAATATTTCAGTACAGTGAAAAAGTTTGCTGTTCGACTTCTTTGTATTCGTTACATCGTGTGATACGCGGGATTTGCAAAGAATGGGACCACTGTACCTTACCAAGTATGATCGTAGAAGGCGACTAAGGAGGGTTCGGCAAAGGGCTAGCAACCCTATCTGGTAAAAGAATCAACAGACTTCTACAGAAACAGAAGCAAGGGAAAAAACAATGCAAGTGGAAGGAGAAATGCTTATCAGGAACATGTGCTCCGAATGACTGACAACTCACTACCAAAAATAGCACTAAGATGGGCACCACAGGGGAACAGAAGTAAGGGTAGACCAAAAGAGACATGGAGAAGAACATCAGAGAGGATGTTGAGCAAGAGAGGGCTCACCTGGGCAAGAGCAGAAAAAAAGGCAAAGGACAGGAATTTGTGGAAAACCCTTGCAGAAGCCCAATGTGCCATGGGCACTTAAGGTATATGTATATATATATATATATATATATGTGTGTGTGTGTGTGTGTGTGAGTGTGTGTGTTTGCGTGTGTGCTTAATATCACATTTTTTTATTTCACAATCTGGATATTGTCACAAAATGTGTATCCCTTGCCAACTCCCTTAAGTTTTATGTAATGGGCTTTACTCCTGTTACTATCACCTCGTTTATTCGCACATATCGGTTAATGTCACAGTATCTTTGCACACGAAAGAGTTTAAGACTCTACTTTGTGTCACAAAATGGTGGAATCTAAGCTATAAGCATCTCAAAAATCCTGTTCACTTTCGCGACTCATTAAAAAATGTGGCCGCCATTTGATTACCGAGTACGTGCCGCATCAACCTTTTGAATACATGGGCATGAAACCTTAGATAGGATGAATGAAAGGCTTAACACGGTCGTCCTTTCGTGATTAAAATCTGGCTTATTTCGGTCATTGTCTTCTTTATCAAGACGTGGGCGGTGTTAAGCTCGAAATCCGCGGTGTTTCAAGAACGGAAAGAGCCTGCCCGTCACTTAAAAGGCCAACCAACGTGCTCCGATGAAAAGTAAAAAAAAGGGGCGGCTACTGCAAGTGAACTTTTTGATGACTGTGTCATTCCTTTCGACAACAAAATGAACCGAATGAACAGGAAAGTTGTGTTGTTCGTTGACAACTGCCCAGCACACACCTACGTCGCCAATCTGATGGCTACAAAGCTTGTTTTCCTGCCACCTAACACAACCAGCGTGCTGCAGCCTTGCGACCAAGGTATCATTTACGCCTTCAAGCAACATTTCAGAAAACGAATAATGCATCATGGAACAAAAGCATGTCGCCGAGATAGAAAACGAGATAGGATTAATTTTATGCATGCGACATGGAATAGCGTTAGTCAGTCAACGATTGATTGTGACCTGCTTTCGTAAATCACAGTTTACTTTCTTGCTCGAGCCAGTGATCAATAAAAATGAGGCGATATTTGTGACGTTCCCTTGGACTTGATCACAGATGAAGAGTGGTCAGCAGTTTCCTAATTGAAGTGTCACGTGTGATGAGTTCGTTTCAGCTGTTGACGGATCGTTTATCAAAGGAAATGTATTCAGTAGACAAAATCGTCGCTAGCTGCAGGAAAAGAAAGGTAAACAACGACGCCGAGGATAGTGCTGATAACGTCGGTGACTCCACGGACCAAACGCCCACAATAAATGTTTCTTGCTCAGTCTGTAAGCGCGTTCTAAATTGTGCGCTCGTTCATTTAAAGAACGCCTGACGTGACGCTGGACGTTTTTAGGGCTCTAGCATGTTTAAATGACTTTTTCTTAATAGACCAGTTATCACTACACAACGCAAAATCATGTATTTTTTAGTACTACTGGAGACAAGTCAGATGCTGCTTAATTATAGTGTTTTTATATTGTAAGACTAGGAATGTATTTTGTGATTAATATATTTTGTGACTAATTTATTTTGTGATTAGAACATATTGTGTCCGTTGATGATAGCTTTGGCTGTTTGTGATGTATTTAATTTAGCAAATGTGGGACATAAGGACACACATACGTGTGAACACTGGCCCAGTTAAATCCCTTGTAATGGACCCCGCTTTATGTCAATTCCACTTATTGTCATCATATTTTGACGGTCCTGACGATGTGACATTAAACGACTTCGATTGTATGTATATGTGTGAACCTTATGTGCCCAGGGCACATGGCGCTTCCGGAAGCCCTTTTTCCTTTCCCTATTTTTCCGCTTTTGCCAAACTGAGCCCTCTATTGCTCAATATCCTCTCTGATATTCTTCTGCATGTCTCCTTTTGTCTACCCTTACTCTTGTTCCCCTGTGGTGTCAGTTTAGTGCTATATTTGCTAGTGAGTCGTAAGTCATCCAGAGTATACGTCCCAACCATCACCAGCGTCTTTCTTCAGTAATTGATGTTAGTGACATTATCTGCATTTCTGCCAACAAGATGTTATTCCATGCGGTGTTTGGCCAAAATAATTTTCTTCAACAGTCAGTCTGGAAAGAATTCGTTATTGTTACTATAGCTGTGGTGATTTACAGCATTCACTTCCATAGAGTAGTCACTACTCTTAAATATCATGATTTTCGACTGTATGCTTATGTTTTTAGATTTTCATATAGTCTGCAGCACTACAAAAGCCTGGTTTGCTCTAGTAAGTCTACTGTTGACTTCCTCTGTGCTATCTCCATATTCTACAGCTCTTCTACCAAAATATACAAATTCGTTGATTTCCTCCACTAGTTTGTTATCTACTCTCAGTAAATTTCTGTTGTTTACATTTTGCTTCCTCGGCTACATTAATATTTAATCCTGAGTTAGCTTGTTTATTTTGTCTTGAATATGTTTAAGTCTGCTTACAGTAGACAAATGTCGTCGGCAAAGTCAAAGTCATACAACACTTTATCGAGTGTCCATTGTAATTCACTGCGTCTGTCTGATGATGCCTTCTTCATTAACCAGTCTACTGCTATGTTAAATAATGTTAATGATAGTACACATCGCAGCTTCACTTCTGTTTGTACCCTAAAGCTGCTGTAGGTATGTTCTCCACAGATCACTGTACTGAAAACCCTCGCATAGGGCTTTGACGACATTCGCTGTATTATGAGGGAGGCCATGCCATCTTAGAATTTTCCACAGTGCTTCTCTTCCGATGCTGTTGATGGCTTTCTCGAATATATATGTATATATATATATATATATATATATATATATATATATATATATATATATATATATATATATATATACTTAATCGACCACACTCAAAAGAATTGTTAAACCGTGAAACCGACTTACCAGCCCCACAACTAAATGTCAACTTAGATTAAATTAAATTGCATAAAATTGAAACAGCAGTGAATTTAATGGCTAACAATAAAGCTGCAGCTGAAGATGAAATAACACTAAATGCTAACAGCTATCAATAGTGACAACATGAGACAACTACAAAGAATGTGTAAAAAGATTTGGAAAGCAGAAAAGGTCCCTTCTAATTGGAAAAAAAGGAATCATTGTTAAAAAACCAAAAAAAGGCAATCTTAGTGACTGTAACATTTGGAGAGGAGTAACCTTAATATTAGTTGTGTCAAAAGTATTTTGCAAGGTCATTTTGAATAGACTTAAAGATATAGTGGATACTACAATGAGAGAAGAAAAAGCAGGATTTCGAAAAGGAGAAGCTGTATCGGCCAGATCTTTACTCTCAGAATAATACTCGAAGAACATATTGAAAAGCAGAAACCATTAATACTGAACTTCATAAACTTTAAAAAGGCATTTTATAGCATACACAGAGATTCATTATGGAGAATTATAAGTCTATATGGACTACCATCTAAAATTGTCCACATGATTAAGGACTTATACAATGGATATATTTGTGCAGTCAAGACAGAAGAAGGGATAAGTGAATGGTTCCAGATTGAAACAGGCGTGAAACAGGGATGTATACTGTCTCCTTTACTTTTTGCGATTACAATAGACTTCATAATGAAAAAATGCTGCACAGGTAACACAGGTATTGACTGGGTACATGGGACCCAACTAGAAGATCTTGATTTTACTGATGACAGAACTCTTATCAATAACAATTTGAATTCTATGCAAGAAAAAACAGACAGCCTGTCTTTACTGGCTAGCAAAATAGGACTTGAAATTAACAAGGACAAAACACAAATAATGAAAATTCCCCTTAAAATGGAAAAAAATTAACATAGAAGGGACAGATATTGAAGAAGTCAATCAATATGCATACTTTGGCAGCTACATAGACCAGGATGGTGACACTAGAAAGGAAGACAGGATCAGAATTGCAAAAGCAACATCGATCTTCAAGAATATTGAGAACATATGGAATTCAAAAGTTATAAGCACAAAAACCAAGTTAAGACTATTCAATTCAAATGTAATATCCACCCTCATTTATGCATGCGAAAGCTGGAAAACAATTAAAGAAATAGAAAAGAAATTAGACTCTTTTGAAAACGAATGCCTAAGGAAAATACTCGGCATCAAGTGGAACGAATTCAAGAACAATGCAGAGATAAGACTGATGACTGAACAACAAGCAGTCTCATAGGTGATCAGGAAAAGGAGATGGACATATGTTGGTCACTTGATGAGAAGAAATGATCAGAGAATCCCAAAACAAGCTATAAACAGGCCAAAGAAAAAAAGAGGCAGACCGCGTGAATTCTGAAGAGGACATTGTTAAGAGAAGCCAAATTAACAGGCATAAAATCCTTTGATGAGGCTGAAAGACTCGCCGAAGACAGGAAATACTGGCGAACTACTTTGCGAGCCCTATGTGACGTTTAACGGCACGGAAAGGATCAATGGTTAACTGATGGGTTCACGATTTGGAGAGGAAATCATAATACTCCAACTTTTATCTGAGTCCATTCAAGAATACGCGCACCATGCCCTATATAGTACTGCAGATACACTTTCTCCATTTCCTTAAAGCACAAAATGCATAGTTCAAGACATGTCTATACTTTTAATATTAATTTGACGATTAATTTAAGAAAGAATATGTTATCATCGATCTAGTGCCATTCACAATATACTAGGAAAAAACTATGTACACACTGAATGAAGTGAAAATTTTTTTTAAAAACCGCTAATATAATAAAGAGAAATACACATTCTTAAAGTGGGCAAGGATAGGCAAAATTGTTTTTTTTCTGTCCATCGGATTAAATAAAATAAACAGAACTGAATAAGAAACTCGCTTACCAGATATTAATAAACACATTGTATTGGCCTCGCCAACTAAAGAATGATTATCGCATCTGTAAAAAAAATCATTTGATTGCATGTTCCACAGTATTGCTGATTTAAACCACCGAAGAAGTATTCTAAATATCAACATTGCTAAATTATGCCAGGAATAATTAAAAAAAAAAGAGTAAAGTGATATTCCTACAGCAAGCAAAAAAGAAAAGAAAAATGACAAAAAAAATTAACTAAACGTAAATTATGACTTTCCATACAAATACGCGTAATTCCAAGACTTCCTGTGAAATCGAGATTACACAGCAAAGAACTAAGAAAAACAATCACTAAATGAGAAAACCGTTTTTTTAAACATAAGAGTATTACGTGAATGAACGTGAAAACAATCATATAAAAATATAAGTGTGCTGAAACAGTTCATAAATACACAGAAAAGAAAGAGTTAACATCCAAGCAAAGGCTACCTTTAAGGGCGCTATAATACACAGACATCTCTCCATGGTGATTATGGCAGTGATCCAGCTACTGAGTTTGGTGAATGCAAGATGCGGCATTGAGCCCGTCATATAAACAACTTCCATCACATCGAAAGGTAAATCTGCTGCCAGAACTGCAGGAGTCACACCCACATTTACCCAGGACAATGTTAACAGACACCCGAGGTCAGATATTGCCAGACCTAATACGACAAGAATAGTACAACGCTTTAGAAATGAAAGTGCATTAAATGTGTTTTAGAAAATAAAACCCTGTGCTGTGCTGCTCTTTATGTGGCAACGATTATTTAAAGCTTTGAACAAACACTTAAATTTTAAATTCTTCTGCTTTCAATGTCGAATGCTCAGCCACATATACAAAGACCTTGACATCATTGGCAAGGAATTCTTAGATTATCTTCGAATTTCTGCTGGTGTATTTACTCCAACAAACAGATTTTCCACTTGCCACTTAAGATTTTTTGTTCCTTTTAATTTGATTCTATGTGTTCTCCACATGCCTTGGGTAATCCTACATCTTTCATCCAATCTTTGAGTAAAGACTGACTAAATATTTGAGCTTATTGCCTTAAACACTGAAAATTCCATTCTCTCTGAAGCAGAATAGCCAGTACAAGAATCTTCCCAGGTAGAAGAAGAACTGGAACTTCAGGACTCCGAAGAACAGGTCGTAGAGCTGATTGAAGTTTTGGATACATTCTTATTTTTAGAGTTGTAGACCATAATATCTCTTTTGCCAAAATAGCATTCATAACTGTGATTTCTTCTCCACTTCACTGAAACGCCAAATCTGAAGGCTTTTGTTTTTTTTTATTTATACCACCACCTTAGATTCTCTGTACAAACATAACACACCGTGTGTGAGCCAATGACTTGTCTTGATCTCCAAGTTACACTTTAAAAAAGGCATAGTAGATTTTCTTAACACAATCTGTAATGTGTCTTAGTATTTTTTAATCATAAACTCTCCACAAATCTAACAGAAATCAAATGATCTTTTCACACAACTCGACTATTTGTTTTTCACAGCTCAAAAATTAGAATGTGATTATCCACCTTATAACACTTATGTGTGTTGACGCTGAATAGAAGAAAATAAAACATCTTGAAAATATCGATTATGCAGAATTGTGAAACTGTTATTCAAAACTGCATGTAATACATGAAAAAGAGTGCATGAAAATACATAAAGAAGAGCTAACATTTTCCACATAGTTTTTTTAATTCATTGATGGCCTGTGTAATATTATAGAAAGTTTAAAAACGTAAACAATCAGTATAAAAGTAATGACTTGTTCCCCGTACCAAGTAGGCTAATGTTGACTGGCTCTTTGAAGCCCTGCCTTGTGAAGCACGCCATGTTTATTATGTTTGTGACAATACCAAAAACATCCACGGCTTGACATAAAACAGCATACATAGCCCACAAGAAAATCGCAGTTGCTTCATCACTTATGAGAGGCGTTTGGGCAACGGGTTCATCTACATTCGTTATATTCAGGTCGTACAACATAACTGATTTGTCGGAATATGATTTGCGACCAAATAAAAGATTAACCAGGTGAATTGTTTTGATTCAGTGAAGCCCCATTTATGACATGACCTTTGGGACACAATTATCAAAATTATTTTACTAATATTTGCATGCATCACTTATGTATCTATACACATATGTAGCGGTGACTGTAAATGGTGAAACAACAACTTAGTTTGACATTAAATAAAGGGTCCGTCAGGGGTGCATAATGTCACAACACGTATTTAACTTGTATACTGAAAATATAATGAGGAATGTTAGAGAAGTTGTAGATAAAGAATAGTTCGATGCCATACACATTGGATGTTATGAAATATTAGAGATTAGATACGCTGATGACACAGTATTACTCTCACCAACACAAAAAGGAATGGAAAAACTAAGTATGCCAGTCAGTAAGAATACTGAAGAGCAAAACCTCTATATTAATGTGAAGAAAAATTATTTGATGGCAACTGACAAAACATATAAGGCAGCTGAAATATATATCAAGCAGGAAACATTGGAAGAGATATAGATTTTTGAATATCTTGGACAATTACTAACTAATAATGGAGATACACAAATGGAAATTAAAAGGAGGACATCTATTGCTCTTCAGAAAGTAAACCACTTAAAGAGGCTGTGGAGAGGAACAGACAGAAGTATAAAAATAAGATTTTTAAGGGCACGTATCTTTCCCATCGGAGCACATGCCTGTGAGACCTGGACACTTAACAAAACAGCTGAGAAACACATAAATGCCTTTGAATGTAAATGCTGCAGAAGAGTTCTTCAAATATGGCCAAAAAAACAGAACAAATAGATCCATACTACACGAACTTAATATTGAAGAAGGCTGGCTAGTAAAGAGGAATAATAAGAAAAAACTTCAATATTGTGGACACAGAAAACCTTATGATAATTTAAAGAAAACCTTCGTGGAAGAATAACTAATGTGAAAAATAAAGAGAAGAAGACCAAGGCGATGTTGGCTGCAAGGCATCGCTGATAATCTGCAAATGGATCTTGCTTACAACCGAGAGGACTACAGGAGAACTGTTAGGGAGGCAAAGTTCCCCAAGGGACATGCAAATGACTGACTGAATATCTGTATGCATAATAACGTACCATTGTTCATTTACTATTTAATTATTATTCCAGTGAAAAGTAAAATATAAAACTTCATAGATAACTATTTATGATCGAAAAATAAATAATTTAAATTTTGAGCATTATTTGTTGTCATTTTGAAAAGATATGATGGTCTTAAAAAAATCTCTGAATTTGACGAAGTATATCAGGATAAATCTGTGATTTAATGTCATCCCTCATTTGTGATGTTCACTGAATATAAAGACGTTGCTAAACCCACAGTTTGTGCAAGTACACACAAACTCACAACGAAATGGAAGTATTTAGATTCCATTCAAATTACTTGTACTTTTACAATTATTTATTCCATATCAAATAGTATTTTATTGTAAGTATACTGAACTTTCAGTAAATGAAATCCCATTTCCAGCCAGAACACAGGATTAGTAAGACATTCATAAATGTGATACGATTAGACAATTTCAGTCAGGAAGTCATTGTAAGATTATGCTTTCATTTTCATCGGTATATACGTCTATTTACGTGAATGTTAGCCATAATTGATTTCAGAAAAAAATATGCTTTACATTTCTTGTTTTATGAGAATTATTTCTCGTGATTTGTGAAGAAAAATTACCATCGTTTCTCCTCGTCTATTTGAGTGCTTGATATGTCAAAACATAGCATTCATTTAACTTTATGACACAGTTGTGTAAAATTATTACACCTCAATAATGCTGTAATTATTAGTCACTCTCACAACGTTTAGTGTCACATATTGCCGATGAGGGACTATTTTGTGCAATTTACTAAATAATATGTACACCTAAGAGAAGTATTCAAATGTTTTACCACTTCTCCTAAAAGTACTGTTTTATTAGTAAAGAACTGGGCATTAATTATTAAATCAAATACTGTAGTGTCAGGCATTATAGGCTTTAGTCTGCTAGTTCTGATCAGCATAGATTCAGATAATGAGTTCAGTTATAACATTATATGGCTGGCTAGAGCAAAGATGACTATAGCCCTTACAATTATAACTCCAAGAAAAAAAAAAGAATCAGAACCGTGTGCCTTTCCATTTCTTTACATCTTACAACCAGGAAGATAGTAAAAACACATCGACATATACTATGCTTCTACACATTACTTGATCGCAAACACCGTATGGTGTCGATAGATTACATTTTTTAATAACTGGAATAAATTACTATTATTATGAAAAATTCAGTCGCATCAAACAGAGGCCATATTATAACTGATTCGTTTCGAAGTATTCCAGTATTTACATAATTATATATGTCATGGAACGTATGTTACTAAAAGAATGGTTCAAGCTATAATATTTTGTATTCTGGTATTTCTCAAATTATATCAGCATGTTATTTTAGACATAATTATATATACCATTGAATACAAGAAATTAATATTATGAGTAAAAATAATGGAAGATTGTGAGTTGTTGATACTAGTAATGAAAGTGCTTTATCGTGCAGTGTCATGTAGCAACTGACAAATTCTACTATCAGTAGAGTAATAACAAGGTTAATGAAAAACAGAGCAAGACAATGATAAAAGGTCTACAAACAAAAGTATAATGACAAGACAATGAGAAAAGACCAAGATACAAGTGTCTGAAAACATGTCTGAAAAAGGAGTAAAAAAAATTAGACAATATATTAACAATGAAATGTTTTAAAACTGGGGAAGTTTTGAGTAAAATAACAAAATGTGTGTTTCTCAATATCATATAGACCGTTACGTAATCTGTAAAACTGTTCTAAAGTTTCTTAAGTCATTATAAGACGTGCCTGTTTCTTGTTTAATTCTCTGGTTAAATGAATGTTTATGATTTTAATATATATTAATTTCGCCATTTCTATCAATTAGATCGTCTAGCTTCTGTGTACGTATTGTACACATTATTCTAGACAGTTTTCATGTTGCACTGTTATTATTAAACCAGCTTGTTTGCCGTATATACTTTATCTAGATGAATATACAATTTTCAACAGCATGTATTTTTCAAAGACCGCAGTGGTCTGATTACATTTAGTCGTTAAATATAGTCTTTTTTTTCAATCACCATGTTGTTGTTTCTTTTGCATGCCTTGAAGTATTTAATTTTGTTCTTTTCCTTTTTTATTTAAACTGGATAGTATGCACAAGTTTTCATTGTTTGATGCAGCTTTTGAAGAAAGAACTGGGTTGATTTTGTATAGGTCGAGTTAGCATTTACGAAAAGTGTAGACATAGTTATATCTACTGTTGAAAAAACATCTGTGACATACATAGACTGACACAGTTAATCGTAATCAGATTATTAAGGGAGGCTTTGAATATCATGAACATCCCAATGTTATAAATCTCAGCCCATTCTCAGATATCATAAATCATAGTTCCATACTCAAACCGACGCATGACTGAAGATGAGCGAGAACCTAGCCATCACATTATGATTAAGTGTCGTCCTAAAATTATATTCATGAACTTGTGGGCGTGATACTGTTTCCGTGCATCACCTACATGTTCTACAGGTATGGATATAGGTGTGAGCTAACACAATGGTCTAATCAAGGGCCCGCGTTTTGTTTTTTGTAGTGCTATATTATTTGAGGAGAGAACTAGCGCCAAGATGTATACTCACGCAAAAAAGTAAGTGTGCAATGCTTTAAAAAGCACCATGAACGTGCTCAGGTGATGACTGAAATAAAATCTGGCACACATTATGTTTGATTATCCAATAACAGATAAAATGATAACTTTCAGGCCAGTCACATGTCGCAAAAAAGTGGAAAAAAACTCACCTAATGTGGCTCACTACCCGAAGAAATGAAAATCAGGGTTTCAATATCGTGTGTGTCCTCCTCTGGCAGTTATCACTGCTTGACACCGCCTTCTCATCGAACCAATGACAAGTTGTATCAATTGTTGTGGCATGTTATTCTATTCTTTTTGCAACGCTTGGGCTAATTCTTGGCGGTTTCCAGGACGATTGTGTCGTCTTCTCAACCTGCGGTCCAGTTCATCCCAAATGTGCTCGATAGGTGATAGGTCCGGTGAAACTGCTGGCCATGGCAAGACAGTAATCTAATGCTGTTGAAAGTGGTCCCTGACCACACGTGCGACATGTGGACGAGCGTTATCCTGCTGTAGTATCACGCCTTGTCCATTAGCATCCAGAAAAGGCATTACGTGGCGTGTAATGATTGCGTCCCTATGTCGTAAACCTGTAAGGTTGCCATTGAGGAAAACTAGGTTTGTTCGGCCAGCATAGGAAATTCCTCCCCAAACCATTACACTGACTCATCTTCTCTTATCCACCTCTAGCACACAGTTATTCGCAAAGCGTTCTCCTCTTCGCCTGTACAATAAAGCACGCCCATCATGGCCTTGCAGACAGAATCTGGACTCATCAGTGAATAGGATCCGTCTCCATTGATGATAAGGCCATGCCACGTGGTGCCTGGCCCAGTTCAAGCGGGTTTGTCTGTGGCGAACTGTCAGTACTGATCTAACTGCAGGCCTATGAGGTAAGAGATTTACCTCTCTGAGTCTGTTCCTCACTGTCCTGCCCGACACACGTCTTACACCTGGAATGTTGCAGGCAGTCCATGTTGCCTGGAGAAACCTGTTACGAAGGTGCATGAGGTGGATGTAGCGGGCTTGTGCTAGGGTGGTAACTCGTGGTCTGCCGTTTCTATGGCGGTCAGCAACGGAACCATTTTGGTTAAAACGACTTTGAAGGCGTGATTTGTGTTTCTGTCAACATTAAAATATTGAGATACTGCTGCTACTGTTGATCCAGCAATTAACATCCCAACAGCTATTTCTCGCTGATGTTCGTTCAATCTTGGCATGATCAAAAAAGATGTTTATAATGGAATTCCACTACTTCTTTCTTCAACGATTACGTGAAGAGATCTCAGAGAACAGAATTACACACTTACCCTCATTTTATCCGTGGTCAGTAACCAATCATGGATCACGCACGTGATTTCACTGGAGCTGTGGTTATCTCCCCATGAATAGTGCGATCAACTTCGTGCAACACGGAGAAGTGGACAACACTCGGACAAAACTGTGTGCCAAATATGATTTCATTTCACTCATGACAACGTAATTGGTGCGCTTGACACCACTGCACACTTACTTTTTTCCGTGAGTATATTTGTTTTCCCAAAACCACGACATTTAGAACAGATGAAACGAGTGCTGCAGATAGATTACGCAAGAGGCAAATAGTTCAGAAAATAACGACAATGAAGTGAGCAAAAGTGAAGAACCTGAACCCTCTTTGGAGGAGGTCAGAGACGTCATTAAGAATCTTAAAAAGGGAAAGAGCCTGGTTGCTTTGCAATACAAGCTGAACTGATAGTTGGGAAAGTAGAATCCGGATAAAAACCACGCTCTGTGTTGGAGGATCTGGAAAAACGAAAGTTTGAGGAAGGATTGGAAGCGCTCAATTTACATATCCCTTCAGAAGACTGGCATTATAAACATCTTTACAAGCTATAGAACTGTATCTCTGATAAGTCATGCAAGCAAGATACCGCTACGAATCATATTGAAAAGGATGAAGGGAAAATTACGACAGCAAATACATTAACTGCAGGTGGGTTTAAGACCAGACACAGAATCATATACTTTACATGAGTAACGTCAAAGAAAAGTGTAACGAGTTTAATGTGGATCTATGCAGCATTTTTATGGACTAACCCACAGCCTTTTACTGTGTAAGACATCAACAGTTATGGCTTGTTATGAGCAATATGTCTTTTCCTAATCATCTGGTACATTTCAGTGCCAAAGTGTACCAAGATCAGCATGCTGTGGTGAAGAGCGACGAGGAAACATCGGGTTGGTTTGTTGTACAAAAGGGAGTAAGACCGGGATGTATCCTTTGTCCATACCTGCTTAACATCTATGCTGAAAACATCACGTTGAATGTAAGAGATCAAAAGGAAATAACTAAGTTTCATTCTTTCTACATCGGGGGCTACACGATTCCAGAAAATAAATACGCCGACGATAATGTTCTTTTATTAAACAGTTCAGAAGGACTGCAAAAGTTGATTCTCTCAAACAAAAAACACAGCGAAGCTCTGGATCTTTTTTTAAGTAGCAACATAACCAAAGTAATGATAATTGACAAAGTGAGTAGCAAATCTAACATTACACTTGACCTTCAAGAGCTTGAACACGTAAATAAATTTGACTAATTAGGCTTAATGTTCACCGTCAACGACAGCCGCACAGTAAAAAACGAAGACAAGACCAGAAGTTGCATCACAGAAACTAGTGGAAACTAATAGTATCGGGCAAAGCACCAACGAGAAAGCAATGCTATGAATATTGATTAACATGGATACCTAACAAATAACTAGAAAGGAGAAAAGCAGGATTTGACTTGAAATGTTACAGAAGGACACTTAGAATATCGTGGATAGAAAGAAAATCAATAAAGAGATACTGATGTAATTAGATGTCACACAAAACTGGGCTTCTAAGCGTTATCAAAATTAGAAAAGTGAAACACCAGATGTGATTGATAAGTTCTCGGCATAAGGAACAACGGATTATCTGTGGACAACCTTTTTTAGGTTATTTCTCAACATAGTCCTCTTGCACGTTTATGCACTTAGTCCAGGGATCCTGGAGCATACGGATACTTTCTTTGTAAAAGTCAGCATCTCGTAGCAGTAGAATGTGGTCTACAGCATGAATGAAGTTATTATCTGAGGCAAATTTCCGACCACTGAGGTCCTTTTTGAGTTTGGTAAACAGGTAGTAGTCCGAAGGGGCCAAGTCTGGGGAATAAGGAGGATGTTCAAGAAGCTAGAAGACGCATTCATGAATGGCAGCCATTGCCACCCCCGACTTGTGAACTGGAGCATTGTCTTGATGAAAGATGACTTCTCTCGTCTGTTTCCCTCGACGCTTTTCCTTCACTTTTTTTTTCGCAGTTAGCGTAATAGGTCCCGGTGACTGTTCTGCCCTTTTTAAGATAGTCTACCAATAGCACACCTTCTGAATCCCAAAAGATGGAAGCCATCAATTTGCCTGCAGACAGAACCACCCTTGCATTCTTTGGAGGTGGGGATCCATGATGCTTCCACTGCTTTGACTGTTCTTTGGTTTCTGATTGAAAATGATGAACCCAAGTCCCATCCATAGTCACAAATTGTTGAAGAAACTTTTCAGAATCTGCAAAAAATGGTCAAGATTTTCTCTAGACATATTGAGACGCTGTCGTTTGTGATCATCTTTAAGAAGCTGGGACCCATCGAGCAGAGACCTTTGTCATTTGATGATCGGTGTGAATAATGACACGAACACGTTTCTGGGCGATCCCCAACTCAGTAGAATCGTACCGCTCAGTTATTCGTTGATCCTCCATTATCATATCATGGATTCTGTAAAACAGAGACCCGGTCACTACAAAAAAAAAAAATGACACGGTACTACTAAAACAGTATTTCTTATAAACATGGAGTCATTCTTCCTGTGTGATGTGACTTGTTTATATTACTGAGCAATAAACTTGTTTGTACATATACTGTTATGTACCGTGACTATTACATTCAGACAATGAGCATTAAGCTCAGAGACTCAACAGACGTTACAATGATATACAGTCTGTAACAGGACAACCCAGGTAACACTGACTCCACTACTCATCAATACACGACATGACCAGTTACATGTAAATCAACAGCTCTACTCCACAGTTGACACTTAACATGAATCCAAACATCACAGGAGTCATCGCCACAATTCAAACAACGTTTAATAATGAAAATACATTTGTTGGATGTATGTTGCACTGATGAAAGTGTAAACTTGATGGACACAATTACAATGAGAATAGAAAAATGGTCTGGACGATTAACATCGCCATGGGACCCTCAGACTAACATGCAACATCAAAAACATACTAAGCTCATATATACCGAAAAACTCCATACTCAATCTTCCAACCTAGAATCACATTTTTGTCCTAAAAAGGACAATCAGACTTACAACACAACATAATAAACTTAACCTTTTTGTCCTAACAAGGACAATCAACTACAAAACAAACATCCTAACCCTAACAATCCCTAACAAACATCCTTTCCAGAGAAAACTCACATACGACATGTCTCTACAACATTCAGACGACAAACTCCTCTCTCAACTCGTTCACACCTCCCGCCTAACCTAAATCACGTGACTCAGTTGTGCCACGGAAACACGTGATACTAACATCGTGCTTAACATAAACAGAATGAGTTGTGGTCTATTTGACCAGGGTTCCTCACAACAATCTGTACAGAATAATATTCTGTTACATCTGCCGGAGGTTTTATCGGTGGTTATCGTTCTTGGTCTTCCTGTACCGTGATCATCTTCCAGACTCTCCCTTCCATGTCTGAACTGAGCTGCCCATTTATTCACTGTGCAGTAAGAAGGGACATTCTCCCCTAGAGTCTCTACCTTATCCTCATTGACCTCTTTCGATGATAAGCTCTTGATGCAGAGGTAGCGAATGACTGCTCGATGAGACATTTTATCCATTTTATCACTTTCTGCCACCCCTTGCCACTTCAGCAGCCTGTAGAAAAAATTGGGCGCAGTTAATTTCTTGAAACTTGGTGTTTACTGTGGGTTTAAAGAATTTGTACCTTATGCCGAGAACTTATCAATCACCCCTTGTACTTCGGCCACATGAAGGGACACAAAGGTTTGGAGAGGTTGATACTGGAAGGCATAAGTGCCCGGCTGAAGATACATTTGACGACGTCGCTGCAGGTGGACTCAGGACATCATGGAAAGTTTGATTGTGTCACTGAGAGATGGCGGTCAACCTGCGATAGATATCACTGCATTCAGGAAAGCAATGAGAGGGACACGTCACATGAAGAAGACTGGTGCCAAAATGAAGTAGAAGAATAGAACACAAAAGGCTCAGATCTTTCCCCCAGTAAGAATGCAGTTTACTGATACTGTGGGCTGTTACGTAAATAAGATATTTTTAGATTCAGAATTTAGACAAAACGCAAGAGAAATGATTCTCAACAACTTCCACAATGAGATCGCATAGTCCTGATTCAAACAAGACAAGAGTTTTACTTCCAGAAATAAAAATAACATACACTTTACTATAGTTACTGAATGTAGTGCATTTTTTCTGGAGACTCTATTATTTGAGAAAAACCTGTAGTATATTCATGTAGTGTTTTCTTTATATAAACTCACAGACATGCCCTCGGACACCAACATATATTTATATGTGTGCTTTTGTATGTATGTGTGTATAAGAGTGATGAGAAGCTACAGGATATACATATTTAAATATTTTATTTAAAAAAATTTAACTCTTATCTTGTATGATAATTTATTGTAAACTGTATGAAAAGTGCTCTCTTATATCTTTGACACAAATTTATGAAAACTATACATACTTAGTCAAACTATACATGCTTAGTCACACTATACATACTTAGTCAAATTATAAATACTTAGTCAAACTATACATACTTAGTCAAACTATACATACTTAGTATACAAAAATAGAACATCAATTCCAGCGCATCTATTGCGGTATGACATTTTATATCACAGACAGTGAAACAACATTTTGTTCGTGATTATCACAGGAGTTTCAAACGTTTACCCCAAATTTCTGCTTTGGATCTTTACAGGGCATCTGTCTTTCTGTCACTCTCCCAACCACCCCCCACACCATCTCATCTTTACCTCCCTTATCAAACTCCGATACAGATTTAAACTACTTCTAGCTTATTCATTTCTGAGCTTCCTTAAATCATCATCTCAGTTATTATGTTTTACGTGGATCTTATTTTGCCCTACAGAAGAAACACTAATATTATTGGCGGGAAACAAATTATCTGCGTCCAGGATATGTCTATGTCTCCTCCGTTCTGGTCCTTGCAAGACTCGCAGAGTAGCCACATTAATTGTCCAAGTCAGAAATCGTTATAAACTGTCGTGTTGACAATGCCAAGGAAACATTTATATTTGATCATTTTGTCATACCCAAGGTCCCCAGTAGATTTGTGTAAGTTGAATCAAAACTCCCTCCCCCCCATTCAACCCACCACCATTTTTCTGTTCTCATTCACTACGATCCCCGCTTCAGGCAAAACCTTCCAGGCTCACCATTAGAACAGGGACATATTGTTAGGCTTTCTTTATTTACAGTATTGCTAAGAGTGAAGGGAAATATTTTATTAGTTTTAGTTTCTTTTCCCAAAACTGATTAAATTGTTACATACGTGTCATATCTGCAGAATGGCTAAAGAGAGAGAGAGAGAGAGAGAGAGAGAGAGAGACAGAGACAGAGACAGAGACAGAGACAGAGACAGAGAGAGAGACAGAGAGAGAGAGAGATGTGAAATATAACAGAATGTCGAAAAGGTCTGGGTGACAACATTCTTCGACCTATGAAATTAAGGATCAGTAAATCTCACCCGACCCTTGCAAGATTTTGATACCAGCATTTATCTCACACTAGATACTGACATCTTTATGTTTCGATGCAATCATTATTTAAAGTTTATTTATTTACTATATCTTCCATCATTAGACACACATCAGAGAAAGATATATCGGAATCTATATACGAGCTTTTCAGGATATTAAATTGAACAAATTAACAGTTGGTCATATGTTACCAAAAACGTTAAACAGCTTTCAATGCACTAGAATCAACCTACATCTACTTTCCTGCATAAATTCCACTTTTTTTCTCGCACTACCGAATTTCGGTATTCTTTGGAGACTGACATGCACAGAACGCTGTGTAATGCATCTCTGTATTTTATACTCATATGATAATATATAAAAATGTTCGTGGAGGAATTTATCGACTCTCCTAAAACACCTATACCAAAGATCACTACGCCGATATTCATGTGTTCCCCGTTGATTGTTAGGCTGGTCTGAAATGTATTCACAAGCATAATAATGGCCAAAGGAACGAAGCTGGATATGAATAGAGTTGAAATCATCACAACCATCTTGGCCACCTTCATGTTACGGTTGTTGACATCATCTTGCGATGCGGTAGTCTTCCTCCACTTTGTTCTTCTACGAAGACTGATAACCAAGATTACCGTACACACAGTCACAACGACAAAAGCTGCAAAGGGCATGAAGAAGTTGTTGATTCCGTAGGAAATCTGCTCTACCATTAAATGATCTGAACTGGAGACTATACCAATAATAGTTCTGTTCCGTTGTGCAGAAAATTTGATATCTAATCTGTCGACGAAGTAAATAGGCAGTCCAGTGAATATAAGAATGATAAACGTGCAAACAATGACGACAGACACTCGCCGTGGCGTGACGATACTTTTCACCTGGATATTATAAACGTAAAACGTTAATGATATTACAAAGATAGTGTAAATACAAACTGTAGTTCTGTAACGTGGCTACAAAGATGAGGATCATATGTAAAGATAACTGAAAAATGTGCCAAAAGACAATGTGCTTTATGATGATTATGTGATGAAGAATATTTCAGTAGAGTGTATAAGCGTGTTGTATGATTCCATTTTACCCATTATATATATATATATATATAAGTGAATATTTATTTTCTGTGTATTACACTACCATTCTGGATGACCACATAATTAAAAGGAAGTTGTGTTTGTAGCTCTGATCAGAACCACGTGAAAAATAAAACGTTATCGTTGAAATAAATAGTACTAAAATCCCTACAGATACTTCTTTTACCACAATAACAAGATTGAACAAATAACAATTAGCACTAGCTATGGTGATACTAGCCGCTAACTCGATGGTATGAGCAGTACCTCAACACTTCGATGTTCACAGAAACATTTTATCATTCATGTAAGCCAGTTTCAACCAAGATAAGTCCACTGCAGATAGTCACAGAAGCGGCAGACGACGAGTTACGGCCCCTCACAAGACTGCTACATCCGACTCATGCAACTTCGAGCAGGTTTTTTTCTGGCAACATTGACAGTCTGGTACATTCCAGGTTTAAGACATGTGTAAAACAGACTCAGATAGGCAAATATCACCTTACATGTCTGCAGTTAGACCAGTACTGACAGTTCGTCATAGACAAGCCTCTTGACTTCAGCCAAGGCAGCACTTTTCATGGCCTCATCATCGATTGAGACAGCTGGATTCTGTTTGGTGATGAGTGCAGATTCTGTGTTGCAAGGCAATGATTGGATTGGTTTGGTGTACATGCATCAAGGAGACAGTTTTGCCGATGGCTGTGTGCTATAGAGAGACAGGATGAAAGGAGGCAATATAATGGTATGGTATGGGAATTTCGAATATAGCCAGAACAAACCTTGATCAATGGCACCCTGACGGGTTCACGATACAGAGATGAAATCATAACAACCCACGTAAAACATTTTCAGTGTAAATGGATCAGGCATGCCACTTCAGCAGCACGATGTTCATCAACATGTGCCACTTTCAGCAACAGGAGATTGCTGTCTTAACATAGTCAGCTGTTTCCCTGGACCTGTTCACCATCGATCACGTGTGAGACGAACTTAATCGCAGACACCGAAGACGACAAAGGTTTCCTGAAAACCCCCACTGTTGTAAGAATAACATGATTCAACAACGGATATAACGAGTAACTGGCTCGATGTGAATAAGCTGTCAACCAGTGCTGTACTTAAATAATGATTTTCCCTGACTGAGTTATTCTCTATATTTCACACCACTTTCACTGATATCAAACTGACCACTCTGTCTGTTACTCAGCCATACAGTGCATCAATTTTTATTTTAGTTCGTCCAAGAACACGTGCACAATGCTGCAAACATATTTTTTTATTTCGTGAGAACACAAAATGCATCGATCGTGTAAGACATATACATGCTTTTAATATTAATTTTACAATTGCTTTACAGAAGGAAGATATTATCAGCGACCTAATATCATTCACAATATACTAGAAAAACTAAATCCCTATACATACTGAATGAAGTGAAAATTGATTTAAAAAGCCCTTATAATAAAGGATAATACACATTTCTGAACTGGACAGAGAATAGTCAATGTTTTTTTTTTCAGCGCTAAAGGAGTAAATAAATTAAAAAGAACAAAATAAGAAACAGGCTTATCAGGCATATATAAACAGCATTGGATTGGCCTCGCCAACTGGAAGAATGATTACCGCTTCTGAAAAGAAAACTATTTAAGGATAGAGTGCACGTTTCACAAAATTGGGGATTTAAGCCATGGAAGAAGTATTCAAAACAAAACATTGCTAAATAATGAAAGAAATAATCATATAAAGAAGAGTAATGTGACATTCATGCAGCGATCAAAAAAAAAAGGTCAAAGAAGTAGCTCAACATAAATTATGACTTTACAAATAAATGATTCCAATCTATAGTTTGAAAAAGAGAGCACTAAGGAAATAAATAATAGAAATAACCAATAAATGGGGACAATATCATAAAAACAATAAGAGCATTACAGGAATGCACATGAAAACAATCATAATGAAATTATAGGTGTGGTGGAACATTGCATAAATCCACAAACACAGAGCAACAATACAAGGAAAGGCTACCTTTAAGGGCGCTATAATACACAGACATCTCTCCATCGTGATTATGGCAGTGATCCAGCTACTTAGTTTGGTGAATGTAAGATGTGGCATTGAGCCCGTCATGTAAACAACTTCCATCACATCGAAGGGTAAATCTGCTGCCAGAACTGCCGGAGTCAGACATACATTTACCCAGGACAATGTTAAAAGACACCCTAGATCAGATATTGCCAGACCTAATACGGAGAGATAAGTATAACTCTTTAGAAATGAGTGTGCATTTAATTTGTTTCATAAAGCAAAACCCTGTATTGTGTTGTTCTTCATGTGACAACGATTATATACATTTTTGAACAAACAATTCAACTTTACATTCGTGTGCAATCAGTTTCGGATGCTCAGCCACATAGACAAAGAACTTGGCACTTCTGGCAGGAGAAGGTCATAGTTTTTCTTCCTATTTCTGCTGGTATATTTCCTGCCTCCACGACTGCACCCGGCGCTAGACCTACCTGATATTCTTCTTTCGGGCACCAGCTAAGTTTTAGATGAACTCATATTGCGAACTTCTCTTCAAATTATGTTAAATTATTCACGTATTCGCAAGTAATTTTAGTTTTTCAAACATTATACGAAATAGTACTAGTTTTCGGGACATCTTTCAGATTACAATGACCTTCAAAATTCAAGTCGGCAGTACACTCCTCTTCTCCAATTCTACACGAATAGCGTATATTTCACTTGTCACTTAAGTTTTTGTGTTCCTTGTAATCTTGATGCTAAGAGTCCTTCAGAATCCTTGGGTAATCCTAAATCTCGAACCAAATCTTTGAGTAAAGACTAAGTGAAGAACTGAGGGTCATAGTTTATACATTGAAAGTCCACTTTTCTTTTAAAAAGAAGAGCAAGTAGAAGAATCTTATGAACTCTCAGGTACAAGAAGAACTGGAACTTTAGGACAGTGGGGAACAGGTCGTAAAGCCGATGGTTGTTTTGAATACAAAATAAAATTGTTAGTTTTAGTGATGTAGCCCGAATATCACAGCTGTCAAAATAGCAGTCACTGCGATTTCTTGGCTCTGGCCTTACCACTGAAACGCCAAATCTGAAGGCTTTTGTTTGTTGTCCAACCTCCTCAGATGCTCTACACAAAAAGAAAGCACAACTCTTGTAGAGCCCATGATTTGTCTTGATCTACAAGTTTCCTTTCAATATTCGTAGTACACTTTCTTAAAACAATCTGTACTGTTTATTTGATGTTTTTTTTATCATAAACTCCCCACAAATATAACAGAAATTTTCTGAGCAGTTCATACACTTCGGATATTTGTTTTTCTCACTAGAGATGAAACCTTCGATGATGACTATCTACTGTATATGACGTCCGAATGTTGCAACTGAAAAGAACAAAATATAAAGATCTTGAAAATATCGATTATATAGAATTATGAATGTGTAAAATAAACTGTATTAATTGTGCCATGTTCTTCTAATACAACACATGAAAACACATATACAACAGCTACATTGGTGGCCTGTGTAATATTATAGAAATTAAAAAAGTAAACAATCAATATAAAAGTAATGACTTGTTCCCCTTACCAAGTAGGCTAATGTTGACTGGCTCTTTGAAGCCCTGTTTTGTGAAGCACGCCATGTTTATTATGTTTGTGACAATACCAAAAACATCCACGGCTTGACATAAAACAGCATACATGGCCCACGAGAAAATTACAGTTGCTTCATCACTTATGAGAGGCGTTTCGGCGACGGGTTCATCTACATTCGTTTTATTCAGGTCGTACAACATAACTGATTCCTCAGAATAAGATGTGTGCCCAAATAAACAAAAGATTAGCAGGAAGAGTTCGTTTGATTCAGTAAAGCCACATTTATGACATGACCTTTGTAACAAAATTATCAAAATTAATTTCTTAACGTCTGCGTACAGAATAACGTTCAATTGATAATTTACTATGTAATTATTATTCCAATGAACAATAAAATATAAAAACTCATAATAACTATTCATTCTCGACAAATACTCTTTTACATAATTTTTTTATCATATTGATAAGATGTGATGCTCTATATACGAAGTTTGACGAAGTAGCTAGTGTAACTCTGCGATGTGCTCCTACTCCACAGCTGTGAATGATGTTGCTAAACCCACTGTTTGGGTAAGTACACACAAACCCAATACGAAATGGAAGTATTCAGACTCCTTTCACATTACATCTACCCTTAGTATTATCTATTCCATATCATATAGTCTTTTAATGGAAGTATACTGAAATTTCACTAAATGAAATCCCATTTCTAGCCAGAATGAAGGATTCGTCAGACACTGATTAATGTGATGCGATTAGACAAAGTCTGACTGAAGGTCATTGTAAGATTATGTCATCATTTTCCTAAAGATGTATGTATATGTACGTGAATGTTAGCCAGAACTGATTTAAGAAAAATATAAACAAGCAACAATCTGGGATTTCAATGAGAACCGTTTATGTCTGAGTTCAGAATCATTGCTACGTGGTTGCCTCAGAAGTCTCCCTTGTCAACTGTACTATCCAATGTGTGCTGCCTTGGCCTTGCCTGTTATTTAAAAACGTGTGAGAACATTAACCTATGCGGATGATATACTAGCATATGAACATTTGAAGTATAGATAGCAACTGGCTTCAAGAATGCAGATCAGGTTGGACCAGAAAACATCCTGGTGTGACAATAACACTGCGGTGATAAACCCAGAAAAAGCCAGTATCCTGTGGTGATCGTTAAATAACAGAATTGTAGGATCTGCAGTTCCGATTGTGAATTGTCAAGGACAAGATATTAAGAGAACCCATTGATATGGTAACTAGTGATCATATTTGATCGTTCATTGTCCTTTGCACACCTTGTGGATAATTCGATACAAAAAGCCAGAAAAGAGTTGGGAGAGGATAGGTTAGTGGCCGCCGAGGGCTTCCCACAGAGCACTCTCTTCTTATGCATGAGCTGGTACTATCATCTTTGGAATAAGGTCATGGCTTTCTTACCCCGTCCATTGCACAGATGGATAAATTAGAGCGTGTACAGAACGAGGCAGTGAGAGTGGTCGTGGGGTCCACGAGGGATACCCCGGTGGCGGTCATCAGCTTTCTGCTTGATTTGCTGAGTGTGAAGTCTGAACACACGCTCAGGTCAAGGCATACATCAGGGTTGCTGGCATGAAGGATCATCCTCTCCATAAGGAGCTGGGATTGATACAAGGAAGACGCATCAAACGGGGCAGATCTTGGATGGCTGAGACGGAGGATATAATGTGTGCAATCTAGAAGAAGTTTCCACAGGTCATGACTGGTTATGGGTACAGGACCGACCTCAGCTAACAAAAGTTAGTATACAGAAGGCTCGTGACTGTCGAGACTGGAAGCATGTAGCAGTTGAACTTTGGGTTCAAGATCTCATCCAGCATTACTGTGGGTCTTACGATACGATACTATATACAGGTGGCTCAGTGAATCGGAACAGCAGAAGTGGTTGGGGTTTTGTTGCCTACCGAAATGAATGAGTCATGACTCAGTGTTCGGGAGCTTTGAAGTCAGCACATCAAGCATGCGAATGGAAATTGCGGCTGTGTCGGCGACGAATGAATGGTTATTTGCTAATGATGTGGTTAATGGTGTCATTGTGACTGATTCACGGGATATGTTTCGTAAGACTGTGAAGAATTTGCTTCTAAAAGAATGCACGTAAACAGCCAACATTTGACAGGAACTATTAGCAAACAAACTCTTGGATGGATGCTGCGGTATGCGACGGAGTATATATGGAGCTGCCCTGAGTACAGTGAACTAGGAATCTGACTTTTGAACTTCGAACTTTGTTTATCGTGATTTGTGAAGAACCAATTACCATCATTTCTCTGCTATTTTTCAGTGTTCGCTGTTTCAAAACGTAGCTTCATTTAACTTTAAAACATAGTTTCATGGGATTATTACACCTCAAGAATGCTATAATTTGTATTCACTCACATAGCGTTTACTGTCATATAAAGCTGATGCGAAAGTAGTTAGTGCAGATTACTAAATAATATGTACAAATATGCGACGTTTTGAAGGTATTTTTACCACTTCCTCAAAAACGTTTATTTGTAAGGAACTCGGCATTAACTTTAAGATCATATACTGTAAGTGAAACATGATAGTCTTTAGTCTTCTGGTTATGGCAGCACAATTCAGATAAAAAACAAAGTTACATTAAAAAATTATATGTTTAGTTAAAGCAACAATAATTTTAGCCTTTTTATGTATACGCTATAGCATCAAATTACAAAGTGTCAGAACCATTTGCCTTTCCATTACATTAAATCCTACAGTTAGGAATATTCCAAAATACCTGACATATACTGTGATCGCACACATTACTTACTAGCAAAAATCATGTCGTGTAATTTGATTATATTAAAAAAAATAACTGGTAAAATATCACTATGATGAAAAATTCAGTCTTACCAAATAGAGACCATATCATCACTGATTTGTTTCGAGGAATTCCAGTGTTTACATAATTATATATGTCATGGAGCGGTTGTTACTCTAATAATAGGTCACGATACAATATTTTGAACTCCGATATTTTCCAGATTATATCAGTATGTTATTTTAGACATAATTATATATATACGAAGTATATATAAGCGTTAAATACACATTTTTCGGAAATTGAAGAAAGTAATACGTACAAACAATGGAAGACTGTGAGTTGTTGATACTAGTAATGAAAGTGTTTTATCGTGCTGTCATGCAGCAGCTGACAAATCCTGCTATCAGTAGAGTAATAACCAGGATGGGAAAAACAGAGCAAGACAATGATACAAGGTCTACCAACAAATGTATGAGGACAAGGCAATGAGAAAAGACTGAGACATAAGTGTCTGAAAACAGTTCCGAAAAAGATTCAAGAATTTAGATGAAAAACGAAATGTCTAGACACTTTGAGGATGTTTTGAGTAAAATAACAAACTGTGTATTGCTTAATATAATATACACCATTACGAAATCTATCAAAATGTTACAACACTCCATCAGGTGTCTAATGTTTCTTAAGTATTTTTAATAAGATTTCCCTGTTTCTTCTTTAATCCTTTCATTAAATTAATATTTACGATTTTAATAGATATTAAGTTCGCCTTCTATGTCAGTAAGTTCGTCGACCTGGCTTATGTGTATGCACTGTACAAATGATTCTAGATAATTTTCATTTTTATTGTTATTATCTGACTAGTCTGTTTGTCGTAGATACTTCATCTAGATGTATATAACATTATGAGCAATATGTAGTCTTCACAAGCCCCAGAGATTTGATTACATTTAGTCTTTACATATAGTCGTTTTGTAATCATAATTTTGTTATTTTCTTTCCACGCCTTGAAATATTTAATTTTTTTTCTTTTCAGTTTTTAAACTGATGGTATGGGCCAGTTTTATTTTCATAGTTTGATGCAGCTTTTGAAGAAAGAATTCGGTTGATTCTGTGTAGGTCGAGTTAACATTTATCAAAAGTATAAACATATGTTATCTGCTGCTGAACAAATATCTGTGACATACATAGACTGGCACAGTTAATTGTAATCAGATCACTAAGGCAGGCTTTGAATGACATGGACATCTCAGTGTTACATATGTCAGCGTATTCTCAGCAATCATAAATCACAGTTCCACAGATAAACGACGCTTGAGTGAACACAAGCCAGAATCTAGCCATCACATTATGATTAAATATCGATCTGAAATCAGATTCAGTATTCGTTGGAGTGATACTGTATCAGTGCATGACCTACACGTTCTACAGGTAAGGAAAAAGGTACCAGCTAATCTCAGGTTAAGATCTCTTCAAGGTTCCTGCTATAGATACCTACTGGTCTGCTGACCACTTCATACCAAAGAACATACATCACTTAGGTGATACAAATTCGCAGACTTTAAGCCTATATGAAACAAATAAATGTTCAACAGCATCAAAATCTTTTCATTCCACTATTAAATTTTCATTTAGGTAAAGTCAAATTTACAGAAAATTAATCCAATGATCAAAATCTTTTCATTCCATTATTAAATTTCATTTAGGTAAAGTCAAATTTACAGAAAATTAATCGAATGATGTTTATCAAATGGATGATATGTTTATAGTCATTTTTGCGGTTGTCTTTGCAATTTGTGTATGACATATGACACATATACCCGCAGTGGATTATAAGGAGTTAGTAGACTAACTAGCACCCGCTGCACGTGTCCATCATTTTTCAAGATGTCAAACTGGCAACTGGAAATGTTGACTCCGTTCCCTAGATAGCACAGCCGAGTAGTGTCTTTTTCTCTAAACATTTACTTGATGTTTGTGTCCGTGTTCAGTATCATGTTTCGTTCTGTCTAACCGACATATTCACCTGTCAGACCCGTCTACAATGTAACACATAAACTGTCTTTCATCACTTTGCCAATAAAACTATATTTCACCTTGTGGCCACTAAAACCATCTTTCATCATTTGGCAATTAAAACTATCTTTCACCATTGGCCATTAACATTATCTTCCATCGGGTGGCCACTAAAACTATCTTTCACCACTTGGACTTTAAATCACTTAGGGCAGATGATTCATCATAGAGAGCCGTGTTTTGTTTTTTTTTTTTGCAGTGCTATATTATTTGAGAAGGGAACTAGCGCCAAGATGTATTTGTTTTTCTGAGAACCACGACATCTTGAACACATTGAAAAAGTGCTGCAGATAGCTGTACCACTAGCAAATAGTTGAGAAAATAATGACAACGACGTGATTGTAAACAAAGAACCTGAACACTGTTTGTATGAGGTTAGAGACTTTGCGGACGACATTTGTCTACTGTCAAGAAGCCACAAAGATGTTCAAGATAAAGTAAACAAGCTAACTCAGAATGCAAATAACATAGGACTAAAGATCAACGTAGGAAAGACAAAGTTAATGAAGCAAAATGTGAACAACAGAAATGAACTCAGAGCAGATAGCAAGTTAGTGGAGGAGGTCAACGAATTTGTATACCTTGGCAGCAGAGTAGTAGAAAATGGAGACAGCACAGAGGACACCAACAGCAGACCTACTAGAGCAAAACAGGCTTTTGCAATGATGCAAACTATATGGAAATCTAAAAAACAAAGCAAGCATGAATCAGGATATTTAAGAGTAATGTTCTAAGTGTACTACTCTATGGAAGTGAATGCTGGAAAATCATCAAAACCATAGAAAACAAGTTGAATTCTTTCCAGATTAAATGTCTACGAAGAATTAGAAAAATATTTTGGCCAAACACCATAAGAAATAACATCTTGTTGGCAGAAATGCAGATGAAACCACTGACAACAATTATTGAGGAAAGACGCTGGCGATGGTTGGGACATGTGCTCCGAATGACTGACAACTCACTACCATAAATAGCACTAAGATAGATACCACAGGGGAACAGAAGTAAGGGTAGACCAAAAGAGACATGGAGAAGAACAATAGAAAGGATGTTGAGCAATTGAGGGCTCACCTGGGCAAGAGCACAAAAAAAAGGCGAAGGACAGGCATTTGTGGAAAACTTTTGCCGAAGCCCCATGTGCCCTGGGCACTTAAGATTCAGAGAGAGATTGAGAGAAAGAGAGAGAGAGAGTAGTCATTAAGAACCTTAAAAAGAGGGACACCCTGTTTGCGATGGAGTATACCAGTATATAGAATGTTAGAATGTAAGATAGATAACTCATCTGAGAATTGGAAAAAAATAATAGAGTTATCTTCAAAAGAGGTCAGCTATTTGTGAGTAGAGTCCTCTCGCGTTCTCTCATCTTTCACGTGCGATTCATGGGTCCAGATAAGGTATGACAAAGTAAGTTCGGGTGAGAGAGAAATTATATGACGTAGGCAGAGTTGTGTTTTGTGTATCGCCTGGAAAAGACGTAGATTTAGGTCGTTAGAAATTGTAGTCGTTAGAAAGGTAGTTGTTAGTGAAATAGATGTAGAAATAGAGTGTAGTAGGATGTTCTGATGGCGACAAACGTCTGCCGGGAACATATGTTCTGTCATGGAATTGTAAATTACGTCCAGTCTTGTGTTCATGGAGTTTGTTGATGCCTTGTCGTCCTCGTCATATCGCTCATCGACTCATCGTCACCCCGAGCATCATTAAAGTAACTTCAAATTTTAAAGTTGCTGCTTCTGTATTTGCTGTTTCCACTGAGAGAGAATGAACCTGGGAGCAAGTAAGTCTGTGAAATGAATATCAAAACAGACGCAAAACAGATGTGAGACAAAAGCTAACAGTAATATCAGAAAGAATATTATTACAGTGGACAATAGTGGGAATTTATAGAGAGATGAATAATTATAAGCAACAAGTGTAATTCTATACATAAGCAGAAGAGCTGAAGATAGAATCTACGAGAATCCTGCTTCAAGTGGTGCTCGCGACTGGCACTGTCTTTTACGGCCAACAACAACAACAACAACAACAACAACAATATCAGAGATGACACTGCTTCCATTAGTGCTGACTTTAGACTCTGTTGTACATGTTCTACATTACTCCTTCGTAAAGCAGAGTCTAGACGTTTTCTGTCATGGCCAACTGTTTTAATTGGGGGCAATGATCAGCCCTGTACCTCACGGAAAGCTTGTACAGTCTTACCTTGTAACCGGCACTATGTTAAGGCACTATGCCAAGGCTGCAGTGCGGCGCACGTGCCTTGCGCACTTCGTTACAGACTTTTTGGATTATATCCTTGGATTACGCATTCTTCAACGTTTCGTGATTGCTGTTTTCACAGTACTGCATCCGGAAATCTGCTACAACAGGTTACATTCGCTATGTAGATTTATTTTCTTGTATTTCGCTTTCGTAACAAGAAAGAGTTTCCAGTTTTACAGATACGGGCACTAAGTTTTTTCGTGCTCGTATAGCCACGACATTTTCCACGGGAATTGTGGCACTAGTATCTGTCGGATAGCCATATGTTGCAGTGACGGTCTCAAGGAGTGCCTGTGCCTTCTTGCTGTTTCCTAAGGGGGCCAAGCTTGGGCCCTATACTTGTCTGCATGGAGATGGGGCCAATCCCTGGCTCTCTTGTTAATCTATGGGAAGAGGCCAGTCCCAGGCTCTCCAGACTAAAAGTTGCTGTCCTGTGTGCTGTTTGCCTTACCTGAGTGGAATCGTTTGGAACTTGGATTATTGCTGTGAAGTTCCAGTCTCAGACAGTTGTCTGTTCGTGGTCGATAGCTGTCGAGGGGAGGTCAGCTGTCGCTGCTTATCTTGTTACCATAGCAAGCTTAGTATAATTTCAACTATGAACCCTGTTTATTTTCATCTGAACTGAACGGGATTATATAGAACATATATCTTTTATTGCGTTGACATTCCTAGCACTTATGGAAACAATTATCAGGATAGCAGAGTTGTCCCTTTTGTGCACTGACGATATGAAGAGTATGCTGGGTGGAGTATCATCGATTTCAGTGGTTTATTTTGGACATTATTATATGAACATTTTTGTTTTAGAATATTTGTACTGAATCGTGTTTCTTCAGTAGTAGTATTTTTTTGGATAGAGATATAGAGGTTATATATTAGAAAAATTGTTATTGAGAATTTCTTACAGGTCATAGATTCGACGTTGTCTGAATGGGACATATAATACAGAGAGCAGGTATCTGTGTTCCAAAGGAGAGAAATTGGTACCTGAATGCCTTGCTGTGAGACACATGCCTTTATCTGAGATATTCTGCTTTGGTGGTTATATAGTTCATGGAGAAAAACCCACCAGTTAGTGATTTACAGAACAGATGGAGAAGTCTTTACAGTTAGAACGAGCTTAATGCTTACTGATTGGTAGTTGTAGAATTAGGCGTTATATAATTCGGTTGGAGTATGAAGGAGGTTTGTCACATATATATGTGCTTCCTCTTGATGTTTACCTCGCCCGACACATGCAGTGCTTACATGGGGTCACGACTATGATAGGTTTATGGCAGGGGTCTTGTGTAGACCTAGTTATTCCATTTTGGGCCCGTACATATAGTACATAGTATATAGTCCTTTGGGAGGAATTACTGTAAGGCGGATTGCCTTTTACTCATTTTCCTGTTCTGTGCATGTTGCGGATAGTCTCATGCGACAGATATAGGTTGAATTGTTATGATACCCGTATGCACATAACATATTCTGCTCATGTTGCGAGTAGTCATATGTGACAGATATGAATGGTTTGTTATGAAGAGTGCATATGTTATACTCTACAACCAACTTATGTCGTTCAATATACACATGAGAGTAATTTTTTAATAGAGTACAAATATACCAGTATATCTGCTGTCTATAAGTAGATATTGAATTAAAATAGAGAAATTGTAGACAAGTGAGAGAGTAAGAAATCTCTTTATGTCTGAGTTATATTAATGGATTGGAAGAAAAAAAAATTCTAAATGGGTGAACTATTGAGTTCATTATCCCTGAACGGTTTAAAATTCGCTCGGTACACCTTTTGGGTTGGACCAAGATTGTGTTGGACGACAGTGGAGTACACTCGATTAAGTCTCTGCTTAGGGGGATATATATATATATATATATATATATATATATATATATATATATATATATATAACACTGAGTTTGATTCTTTCACCATCGGGGGCCCTCAAGATTGCATGAATTAGATACATCAATGATGTTGTCATTGTATCAGACAGCTCAGAAGGACTGCAGCAGTTGACTCTCTCAACCAAAAGACGCAGTGAAGCCTATGATTTATTTTTAAACAGAAACAAAACAAAGTAATGATACTTGACAAAATGAGAAGCAAACACAAATTTGCATGGGAAGCAGCAGAGCTTGAAAATTTAAATGAATTTAGACATCTAAGTTCAGTCATCACCAACAATGCGGCCGGACAGTAAAAATCAAAAGAAGACGACAGTTGCATCACAGAAACAAGTAAAAATGAAAAATATCTGGCAAAACTCAAACAAGAAAACAACGCATTGTATACTTCCAGTGGCAACATACGGATGTGAAATATGGGCACTAACAAAACACTAGAAAGGAGAATACAGGCATTTGAATTATAGAAGTGCACGAATGGAAAGAAAATCAAATAAGGAGATATTGAAGGGATTCGCTGTCGCAGACAAATGGCTAGTAAACATCAAAATTAAAACGTTGAGATACTTTGGCTACATCGAGACACATAGAGGTTTGGAGAGGTTGATAGTACAAGACACAGTGCCCGACGACCTCGCTGCAGGTGAAACTTAGGACATCACGGAAAGTCTGAATGTATCATTCCGATATGCCGGTCAACTTACGCAGGACCGCATTGCATTCATGGAGACCTTGAGAGGAACTTTCTGGAAAGGATATGTCACATGAAGAAGATTGGTGCCAAAATGAAATAGAAGAATAAAACACGGAAGACTCAGGTCTTCCACCCTCCCTTTAAGCATTCTGTTTACTGATACTGTAGTCTGTTATGTAAATCAGAGATTGACAGAGTCAGTTGTTTAGTTGCCCGACAACTTCCAATCAGAGATATCATCCTCCTGATTGAAACAAGACAAGGAAGGTCATTAACATGTCAGTGAACTTTAGTTTTATCCCAAGAAAAAATGATATCATATATATATAACAAAATACTCATCTCTTGTACAAAACTCTTAGCTAGTATGATAATTTATTATAATATCCCAGCACAGTGCTCTGGTATGTTTTTTATACAAACATAAGAAAACTATACACACTTAGTAAAAAGATATAACACTAATTCCAATTACACTATTACGGTATCGCTTTTTAAATGACAGACGGCGAAACAATAATTTACCATTGATTATCGCGGGATTTTAAATCTTGTACCCCAACTTTCTCCATTGGTTCTGCAGAATATTTATCTTTCTCTCACAATCTCATCTCTATTTCCCTTATCACACTCCGATGCAGATTTAAACTACTTTTAACTTACTCTTTTCTCACCTGGTTTAAATTATCATCTCAGTTATTATGTTTTACGTGGATCTTATTTTGCCCTACAGAAGAAACACTAATATTATTAGCGAGAAACAAATTATCTGCGCCCAGAATATGTCTATGTCTCCTCCGTTCTGGTCCTTGCAAGACTCGCAGAGCAGCCACATTAATTGTCCAAGTCAGACAATCGTTATAATCTGTCTCGTTGGCAATGCGAAGGAAACATTTATATTTGATCATTTTGTCATACCCAGGTCTCCAAGAGAAGTTTTGTAAGTTCCAATCTACCACCATTTTTCTGTTCTCGACCACTACGATCCCCGCTTCAGGCAAGGTCTCCCATGCTCACCGTTAGAACAGGGACGTATTGTTACTAAGAGTGAAGGGAAATATTTTATTAGTTTTTCTTTAGTTTCTTTTTTCAGAACTGATTATTTTGTTACATTCGTGGCACATCTGCAGAGTGGCTGAAACAGAGAGAGAGAGAGAGAGAGAGAGAGATTTGTGTGATAAATAAGAGAATGTCGAAAATGTCTACATGGCAAAATTCTAAAACCTATCGATTTAAGGATCACTAAATCTCATAGGTCCTGGTCATGTGCGACCTTAGCAAGTATTTGATATCAGCATTTATCTCAAACTAAATACTGACATCTTTATGCTTCGATGCAATAAATATGTGTATTGAATGTAATTAAGTATAGCTTCCATCACTACTAGTCATACATCGGAACAAAGGTATATCAGAATCTATATACGATCTATTCAGGACACTGCAGTTGAACGAATTAACAGTTGGTCATATTCAGGCAAAATGTTATTCACTGTTCAATGCAGGGGTATTTCCTTGTATCTACTTTTCTGCAGGGATTCCACGTTATTCTGGTCTAGGTTTCTCGCTTTACCAACGCCGTATTTCGGTATTTTTTAGAGAGTGACATACACAGAAAGCTGTCTAATGTATCTCTGTATTTTTTGCTCATATGATAATATATAAAAATGTTCGTGGAGGAATTTATCGACTCTCCTAAAACACCTATACCAAAGATCACTACGCCGATATTCATATTTTTTCCATTGATTGTTAGGCTGGTCTCAAAAGCTATGACCAGCATAACAATTGCCATAGGAATAAAGCAGGATATGAAAAGAGTTGAAATCATCACAACCATCTTGGCCACCTTCATGTTACGGTTGTTGACATCATCTTGTGATGCGGTAGTCTTCCTCCACTTTGTTCTTCTACGAAGACTGATAACCAAGATTACCGTACACACAGTAATGACAGTAAACGCAGCAAAGGGCATGAAGAAGTTGTTGATTCCGTAGGAAATCTTCTCTACGATTAAATGATCGGAACTGGAGACTATACCAATAATAGTTCTGTTACGTTTTACAGAAAACTTGCTATCCAGTCTGTCGACGAAGTAAATAGGCAATCCACTGAATATAAGAATTATACACGTACAAACTATAATGCCAGACACTCGTCGTGGCGTGACGATAAGTTTTACCTGGATTTTGAAAAAACAAGAGAAATACAGCCAGGTACGTTACAAAGATATTGTTAGTAAAATTGTACCAAAAAAAGTAAATTGGTGAGGTTCATATATTGAGAAAGTGGAAATATGTATGAAAGGAAAAGGTGTTTTATAAAGATGAATTTAGATGATGATAAATAGTTCAGTACATTGAGTTCATTTTATTATATATATATATATATATATATATATATATATATATATATATATATATATATATATAATGTACATATGTATATATAAAATGTCGACATTTTCTCTGACTCATCCCTATTAGCATACAAACTGGAACCAAATCTTAATGGCATCCTCGTCCACAGTCACTTAATGCGGAACCCTGAATATATCGGTACTAGAAAATATAACATCACTCGCTGTGTTACCTACCCTGTAGTCTGTGAAACCAAAATGATCACCTGTCCCAAAACTATCCTCACTCTCTATGAATGATTCACATGCGAGCCCCGCAGTGTGATATACATGTAAGTCATTGTATGCAAAAGATGCAAAATAACTTACATTGGTGAAACTGGATTCAGATTAGGAAACTGCATGCAAAATCATCTGCACGATATCACCCAGCATGCTTCGAAACCAGTCCCGAACCATTTCAATGGCTCCAACCACAGAGGCAAATCTGACTTTCTGGTAACAGCCGTCAAACAGTGACACGCAGATGACAGAAGCCACCTAGCGCTTGAGAACCGCTGCATTCAAAAATATAGGACTTTGGAACCACATAGTTTTAACTCGTTATTCAGCTATATCTAACATTCGCTTCCTCCACAATCATATTCTCTTCCCACTAAGTTCCCCTCCCTTCCCACTTGTTACACATAGCTCCGAACCTCTTCACAGCACCACATTACAACCCCTCTACCCCAACTATAATCACATATTTCACCTTCTCCCGGCTAGTTTACCATTGCCATTGTACCACTCTCTCTCTCTCCCCTCCAAGGTTTCTCCACCAGCCACTCTCAGTTACGACCTACCTATCACAGATCCGAAATTTCCATTTAAATGCTGTCTGCACTCCACCATGCGCATTCCTGACACACAGCGTCGGACAAGCCACAGCTTCTTACAAGTTAGCTAAGTGCTCTGTTCATTTGATTTTATTTTATTTTTAAACATAGCATCCATATGAATTTTTATTTTATCTCTTACTATTTCCTCTTCCTGTATGTTTTTGTATGATTAAGGCTCAAACCGAAACTTCACAGCTGTGTACTCGGTAATTAATTAATCTACTCTTACTTTTTTAATAGTTCATACATTTTGAGAATAGATAATAAGTTAGTCGATGAGGACATCGAATTTGTATATCTTGGTAGTAGAGAGGTAGAAGATGGAGACAGCACAGAGGACGCCAACAACATACTTACTAGAGCAAACCAAGCTTTTCCAATGATGCATAATATATATATATATATATATATATATATATATATATATATATATATATATATATAAGCAACAATATGAAAAGCACCAAATTTATGAGTAATTTTCTAAGTGTACTACTCTATGGAAGTGAATCCTCAAAAATCACATCACCAAAACCATAAAAAAGACAAGCTGAATGTATTCCACACTAAATGTTTACGAAGACGTAGAATAATATTTTGGCCAAACACCGTAAAGAAAAATAACAACTTGTTGGTAGAAATGCAGATGAAGTCACTGACAGCAACTATTAAGGAAATGCGATGGCCATGGTTGGGACATGTGCTCCCACTCACTACCAAAAAGGTATATCATATATATATATATATATATATATATATATATATATGGACGCAACAGGTAAACAGAAGTAAGGGTAGAGGAAAGGAGACTAGGAGAAGAACAGATACAATCATGAGCAACAGAGGGCTCACTTGGGCAAGAGCAGAAAAAAGGCAAGGGGCATGTGTTTGTGGAAAACCCATGCGGAAGTCCATGTGCCCTGGGCACTTAAGGTTCAGAAAGAGAGAACGACAGTATGACAGGTGACAGGGTTGCTAGCCCGGACAACCCAGCTCAGGGACGCTTTTCCAATGTGGCTTCTGGTCTTTCCAGTGCCAATCGGTCTTTGACGTTTGTCAATGTCATCACTATACTCTGCTTGCAGAAAGCTCTCTTCTGTAGAGAACGAAACAGCAAAACAACTTCATAGATCACCCATCCTCAGACACTTGTTTCCTGTTAAAGTCCTGATATTAGGGGTTAGGGAGTGAGCGCCCACTAAACCCCCTACCACAAAATATTATGACTCCCAGGGGTATGTCAGTTTTTTTATTTTTTTATTTTACCTGTCTCAGGATTGAATCACAATCGATATTCAAATGATACTGCACACTGAGTGCACCTTAACCAACCTGCCATAGTGGACTGGCATTATATTATATATAAAGTAGTATATCATATTATTAACTGAAAGTAGCATATATATATATATATATATATATATATAAAGTAGCATATCATATTATTAACTGAAAGTATAATATAACTGAGGCAGGGGGCAGGCATCAGGGCAAAAGTGATAGCTGTAGAAGTGGGAGCAAGAGGATTCGTAGCAACATCAGCATATGACCTATGTAAGCAACTGGGCATAAAGAGACAAGCAAGAGCAAGGGCATTGAGAAGCCTTTCAGAAACAGCAGAAAAGGCCTCATGCTGGCTGTGGAGTATGCGAAACAAGCATTGGGAGCATAAGTAATTTCATTTGCCACAACCAATACCAGTCCCCCATAGCTAAATCGCTAAAAACGCGTGGCAACTGGAAGATCATGGGTTCGATCCCGGGACCGAAAAAAAGCAACAACTCACAAGACCTCTGGGAGTCATGACACAGAGGGGCCCACCACCCCCCTTAGAGTGTCTAGAGTTTAAAGGGCGAAACACTTGTCTGAGGGGGGGGGGGTACTTCCTCTGATGATCTGAAGGAGTTGTGCTGTTGTTCCGCTCTCTACGGTAGAGAGTTTCCTGCATATATTATATATAAAATTCTATATCATATTGTTAACTGAAAGTATTTAAGTTCTCAGTACTTTTATTTCGCTTACTCTGTTTCCAGCATGAGGCCATTTCTCTGCTGTTTCTTAAATGCTCTTCAATGCCTTTGTTCTTGTTTGCCCTTCCATGTGCAGTCGCCTACAATGTTCGCATGCTTATATTGCTACTAATCTTTTCGTTCCTACTTCAACAACTATTTTTGTATGATTTGCCACCCACCATCTCAGTTAGATGCTTGACCAGATCGTTGTACTTCTCACTCTTGAAAGTAAGCAGCTCCTGTATATTTGTTTTATTTGGAGTCGTAAGCTCGTTCATTATAAGTTAATATTTCGCTGTGGAATACACATTCTTTAAAAGCATAACAACTATAAAGCATAATAGCTCTAAAAGAATGAACATGAAATTATAGATGTGGTGGAACAGTGCAGAAACACACACAAAACAATGGGCAAGCATCCAAGGAAAGGCTACCTTTAAGGGCGATATGATACACAGACATCTCTCCATCGTGATTATGGCAGTGATCCAGCTACTTAGTTTGGTGAAAATCAGATGTGGCATTGAGCCCGTCATGTAAACAACTTCCATCACATCGAAGGGTAAATCTGCTGCCAGGACTGCGGGAGTCACACCCACATTTACCCAGGACAATGTTAACAGACACCCGAGGTCAGATATTGCCAGACCTAACACGGAGAGAGTAACATAACGAGAAATTGCTTCTGAAATGAAAGTGGATTAAATTTATGTTTTTGAAGTGTATTGTTTCTTACGCGGCAACGATTACATAAATCTTTGAAAGAACACTCTTTGTTCATTAACTAACATTTATTTTTGTTTTTTACACTCCTCTGCGTTCACTTTCCTATGCCGATTCATATAAACAAAGAACCACCCACCTTTTGTGTACGGGCGACTAAACATACTTTACAATCTTATTTAGTTCTGTGGCTATGTTTTAGATGAGCTCATCTTATGTAATTAGTTTCAACCAAATTAAATAGTTCAGGAATTCGCAAAAAATGTCAGTGCTTTACTCTGTATAATAGTATTATTAGTTTCTGGACATCGTTCATAATATACTGTCCTAAAAAAGAATTTTAGCCAACATTTTGATATTCTATAGCTTTTTAAATTGAATGATTAAAATTTTCAAATTGCACACAATAATACCTATGGGTGTAAACACTCACTTGACACTTTCGTGCATCTGTGTGACGAGAATTTGTTAGTCCCAGAGGTTCTCAAGTTAGTTTGGTGTGTGGCCTCCACTTGCATCGATCAGGGACTGGCATCTCCTGGGCATAGATGCGATCAGATGTCTGATGTGCGCTTGTGGGATGGCTGTCCACTCTTCCTGGAGTGCCTGCCACAGATCACGATGATTAGCCGGAGAAACGTTTCTGCGACAAACACGTCTTTGCAGCTCATCCCATAGGTACTCGATCGGATTCACGTCTGGAGAAAGGGATGGCCAGGGAAGGGTGAGAATGTTGTTGGCAGTCAGGAACCGTGCAGAATGGGGTGGGCGTTGTCTTGTTGAAACACATACCTTTTCGCAGTCATAAATGGAAGGATATGGGGTCGAAGAATTTCATTGACGTATCGTTGCTCATTCAAGCCTTCTTCAATCTGCTCCAAAGGACTCCTTCCGTTGAAATTAATCATTCCCCATACCATTACGCCTCCACCACCTTGCGACGGAGCTTCATCAACGCAATTTTGGGCAAAACGTTCATTTGGCCTATGGTACAGTATTCTGTGCATATCACGGCGGTGCAACAAAAAGGAAGATTCGTCACTAAACCAGACATGTCTCCACTGATTGTCATTTGTCCAAGGCCGATGCTGGTTGGCCCAGACAACTCGATTTTGGGTGATGGCGTCTCGTTAAGTCAGGACTTCGGTGAGGTCGTCGTGCCACCAGTCCAGCTTCATGCAGTCTCTTCCGGACAGTTTGATCAGACACACGACGTCCTGCAAGCAGTGACTGTGCACTTGAGGAAGCTGTTGTAAACCTGTTTCTGAGGTGATGAACCAGAATAAAGCGATCATCAGCTGCTGTTGTCACCCTGGGTCATCCACTGCGGTGCCAATTTTCAGCTGAGCCAGTGGTTTGGAAACGATGCCAAAGTGGACTGATGGTACTCTGCTGCACGTTTAAATGCCTGGCAACATAACTTAGACTTTCGCCTGCTTGCCGGCGACTAATAGCAATGTTTCGCAAATTTTACGATAGACACGTCGTAATTGTCTGCTTGAAAATTAACTGAATTTGTGTTTGTAACCTTATCCTTTTATAGGGTTTCATTTGCGTGAGACGTGAGTTGTGCTCACCACAAAAATCACGACTTTTCCATAAACGCAGCGTGAGTTATGGTAAACAAATGCGTGATTAGCAGGGGCAGCTACTGCGTTCTGACTATACACGAGAATAGCAAAATTCACGCTAAATCATGGGCCTGATATCTTGGTGACAATTTTTGTTTGGTTTGCATTACACGAGAAAATATTATTGTCATAACATATAAAAATAAAGTGTATATAAGCTATGCGTTTCTTTTTTTTTTTTTTGGACAATATACAAACTGTTAAAAAAAACAAACAAACAAACAACAACAACAAATACGATGTTGCGATTTAAACTGAAGTTTGCTGATCAGACAAGGGCAAAGTGCCTGAAACGTTCACTTGGACATCAACTTCACGTGCTGACCTGAATTGTACTCAGCAGATGATTCATGAGCACAGACAAGCGACACTAGTCAAAACATCATTTTTGACAATAACTCATAACTGGTTCATGAGAATCCTGTGAATCTTACTGAACACAAAACTCACTGACCATGTTATCTAATGCCTATAAACGATTGACGCTCCTCGAATCAATTCATTTGAAAATTCATCGCACAGGTATGGCTCATCTCATTACAGAACGACTCATCATCGCTGGATGTTTATAGACTGGACAGTCACAAAATGTAGTGGCCAGACAATTTAATGTGGTTAGAAGCACCATTAGTCGCTTTTGGAGACGATTTCAAGAAAGTGGCTCAGTTGCAGACTGGGCATGTAGTTTAAGTTCCATAGTCACAACTCCTGCCGAAGACCTCTTCATACGGCTCCGTCACTTCAGAAATCAATTTGCGTCTGTCAATGACAGCAGCTCGTGGAATTCCATATCAAACGGTCAGGAACAGGCTGCACGACGCTAGAAGACCCTTCAGAGGTCCTGTTCCTATGGACCGGCATCATCAGAACCGACTACAGTGGGCGAAATAGTATCGTCAATGGGCCGTTGCGAATGATTGGAGAAGGGTTTGGTTTAGTGATGAATCATTCTTTCTACTCCAGAGACACGATAGACGGAGAAGAGTTTACTGCAGATTCCAGAGTGCTACGCCAATAACTGCGTGGATGAGGCTCTTCCACATGGTAGTGAAGGTGTACTGGTTTGAGGGATGATCAATTTCATGGGAAGAAGTGACCTGGTGCAAATTGAAGGACGCCTGAATGCCCAACGATACGTCGGTGAGATTCTTCATCCTCGCGTCCTTCCACTTCTGGCTGCACCAGGGTCGATTTTTCAGTAGGATAACGCTCGACCTCATGTGGCACAATTCATCACCCAGTTCTCGCTGACAACATTGTCCAGACCATTCCGTGGCAATCCATGTCATCAGACATGAACCGAATAGAACGCTTATGGGAGGAACTCAACAGATAAGTCGGCCAGCGAGATGTGGCGCCAAACAGTCTCCGACAGTTGTCTCTTGCACTGCGGGAAGAGTGGGCAGCCATCCCACAGCAATAGATCCAACGGCTAATCGGATCCACGTCAAGGAGATGTCGTTCTCTGATACAAGCCAGAAGAGGCCATACACCTTACTGAAACGGAGGCCTCAGTTGCAAAGAATAAAAGTCCACACCATATTTAATGAGTATCATTTCATTGTTAAAAAAAAGGCGAAGGACAGGCACATGTGGAAAACCCTTGCGGAAGCCCCATGTGCCCTGGGCACTTAAGGTTCAGAGAGAGAGAGAGAAAGGGAGAGAGAGATTTCATTGTTAAAGTATTAAAGTTTCTTCATGCCAAGATTGAAACATTAATTCGTAAAATAACATTTTGATGCACGTTTGAAATATATTTACGACTACAGTAGTTTTGCGTTTCTTTTTTGAATATTATAGAATTAATATAAACATTAAAGAATAAACAAACAGTGTAAATGTATGGCTCGCTTCCTTACCTTGTAGATTAATGTTGACTGGTTCGGGTTATCTAGAAGACTAATAATTGTCTGGATCCCATTACATAGAAGATTATTTTTTATGGGGTGCCTGAATGGCGAGGTTGTTAGTGCATTGGACACTCTTTGCGAAGGTTGGAGGTTCGAAACCGGCCGGAGGGAGCCCAGTCCCCCAGGCTGTAGAAACTGGTGCCTGACTTCTCCTGGAGCTGAGAAAGAAAGGCGGCCAGGTGTGATACTGACCATAAGTGTGCTGGCAGGTCAAGGAAAATATGGGCACTAACACCATATCACTATGTGACACTAAGGCATGACAGGATTACCTTTACCTTCACCTAATGTTGACTGGCTCGCCTTATCTAGCAGACTGATGTTGACTGGATCCCCTTATATAGTAGATTGATGTTGACTGGCTCTCTGTACATAGTAGATTGATGTCAACTGACTCATATTCCCCAGTAGACTGAAGATCACTGGCTCGCCTTACCGTGTAGACTGATGTTGACTGGCTCCACTTATATATTAGACTGATAATGACTGGCTTGCCTTACGAAGTAGACCAATGATGACTGACCAGCTGTACATAATAGACTAATGATTGAATGGCTCGCTTTACATTGCAGACTGATTTTGACTGCCTCCCCTTACATAATAGACTATCTACTGACATTGACTGGTTCGACTTACCTAGTAGAATGATGTCGATTGGCCCCACTTACATTGCAGAATGATTTTGACTGCCTCGCCTTATATAGTAGACTGATGTTGACTGGCTCCTCTTATAGACTAATGTTTACTAGCCAGCCTTATCTAGAAGATTAATGATTGAGACTGGCTACTCTTATATAATAGACAGATGTTGACTGCTCGCCTTATCTAATAGCCTCATGATTGGCTGTCTCCCCTTGCATAATAGATTGATGTTGACTGTCTCATTTTATCTTGTAGAGAAATGATTAACTGGCTTCTTTTACATAGTACACTAATGTACATAGTAGACTGATACTGACTGGCCAGCTTTACCTAGTAGTCTAATGTTTACTGGCTCGCCATACATAGTAGACTGATGCTGACTGGCCAGCTTTACCTAGTAGTCTGATGTTTAATGGCTCGCCGTACATAGTAGACTGATGCTGACTGGCCAGCTTTACCTAGTAGTCTAATGTTTACTGGCTCGCCATACATAGTAGACTGATGCTGACTGGCTCGCCTTACACAGTAGATTGATGTTGAGTCGTTCCCCTTAACTAGTACTCTAATGATGACTGGCTTCCATTATCTAATAAACTAATGTTGACCGGCTCGTCTTAACTAGTAGACTGATTTTGCCACTCCCCCTTATCTAGTAGGCTAATGATGACTAGCTCACATTACCTAGTAATCTAATTTTGACTGGCTTTCTTTACCGAGTTGACTGATGTTGACTATCTGGCCTAATCTAGTAGACTGATATTGTCTTGCTCGCATTACATAGTATGCTGTTTGTGACTCTCTTTACATATAACCTGATGTTGACCTGCTTGCCTTACACACTAGGCTGATGTTGACTGATTCGCCTTACCTAGTAGACTAATGCTGACTGTCTCACCTGATATACCAGGCTATTGTTGGCTGGCTGCCCTTACTTTTTAGACTGAAGTTGACTGACTCGTCTCACAAAGTAGATTGATCTTGATTGGCTCCACCTACGTATTTTACTGATTTTGATTGGCTGGCCTTACATAGTAGACTGATGTTTATTGGTTCCCATTACCTAGTAGACAATTGCTGACTGGCTCCGCTTACCTAGTAGACTGATGTTGACTGGTTTATCTTACCCTGTAGACTGATACTGACTCACTCGCCTAACCTAGTAGACTAATCAAGACTGGCTCGCCTTACCTATTAGACTAATGTTGACTCGCTGGCTTTACCTACTAGACTTAATGTTGACTGGCTCCCCTTACCTAGTAGACTAATGTTGATTGGTTCTTTGAAGTCCTGCCTTAAGAAGCACGCCATATTTATTATGTTTGTGAAAATCCCGAAAACGTCTACGACCTGGCATATCACAGTATACATGACCCATGAGGTAATGACAGTTGTCTCATAACTTAATAAACGTGTTTCTTCGATAGGTTCATCTTCTTTCGTTATGTCCATGTCGTACAACATAACTGATTAGTCAGAATGTGTTTTTTGCACCAAATAAGTCTTCTCTGGTACTATTTTGGTTTAAAATAGCTGCATTTGTGACATGTTCTTTGTAACACAATTATTAAACTTAATTTACTACCGTCTCTATGTAAAACAATGTTCTGTTGGTTATTTAATTATTATTCCACTGACATGTAAGATATAACAAAAATGAGAAATAATCATTGATTCTCGAAAGATAAAATTTAATCGTCAAAACGTGTGATTATTATTTGTTATTATTTTGATACTGTATGATGCGTTAAATGCGAAACACCACGAAATAAACTAGTAAAAGTCTATGATTTAATCATACATCTCATTTGTGATGTTCACTGAATATAAAGACGTTGCGAAACCCATAGTCTGTGTAATAAAACCTCAAACTGAATAGAATTATTTAGATTCCTGTCAAATTATTAATACTTTTACTGTCGTTTAATTCTAAGTCACGTCGTTTTTTTTAAGGTAAGGTCTGCTGAAATATTACTATCCAGAATGCTGGAGGCATTAGACATTCACAGAAATGATACGGTTAGAAAAGTTATGACAAAAGATCGGTGTTAGATTATGTTTCCATTTTCCTAAAGATTATGTGTGTGTAAGCCATAATTGATTTCAGAATAATGTAAATTATTTATTTAATGGACGTTATTTGTCGTGGTTTGTGAGGACAAAATTCTACATCTTTTCCCCTCGTCTTTCTTCAATGTTCGCTATTTCAAAATGTAACATTCAGTTAACCTTATAACACTTTATAACGTAAAATAATATACCTTAACTATGCTATAATTGTCTCCACTACTCGCATTGTTTAGTGTCTTGTAATTTTTGATCCGAGAGTAGTTTTTGAAGGTTTACTAAATAGAATGTACAAACACCAGAAGTATAGAAGATATCTTTCTTAATTTCCTTTTTTTTTATTACGACCTTCAGTTAGTAAAGAACTGGGTATTAATTATTAGATCACAGACAGTAATGTTCAGCATTAATAATATATGTCTTCTGGACCTGACCAGAAGAGATCCAGATAAAAAAATGTTAAATTAGAACATTATGTTCTTAGTTAAAGGTATTATGACTATAACCCTTATATGTAACTAGAACATCAAAGAACAAAGAGTCAAAACCATTTGCTTTCCCGTTTCTGTACGTCCTACTTTTAAGTACGAGTAGATACCAACGTTCCACGATGTAAAAGATGATCATACACATTACGTACTAGAATAGTAATACATTCTGTGGTATAAAACGAGTACATTAATAACAAAAAAAAAAACAACTGCCAAGCGTAAATGTTAAAAATTATTAGGCATAAGATTTCCGTCATATCAAGTAGTGATTGTATGATCACTGCATCGTGTCGAGCTATTCCAGCATTTAAACAATATTTACTGAGTGGGTGTTCCTAGTCATGGCTCCTTATCTTTTATTACATTTTGTATTATAATATTTACTAAATTCTATCTATCTATTATTTTCGATATGAGAACATATATATATATATATATATATATATATATATAACCAGTTATATACACATGTTGCAAACGACGATAGACCAGGTACAGAAAAATGATATTCTATTAATAATGGGAGATTTTAATGGAAAGATGGTACAGAAAGAGCAGAAGACGAAGGATATGTTGTGGGGAAATGTAGTATAGGACATAGAAATGAAACAGGCGACAATATAATGGCGTCTTCCATACAAAATGAGCTAATCATCGCTAAAACACTTTTTTAGATAACATCGAAGAAGACTTTACACATGAACATCACCCGATGAGAAAACCAAGAATCAAATCATTTTATTGCAAAGAAGGTGGAGATCAATTATAACATCAGCAAAAACTTTAAGAGGTGTAAATTAATTAAATGAGTAATTATTACCAGATATGAAGATAAAGATAGAAAAGACAGTTACGGGATAAAGATCACACAAGTTACATAGTAGACTGATGTTGACTCACCCCCTTACATAGCAGAATGATGATGACTGGCTTGCTATACCTGGTAGACTGATATTGACTGGCTCCCCTAACATAACGGAATAATGTTGATTGCCTTGACTAACCTAATAGATTAACGGTGACTGGCTCTCCGTGTAGAGTAGACTATTGTGACTAGATGGCTTTACCTAGTTGACTTATTATTGACTAGCTGGCCTTACATAGTAGAATAATCTTAACTGGCTCGCCTTACCTAGTTGACTTATGTTAAGCAACTGGCTTTACCTAGTAGAATGATCTTGACTGGATCGCCTTACATAGTAGACTGATGTTTACTGGTTACTTAACCTATTTGACTAATGATGACTGTTTCCTGCCCCCCCCCCCATACCGAGTATATAAATTTTGACTGTCTTATGACTGCTTCACATTACTTACTACATTGATGTTAAATGGTTCCAATTTAACTAGAAGACTAATTATGACTGCTTTGCCTTACCTAGTAGGCTAATATTAACTTGGTTGCCTTATCTAGTAGACTGCTTTTGACTGGCTCGCCTTACATAGTAGGATTTCTTGACTGATTCACCTTACATAGTAACCTGATGTTGACGTGCTCACCTTACATAATAGTCTGATGTTGACTGGTTCCCTTAACTAGTTGACTAATGTTGACTATCTCGCCGTACAAAGTAGACTGATGCTGACTGGCTCCACTTAAATAGTAGACTGATGTTGACTGGCTCCACTTACAAAGTAGACTGATGTTGACTGGTTCCTATTACCTAGTAGAATAATGTTGACTGGGTCTCCTTACCTAGTAGACTAAGACGATTGGCTCTCTCTAGATAGTGGACCGATGTTGACTGATTTCCATTACCTAGTAGAATAATGTTGACTGGCTCTCCTCACCTAGTAGACTAATGTTAATTCGCTCTCCTTACCTAGTAAACTAATCTTGACTGGCTCGCCTAACCTATTAGACTAATGTTGACTCGCTCACCTAAACTAGTAGATTAATATTGAATAACTCGCCTTACCTAATAGGCTAATATTGACTGGTTCTTTGAAGCCCTGCATTGAAAAGCACGCCATGTTTATTATGTTTGTGAAAATCCCAAAAACGTCTACGGCCTGGCATGTCACAGTATATATGACCCACGAGATAATGACAGCTGCTTCATCACTTAATAAAGGCGTTTCTGCTATAGTTTCATCTTCTTTCGTAATGTTCAAGTTGTACAACATAACTGATTAGTCAGAATGTGATTTGCGTCCAAATAAGTCTTCCCTTGTGTTATTTTGGTTTAGAAGAGATAGATTTGTGACTTGTCCTTTGTAACAGAATTATTAAACTTACGGTCTCTATGTAAACTAATGCGCTGTTTGTTATTTACTAAGCAATTATTATTCCACTGAAAAGTAAGAAATACAAATTCAGAAATAACCCTTCATTCGTGAAAGATAAATTGTAACCTTCAAAACGTGTGACTATTATTTGTTATCATTTTGTTACAGTATGATGCGTTGAATACGAAACACCACGAAATAAACTATTATAAGTCTGCAATTTAATCATGCACCTAATTTGTGATGTTCACTGAATACAAAGACGTGAAACCCATAATTTGAGTAATTATAACTCAAACCGGTACATAATTATCCAGATTCCTGTCAAACTGCCACTATTATAACTGTTATTTAATTACAATTAACATCACTGCTGTATTTAGACCAACAAGCAGCAGTAAGAATAAATGGTGAAACAACAAGTTGGTTTGACATAAAACAAGGGGTCCGTCAGGGGTGCATATTGTCACCCTAATTATTTAACTTGTATACTGAAAATATAATGAGGAATGTTAGAGAAGATGTAGACAAAGAATATTACGATGCCATAACAGTTGGAGGTTATGAAATACCAGAGATTAGATATGCTGATGACACAGTATTGCTGTCCACAACACAAGAAGGAATGGAAAAACTAATTATGTCAGTCCGCAAGAACAGCGAAGAGCAGAACCTCTATCTTAATGCAAAGAAAACTAAAGTGATGACAACTGACAAAACAAACAAGGCAACTGAAATATGTATCAATGAGGAAAAACTGGAAGAAGTGGAGAGTTTTGAATATCTTGGATCACTACTAACTAATAATGGAGATACAATGAGGGAAATTAAAAGGAGGACATCTATTGCTCTTCAGAAAGTAAAACAAATAAAGAATCTGTGGAGAGGAGCAGACAGAACCACAAAAATAAGATTTTTAAGGGCATGCATCTTTCCCATCGCAACATATGCCTGTGAGACCTGGACACTTAACAAAACAGCTGAGAAGCACATAAATGCCTTTGAATGTAAATGCTATAGAAGAGTTCTCCAAATATCGTGGACACAAAAAAGAACAAATATATCTATACTACAAGAGCTTAATATTGAAGAAGGCTGGCTAGTAAGGAGGATTAAAGAGAGAAAACTTAAATATTTTGGCCACATTAAACGTCATGATAATTTAGAGAAGACCGTATTGGAAGGATACATAATGGGAAAAAGAAAAAGAGGAAGACCGAAACGAAGATGGCTGCAAGACATCGTTGATGATCTGGAAATGGATGCAGCAGCAGCAGGCCATCTTGCTCACAACCGAGAGGCCTACAGGAGTGCTGTTTGGGAGGCAAAGTTCCGCAAGGGACATGCAAAGGAATGAATGAATGAATGAATTTAATTCTAAATCACATGATTTGTTTTTAAAGTTAGGTCTGCTGAAATATCACTAGCCAGAATGCTGGAGGCGTTTGACAATTACAGAAATGATGTGGTTAGAAAATGCTTGACAGAAAATCGGTGTAAGATTATGCTTTCATTTTCGTAAATATTTATGTGTGTGTAAGCCATAATTGATTTCAGAATAATTTACATTATTTCTTTAATGGACATTATTTATCGTGGTTTGTGTGGAAAAAATTCTACATCTTCTCCCCTCGTCTTTCTTCAGTGTTCGCTGTTTCAAAATATAACATTCATTATAACACTTTATAACATACAATTAATACACTGAAACGATGCTATAATTTTCTTCACTGTTCACACTGCTTAGTGCCATATATATTTAATCTGAGAGTTCTTTGTGAAAGTTACTAAATAGTATGTACAAACGCGGGAAGTGCAGAATATATTATATTTTTTTTATTTCATTCTTTTTACAAGTACGATGTTCAGTTAGTAAAGAACTGGGTATTAATTATTAGATCACAGACTATAATGTTTGGCATTATATATATATATATATATATATATATATATATATATATAAGTCTGGTGCAGAAGAGATTCAGATAAAAAATGTTAAATTAGAATATCATTTCTTTTGTTAAAGCTATTATGATTATAGGCCTTATATGTAACTATAACATCAAAGAGTCAAAACCATTTGCCTTTCCATTTCTGTATGTCCTACTTTTAAGTACGAGTAAAACTAAAGCTCCACGATGTAAAAGATGATCATAAACTTTACGTACTCGAAAAGGAGTACATTCTGTGGCATAAAACGAGTACATTAATAAAAAACAATACATGCCAAGTGCAAATGTTAAAAATTATTAGGCAGAAGACTTCCGTCACATCAAGTAGTGATTGTATGATCACTGGATCGTATCGAGCTATTCCAGCGTTTAAACAATATTTAACTGAGCGGGTGTTCCTATTCATGGCTCCTTATCTTTTATCACATTTTGTATTCCAATACTTACTAGATTCTATCCATATATTATTTTCGATATAAGTATATACTTCATAATGACAAAATGCACAGGTAACGCAGGTATTGACTGGGTACATGGGACCCAACTAGAAGATCTTGATTTTGCTGATGACATAACTCTTATCAGTAACAATGGGAATTCCATGCAAGAAAAAACAGACAACCTGTCTTCACTGGTTAGCAAAATAGGACTTTAAATTAACAAGGACAAAGCCAAAATAATGAAAATTCCCCTTCATCAAAATGGAAAAATACATATAGAAAGCACAGACATTAAAGAAGTCATTCAATATGCATACCTTGGCAGTTATATAAATCAGGATGGTGACATTAGAAAAGAAGTTAGAATCAGAATTGCAAAAGCAGCATCGATCTTCAAGAACCTTGAGAACATACGGAATTCAAAAGTTATAAGCACAAAAACCAAGTTAAGACTATTCAATTCAAATGTAATATCCACCCTCATTTATGCATGTGAAAGCTGGAAAACAACTAAAGAAATAGACAAGAAATTAGATCCTTTTGAAAACAAATGCCTAAGGAAAATACTCGGCATCAAGTGGAACGAATTTAAGAACAATGCAGAGATAAGACAGATGACCGAACAACAACCGGTCTAATGGGTGATCAGGAAAAGGTGATGGACATATGTTGGTCACTTGATGAGAAGAAATGATCAGAGAATCCTAAAACAAGCTATCAAATGGAACACAACAGGCCAAAGAAAAAGAGGCAGACTGCATGAAACTCTGAAGAGGACATTGTTAAGAGAGGCCAAATTAACAGGCATAAAATCCCTTGATGAGGTTGAAAGACTCGCCGAAGACAGGAAAATTTGGCGAACTAGTTTGCGAGCCCTATGTGACGTTTAACGGCACCTGAAAGATATAAGATAAGAAGTATATGACGCTGACGATGGTTGGGACATGTGCTCCGAGTGACTGACAACTCACTACCAGAAATAGCTCTAAGATGGACACCACAGGGGAACAGAAGTAAGGGTAGAGCAAAAGAGACATGGAAAAGAACAATATAGAGTATGTTGAGCAATAGAGGGCTCACGTGGGCAAGAGCAGAAAAAAGGCAAAGGACAGGCATTTGTGGAAAAACCTTGCGGAAGCCTCATGTGCCCTTGGCACTTAAGGTTCATATATATATATATAAACCCAGTTCTATACACATTTTGCAAACGACGATAGATCAGGTACGAAAGAATGATATTGTATTTAGAATGGGATATTTTAATGCAAAATGTGATACAGAAAGAACAGGAGACGAAGGATATGTTGTGGGGAAATTTAGTATAGGACATAGAAATGAGACAGGTGACAATCTAATGGCGTCTTCCACAGAAAACGAGCGAATGGTCGCTAAAACAATCTTTAGACAATATCGAAGAAGACTTTACACATGGACATAACCTGATGAGAAAACCAAGAATCAAATCATTTTATTGCAAAGAAGGTGGAGATCAATTATACCATCAGAAAATACTGCAAGAGGTGCCGATTATGTCACGGAACATTAGTTATTATTAGCAGACATGAAGATAAAGATAGAAAAGACAGTTACGAGATCAAGACCACAGGAGTTACATAGCAGATTAATGTTTACTGGCTCCCCTTACATAGCATATTAATGTTAAATGGCTCGCCATACCTAGTAAACTGATACTGACTGGCTCCCCTTCATAGCAGACTAATTTTGACTGGCTCACCATACCAAGTAGACTGATGTTGACTGGCTCCCCGTACATAGCAGAATGATGTTGATTGGCTCGCCTTAATTAATCCACTGATGATTGACTGGTTCCCTTACATAGAAGACTGCTGTTGAATAACTCCCCTTACATAGTAGACTGATGTTGACTAGCTAGATTTACACAGTACACTAATGATTCACTGGCTCGCTTTACATAGTAGACAGGTGTTGAATATCTCCCCTTACGAAGTACCTTCATGTTGACTGGCTCCATTTAACTAGTAGATTGATGATTACTGGCTTGCCTGCTGCAGGAGACTGATGTTTGATTGGCTAGCCTTACCAAGTACACTGATGTTGACTAGCTTACTTTACATAGTAGACTAATTTTGATTATGCAGCCTTACTTAGTAGAATGATGTTGACTGACTCGAATTACATTTTAGACTGCTGCTGATTGACTCGCCATACAGAGTAAACTGATTTTGATAGTCTCGACATATATAATAGACTGACGTAGACCGAATCACCTTACTAAGTAAACTGATGTTGACCGGCTCACCTAGTAGAATGATGCTGACCGGCTCTCCTAGTAGACTGATGTTGACCGGCTCACCTAGTAGATTGATGTTGACCGGCTCACCTTATCTACTAGTCTAATGTTGACTGGCTGACCTTACACAGTAGACTGATATTGACTAGCTTCCCTTATTTAATAGACTGATGATGATTCGCTTACCTTAACTAGTAGATTAAGGATTGGCTGGCTCCCCGTACAAAGTAGACTGATGTTTACTGGGTCTCCTTACATAGTACATTAATGAATTCGTGACTCGCTTTACACAGCTAATTGATTGTGACTGGTCCCCCCCCCCCCTTACATAGTAGCCTGATACTGAATGCCCCCCCCCTTTATAAACAAATGTTGACTGCGTAGCCGTGCATAGCAGACTGATGACGTCTGGCTCATTTTACATAATACACTAATGTTGACCGACTTACCTACATAATAGACACTTGATTGACTGGCTTGTTTTGTATAATGGACTGATGTTCACTAACTCCCCTTGCGTAGTAAGACTAATGTTGATTGGCTCCACTTACATAGTAGACTGATGTTCACTGTATCACATTATCTAGCAGAATAATGATTGACTGGATCCCCTCACGTAGTATACTAATGATTGACTGGCTCGCGCTACATAGTACGCTGATGTTGACTGACTGTACTTACATAGTAGACTGATGTTTACTGGCTCGCCTTACATAGTAGACTGTTGTTGATTAGCTCGCCTTACCTAAACTAAGGTGATGTTGAGTGAGTCGCCTTATCTAGTAGACTGATGTTGACTAGCTCGCCTTACATAGCAGTCTGATTTTGACTCTTTCCTCTTATCTAGTAGACTAATGATGATTGGTTCGACTTACTTAGTAGACTAGTATATATCTTAATAACAACAGCTAAAGGCATCATTCCACTAAATAAAATACAAAAGAATGGGTGGATTACAGCAGACACACTAGAACTAGTAAAAGTACGTACATAAATGAAGACGAAATGGAAAGTGACAAATAACAAAACAACAAAGAGGAATATAAATCTGTAACACCAAAGTAAGAAGAAACATAAGAAAAGACAAAAAAGCAATACATACAAGATTGTTACGAAAGATCAGAAGTACATCAAAAGTGTGGAAGATATAGTGACATGTTTTTTTAAAAAATGAAGACATTGACGATAAACGTCACATGTAAGCTAAATGTAATTTGTGACGAGATGGGGAACATCTTGATAGAGGCAGAGGAAGTTCTAGAAAGACGGAAGGAATGTTGCATAGGAATGTATGAAAAATCTGATTGTGAAAGCAAAAATCAACAGTGTGAATTATTATTGGAGGAGAAAGAACCCGAACCGACAATAGAAGTTTATGGGCAATAAAGAATCTGAAGAGTGGTAAATCACCAGGATGTGATGAGATAACAGCTGAACTTATTGAAGCAGGAGGAAATGAATGTGCCACAATCTATCATGAACTATGTAAAAAAGATATGGCATTCAGGTATTGGCCAAAAGAATGAAAAAAGATCTGTACTCTTCCACTGCCAGCAAAAGGTTGACTTGAAATTATGCACAAACTACAGAACCGTTGCTCTGATTAGTCATGCCAGTAAAATTATGTTAAAAATCATAATGGGTAGACACTTCGTTAGAAAATAGAAGAAGTCAATATAGTCCAATCTGGTTTAGGACAAGGAAGAAGATCAAGAGATCATATATTCAATGTAAGATTACTAATAGAGAAATGCAAAGAATTTAATGTGAATCTATGTTTATCTTTATAAACTATTCAAAAGCATTTAATTGTGTGTTACACCAAAACCTTTGGGATGTAATAGAAACATGAGATTTCCAACACATTTGATACAATTAATATTACTGCTGTATCAAGACCAACAGGCAGCAATGAGAATAAGTATTTAAACACCTTGGTCTGACATAAAACAAGGTGTACGTCAGGGGTGTAGAGTGTCGTCTTACTTATTTAACTTCTATGCTGAAAATATAATGACAAATGTTACAGTAGATGTAGACAAAGAATATTACGATGCTATAACAATTGGAATTTACGAAATGCCAGAGATTAGATATGATGATGATACAATATTACTATCCACAACACAAAAAGAATAGAAAATCTGATTATATCAGTCTGTAAGACTAGTGAAGAGCAAAACCTCTATCTTAATGCAGAGAAAACTAAATTGATGACCTCATAATATACATAAGGCAGCTGAAATGTTGTATGTATGAATGAGGAAAAATTTGAAAAGGTGGAGAGTTTTGAATATCTTGAATCACTACTAACTAATAATGGAAATTAAAAGGATGGAAATTAAAAGGACATATATCGCTCTTCAAAATGTAAAACAACTAAATATGCTGTGGAAGGGAAAAAACAAAATTACAAAAATAAGATTTTTAAGGGAATGCATCTTTCCCACCGCAACATATGCCTGTGGGACCTGGACACTTAACAAAACAACTGAGAAACATATAAATGCCTTTGAATGTAAATGCTGCAGAAGAGTTCTTCAAATATCATGGACACAAAAAAGAACAAATATATCAATTCTGCAATAACTTAATACTGAAGAAGGCTGGCTAATAAAGAGGATTAAACATATAAAATACATAATTTAGACGCATTTAAACGTCATGATAATTTAGAGAAGACCGTCTTGGAAGGGTACATAATGGGAAAAAAGAAAGAGAGGAAGACCAATGCGAAGATGGCTGTAAGACATCGTTGATGATCTGCAAATGGCTGCATACGCAGCACAGCATTTTGCTTATAACCATGAGGCTAATAGGAGAGCTGTTAGGGAAGCAAAGTTCCGTAAGGGACATACAAATGACTGACTGACATATTTTGTTGAAAGTGAATAAAGCAATATTATGAGAACGCAGATTGCTGATATCAGTCAAAAAAGGTAGTTTTAGATTTTCTATAATTAATTTTTTATGTGTTAATAGTATTCGATAAATGCTATTCTCAGTAAAATCATAACCAGGAAGGATAAACAGATCAATAGAATGAGAACAGTTCTAAAAACAATTGTATGAGAACAAAACAATGAGAAAAGATCTAGATATGCGTGTCTAGAAACCAATATAAAAATGAGTCAAGAATACAGATGATAACTAAAAAATGATATAGCTTGAAAGTTCGAGAAAGTTTTCAAGAAAATAAAGTGTAGTTTACTGTATATAATATGATCGCTAACATTGTTTTAACACTTCAGTCACGTGCCATAGCTTTATTATGTACTTGTCAGATCTGTCTGTTCTTCTCTTTAATTCATTCATTCAGTTATTATATTAAATGTCAGAATAGTTTTAAGTTTGCCATGCCGTTAGACTCAATGTTTGGGTTTACTTCAGTGAATAAGATAGTATGTGTTTTGTGCATTTGAATGTAGATAATTTTATTTTCATATTATGTTGTTATATGTCTGGTCCGATTGGAAATGAGTAAGCTTCAATGTTTTTATTACATTATCCATCAAAGATGATACTCACAACTGGCGGACGGTGTTCTTAAAATAGTAACTTCTTACATGCTCTACAGTTGTGGAAAAAGTGCGATCTCCCACCAGACAATGAACTCCGCAAGGTCAGTGTCACAGAATCTTACTGGTCTGTTGACAACTTCGCACTATCGAACATGCATCGTTGAAGTTGGTGATACCAAATTAGCAGACTTTAACCATTTATCAAAGCAACAAATGCTTAACAGGGCTATAACACCTTAACGTTTCCTTATTACATTTTGGTTTAGGAAATGTCATGTTACCATTCAACTGATCAGAAGATGCTTATAAAATACATGATAGGTTTATGATAATATTTGCCCCTGTACCCGGTGCTGGTGTGTATCATGTGATACACGTAATACCATTTGTTTATAATGGATTAATAGACTAATTCACATCATCTATATGAGTCCTTCAGTGGCGAAAATTTCAAAGTGGTTACGAGAGGTTTTGTTCTCTAGGTAGATCTGGCCTCTTTTTATAAACTTTTCCTCAGTGTGTTTCGTGATCTATATCATGTGCTGTCCTCTCTAACTGACATATTCACCTGCTAGACCTGTCTAAGATGTAACAGCTCGAGCTAGATTTCACAACTAAAACTTTGAAACCTTCAGGGACCAGTCCAGAAGCGATGCACCAGTTGATTCCCCCACCCCACCAGGCTAAAGGCGTATTCCATTTCTCTGTGATTGACTGAATTCTAACGTGCCAATATAACACTAGAAAAGATGTATCTGTTGATTTTAAAGGTACAGAGGAACAACTATGGATAAAAGATGGCTACTCTCTCTCTCTCCTCTCTCTCTCTCTCTCTCTCTCTCAGGATCAGATAAGATAGATAGATCTGAGAGACTACGATTTGTGTTCTGTGATACACTAGAGAACAATTCACCCAGGCACGTTTCTTCTTCCACTGGACAACAACAGAACATCCGGACTCCATATTTCAAGCTTACAGCGCAACAGTAACTCAAACGTAGAAAAGTCAAGAGTGTAGTTCAAATTCAATACACAACACATTTATTGATACGAAAGATGTCGATGATGGATATGACGATGGTAGGAAACACTGCTGTCATACAGCAATGACAAAAAGTGAAACATGAAAAACTTCCCACGCACGCAGTCCGTGCCATAAGGAATAAACATTCTACCATTCATTCATTCATTTGCATGTCCCCTGCTGAACTTTGCATCCCAAACAGCACTCATGTAGGCATCTCGGTTGTGAGCAAGATGACCTGCCGCTGCTGCATCCATTTGCAGATCGTCAACGATGTCTTGCAGCCATCTTCGTTTTGGTCTTCCTCTCTTTCTTTTTCCCATTATGTATCCTTCCAATACGGTGTTCTCCAAATTATCATGACGTTTAATGTGTCAAAAATATTTAGGTTTTCTCTCTTTAATCCTCTTTACTAGCCAGCCTTCTTCAATATTAAGCTCATGTAGTATAGATATATTAGTTCTTTTTTGTGTCCACGATATTTGGAGAACTCTTCTGTAGCATTTACATTCAAAGGCATTTATGTGTTTCTCAGCTGTTTTGTTAAGTGTCCAGGTCTCACAGGCATATGTTGCGATGGGAAAGATGCATTCCCTTAAAAATCTTATTTTTGTGGTTCTGTCTGCTCCTCTCCACAGATTCTTTATTTGTTTTGCTTTCTGAAGAGCGATAGATGTCCTCCTTTTAATTTCCCTCGTTGTATCTCCATTATTAGTTAGCAATGACCCAAGATTTTCAAAACTTTCCACTTCTTCCAGTTTTTCCTCATTGATACATATTCCAGCTGCCTTATTTGTTTTGTCAGATGTCATCAATTCAGTTTTCTTTGCATTAAGATACAGGTTCTGCTCTTCGCTGTTCTTATGGACTGACATAATTAGTTTTTCCATTTCTTTTTGTGTTATGGACAGTAACACTGTGCCATCAGCATATCTAATCTCTGGTATTTCATAACCTCCAATTGTTATGGCATAGTAATATTCTTTGTCTACATCTTCTCTAACATTCCTCATTATATTTTCAGTATACAAGTTAAATAATTAGGGTGACAATATGCATCCCTGACGGACATTCTACTAGCAGGCAGTTATAAAAAACGCAGTACTTACTAATGTGAGGAGTGAATAACAACTTCCAGAATAACACTTCATCTTCCATAATAATAAAACAAAGCAGCACACTCTGGTCCTAGAAATGACAGTACAACATAATTCCTATCATACTATTACAAGGAAAACCTTGTCCTAAAAGGACAGCACAAGCGCTACGATACTCCACTGGGACATGACAGAATTCACTACAAAACTACTACTGACTTGCCTCTATCACACACGATCCTCATGCTCTGAATACAATCATGATAATGATCCTCAATAAGCTCCGAGTTCTTTTATATGACCCGCATTCACTCTGCATCCTTCCAGAACTTTCACTCCGTGCAATTCACATTCACGCAAAAAGGTAACTGTTCTAAACTTCACTAAAACACGAGATTCATAACTTACACCCTGCACTTTCGTACCCTAAACTTTCGTTCCTGAAACAAACAATTAAAACTTTAAAACTAAATTTAGACTGTTAAGTCGACACAGACATTCCCATCATTGACACTTAAGAAACTTTCAATTACAAACGCATAATAATCCCGAGAAATTCCTCTACCTGCTTAAAATTATTGAGGCAAGAAACTTTTCTCTCCGAATCCCGTGCAAAATAACACCAAGTGATTGCAATTTTGTCTGCTGTTTACAGACACAGACAGGCTACTACAAATCACGTGCTGAACTATGTGACTCTACAAGGGATAAAGTGCATTTAGTTCAGATCTAAGGGACTTAAACATACGTGACTCTACAATAATGGTTAATTATTTCCTTTGATCAGCAAAAATAAATCTATCTTAGGTGACCTCATCTAAACAGCATGGTAAATACTGTTACAATCCCATCAACTATCTGAGAATGCTGCTCAAACACAGATAACCGCATAAACAGCGAGGGGGTCAAGCTTACCAATGACCACACTCGCGGAGGGTGTGGTAGGTAGAACATAACATGAGGAACCGAACTTGAATGTGGCTCTTCCATTCCGCCACTTGGGTAGTATCAAGATGGGGATGGAGGGATATGTCATGTTCGGTCGCAGGTGGAACTGGTCGAGTTATACGATCCTATTGTCGACATGTGATCTGTCTTTGAAGGTGTCGCAATTATTTCCTCTAGTGTGATGTAAACATGAGGTTTCTGGAGTCTGCTTACCACATTTTACGACAAGAGACGACTGGATAGATGGAACACCTGTTGTCTGGTTAAACAAAACCAGTTAGAACAAACATGTATTCAACTCGTCGGCACTGGTTTGAAGTGGGCTCTGACCATCTTCCCCAGCGCCGGCAAGTAGGTGGAGTCTACGTGTGAATTATAACATTAAAGCTGATCTAACAGGTCGCAGAGCTTGATGTTTCCAGAAGAAAGGCTAACGTTTACAACCTGAGGTCGGAAACCACTAGTACTGCGGGTAGGATCAAAGTCTGGGAGTTCCGCTGTCGGTTCTTTCATCTCCGAGCGCGTGGATGGACAATGAAGAATCCACGACTCTTAGTAGTGACAGTTCTTAATAGTGACAGTTTACTAAGTCAAGGTCTCATTCGTAGCAAAGGATCACGGCCAAATTACATTGTTATGCATGTTTATACACATTAGTTCGCACATTAAAATTATGTTGGTTAAGTGCTTGTAGTGAACCTGTTCAGAGCAACAGATCGCACCTTCTTGGGCGTAAAAGACCTCGTCGGCGAGATATATGGGCCGCTGTCAAGATATTTACTCCAAGAAGTGAACGTTTCTTGTCGTTGGAGTCCGCTACTTGGAGTAAGTACGGACTGTTTATGCTAGTAATACTTGTACTATCGTGGACTAGTGCGTTAGTGATGATCTGTTAACTGAAGATTGCATAATTAGTATTATTGATTGGAGGTTTGTTCTCACTGAACTGTTTTGTGCCTGTAGTTTCCACTGTTGGACTTACTGTCTTGTTTGTGATAAAATTGTCATGTTTTAGCTATATTGCTATTAATAAACTAGGCTGTGTGTTGAAGTTATTCATGATTGATTGTACTAATTTTTTTTTGGTAACAGAAGCATGAGGCTGTTGTAGGGGTAACTATGAGGCTGTTGTAGGGGTAACTATGAGGCCGTTGGAGGGGTAACTATGAGGCTGTTGTAGGGGTAACTATGAGGCTGCTGTAGGGGTAACTATGAGGCTGTTGTAGGGGTAACTATGAGGCTGTTGGAGGGGTAACTATGAGGCTATTGGAAGGGTAACTATGAGGCTGTTGTAGGGGTAACTATGAGGTTGTTGGAAGGGTAACTATGAGGCTGTTGTAGGGGTAACACTATGAGGCTGTTGGAAGGGTAACTATGAGGCTTTTAGAAGGGTAACTAGCGTTGCAGAGATTAGTAATTAACAGAGCAGGTGCAGCTGTGGGAGATGCTTGACTTCTTGCCATGCATTGTAATGGTTTGGTAGAGTGTGAATGTTGTAATATGTGATTCCATGGACTGTAAACTCGACGTAAAACGGTGCGGGTGTATCAGCCTACATAGTCAGACCTGAGGTTAAAACCTGCTTGACCGTGGGTGCTATAGTCCCAGTGGCCAGAGACTTTGTAACTGTATGAAGAGAAGAAGCTAATCTTTCATCTCATTACAGTTATTTAAGTCTGAAAACGTGTGTATGTGAGTGTTCAGGGAATGGGCCGTTGTTGAATGTGGAAGGGTGAGATTCATGTGATGACATTAACTATCGAGTTAAATAAAATTAATTTCTTTGTTTCAGATCAAACGGTTTTTCCGTTTCCGCGTTTGTCGTCCTTTTTGTTCACGTCACTGTCGTATTATTTTCATTTTCTGGTTAGCATGTTATATGAGACTGACATGCCAGCATCCTGGAATCGACTCACCATCTAGGCCACCTAGATCACACAATAAACTGATCATCCCTGTCAGGGCAGCGTTGCGTTTCTTTCTTTCACTGGCGTGAGTGAAAGGGGATGAGAGTCGCGCTGAAGTCACACAGCGGAATTGAAGCAAGTCTCCCGACTGAGAAACATCAGTGGTCAATAGCATATCGTAGTCACATACTACCCGTAGATAACATACCGTACTCACATACAAAACGCAGATAATATATCATAGTCACATACTACATGTAGATAACATGTAGTAGTCACATATAACACGTAGGTAACATATCATAGTATATACCACACGTAGTCACATACTATACGTAGACAATATATCATAGTCACATATTACTCGTAGACAATATGTCATAGTCAAATACGGCACGAAGATAATATATCGTAGTTACATGCTACATGTAGATAATACATCGTAGACACATACTCAGTGATTTGCATGTCTTGCAGCCATCTTCGCCATCGTCTTCCTCTCTTTATTTTTCCCATTAAGACGGTCTACTCTAGATTATCATGACGTTGAATGTGTCCAAAATATTTAAGTTTTCTCTCTTTAATCCTCGTTATTAGCCAGCCTTCTTCAATATCAAGTTCTTGTAGTATTGATATATTTGTTCTTTTCTGTGTCCATGATTTTTTAAGAACTCTTCTGTAGCATTTACATTCAAAGGCATTTATGTGTTTCTCAGTTGTTTTGTTAAGTGTCCAGGTCTCACAGGCATGTGTTGCGATGGGAAAGATGCATGCCCTTAAAAATCTTATTTTTATAGTTCTGTCTATCCTATCAACAGCTTCTTTAGTTGTTTAATTTTTTGAAGATCGATAGATGTCATCTTTTTAATTTCCCTCACTATATATCCATTATTAGTTAGTAGTGATCCAAACTATTCAAAATTCTCCACTTCTTCCAATTTTTCCTCATATATATATATAATATATATATATATATATATATATATATATATATATATATATCATCTGCCTTATTGTTTTGTTAGTTGTTTTCAATTTAGTTTTTTCCCATTAAGATAAATATTTTGCTCTTCACTATTCTTACGGACTGACATAATTAATTTGCCATTCCTATTTTTTTGGGGTCTAATTTCTGGTATTTCATAACCTCCAGTTTTTATGGCACTTTAATATTCTTTGTCTACATCTTTTCTAACATTCATCATTATATTTTTAGTATACAAGTTAAATAAATAAAACGACGTTATGCACCCCTTGTTCTATCACAGAATGTCTGTTTTTTATTTGGAAATTGTTTAAACCTGACTCAAAGCATAACCAACAAATATTTGCTTTCTACAACCTGGACTCGATCTGTTTATTGTCTTCTGCTGTTGCTCAACTTTGGAATACCCCGCCCCCCCAAAAAAAAATCTTCCATAGAAAAAAAACGAAAATATAAACTATACTCCTTCTTATAACAACAAACTTTTCCAGTATTTACTTGATGTCAACTACGCGCCTCCATGATTCTTAAACATTACAAGTCATTTTAGACTTTTTGTCACTGGCACTGACTGAAATTTATTTCCTGATGAGTACGGAATACCAGTGTGTAAAATACTCACTGAATAATATGAAAGAACGGATAGTGTGAGACATGGTCGCCAATGCCTCCTGGCACGGCACATGATGATGATGATGTTGTCATTACCGTGAGACTGAGAGAATACATTATTTTGAAAAAAAACAGATAGTTACTTTCTGTGTGCATGGATAAAGGTGAAAGGTATTTTTTCAGTTGTTTTTTACATATTGACTCCGTTGTAACGCAATTATCAACATTACCCTCACACTAGATATCAACATTACCCTCACACTAGATATCAACATTACCCTCACACTAGATATCAACATTACCCTCACACTAGATATCAACATTACCCTCACACTAGATATCAACATTACCCTCACACTAGATATCAACATTACCCTCACACTAGATATCAACATTACCCTCACACTAGATATCAACATTACCCTCACACTAGATATCAACATTACCCTCACACTAGATATCAACATTACCCTCACACTAGATATCAACATTATCCTCACACTAGATATCAACATTATCCTCACACTAGATATCAACATCATTAAGCTTTGATCCACTCAATACTTGCATTTAATGTAACTGATCACTTACATGCTTAATAACCACGCGTCAGAGAACATTACATCAGAATCTAAAAACGAATTATTCGAGATGTTCAAAATAAAAGAATTATATTTTGGTTGTATGCTCATAAAAAAGTAATTCAGTGTTCAGTCCATGAATGTTAACCTGAATCTACTTTCCTGGGGGAATTGCACTTCTTTCTGGTTTATTTTTCCTTTTTTGCATTACCAGCATCGGATTTCGGGTTTCTTCAGAACTTGACAAACAAAAAAGGCTGTGTAAAGCATCTCTGTAGTTTTTGCTCATATGATAATATATAAAAATATTTGTGGAGGAATTTATTGACTCTACCAAGAACCCTACACCAACTACCACTATCCCAATGTTGATGAATTTTCCATTGATTGTAAGACCTGGCTCAAAAGACATGGCCAGCATTATAATAGCCATAGGAATAAAGCAGGAAATGAAAAGAGTTGAAATCATCACAACCATCTTGGCCACCTTCATGTTACGGTTGTTGACATCATCTTGTGATGCGGTAGTCTTCCTCCACTTTGTTCTTCTACGAAGACTGATAACCAAGATTACCGTACACACAGTCACAACGACAAAAGCTGCAAAGGGCATGAAGAAATTGTTCATTCCATACGAAATCTTCTCTACGATTAAGTGATCGGAACTGGAGACTATACCAATAATATTACTGTTACGTTTTGCAGAAAACTTGACATCCAGTCTGTCGACGAAGTAAATAGGCATTCCACTGAATATAAGAATTATAAACGTGCATACTATGAGGGCAGACACTCGCACTGGAGTGACAATACTTTTAACCTTGAAATAGTAAGAGAAGAAAAATAAACTTTTTAAACAAAAAAAGATAACTTACCTTACTTTAAATGATGATGATCACATGATGAAACTTAAAATGATGATAATAACATTATGAGATACCGAAAACAGGTATAAAAAGAAAACGTTCTCTATATAGATGAGTTTATTCAATGTAACAAATTTCAGAACAATTGAAAAACGTGGGAGTTATTTTAGACCATTTTAATATTTTATAAAATTATACTGTGATTTTTTTTCTCTCTAAAGCTCAAAATAAATCGTTCATTACGTACACTTCTACTGTCAAATTAATTTTCCAAAATATAAGATGTTACAGTCTACCTACTGCCAATCTCAATATGTTGTGAAAACATGAACCCACACAAGCACTGAATGAAATGGAAGAAGTGATGTTATAATGAAGAGAGTTTAAGTACACATTACTGATGTTGACAGAGATAGGCCAAAGTTTGTTTCAGTCCTAATGGATTAAATAAACTAGAAAGAACGGGCTTACAACTACGCTTACGAGACATGTGTACTCAAATCACATGGCCTCTACCACTGAAAGGAGGAATACATCGTCTCTAACTGTAGTAAGACAGGTTGCACGTTCTAAAAGACTGCCGATCCAAACCATGGGAGGAGCATTCTAATCATCAACACTGCTGAAATATGTCCCATGTAATGAGAAAAAGAAGAGTGAAGTGAAATTATAACACTCAACAAAGAGTACAAATAAGGCAAACATGGAACTAAACACAAAACATGACTGTTCAAGCACATGAGAATGCATACAAGACTATTTTGATATCAGATGTTACGCAGTAAGAAGCTAATACTAACCAGTCAGTGGAAGAAAATATAAACCATAGGAGCATTAAAGAAATGAATATGAAAACATCCGTACAGACATTATATGTGAGATGGAACATTGTGTACGGACACCTACCTTTAAGGGCGCTATAATACACAACATCTCTCCATCGTGATTATGGCAGTGATCCAGCTACTTAGTCTGGCGAATGCAAGATGCGGCATTGAGCCCGTCATGTAAACAACTTCCATCACATCGAAGGGTAAATCTGCTGCCAGAACTGCGGGGGTCACACACACATTTACCCAGGACAATGTTAACAGACACCCGAGGTCAGATATTGCCAGACCTAATACGGAGAGAGTAACATGTCGCCACATTGTGTTTGAAATGAAAGTGGATTAAATCTCTTTGTCATAGAATAAAACCCTGTAGTGTATTGTTACTTGTCCGGAACCGATTACATAAAGTTTAGAATAAACATTCTCTTGACAAATGGTTTTACCTCGTTGCCTTCATTTTCTGATACTCAGATACATAGAAGAAAGAATGTGGCCTCATCACTGTGGGGCCTTCGACACGGTAATGCATACAGATGACTCAGTGTTTCCGAACAGCAGAAGTGGTTGGGGTATTGTTATCTACCGCAATGGAAGAGTAGTGGGAAAGGGTTCGTAAGACTTTGAAGTCACCACATCGAGCATGCGAATGGAAATTGACGCTGTGTGATGGAATGGCTTGTTGGCCATGATGTAGTTCATGGCGTCATTGTGACGGATTTACAGTTTTTATTTTCGTAAGACGGAGAAATAATTGCTTCGAAAGGAAGTGGCTAATCTGTTAAGGCAGTCAACTGTGAGGAGGCTAACGTTGGTCTAATTGTCCTGGGCATTGCGGGAGTACATGGCATGGATGTGGCAGATAAGCTTGCTTGACAGGTTAAAATAAATGGCAGGCTGAGAAGGCAAGTGTGGCATTGCTAAAGCTGTATTGGAAAGATTGTGAGGGAAAATGGGGAGCAGGAAAGAAAGAACAACGCAATTATGAAGCGACTAGTGACTGAAGCAATGACACATTAAGGGTGCAGGTGTGTGAACTGTGTGACATTAAGGGTGCAGGTGTGTGAACTGTGTGACAGAAAACGCGTCGTAAAGAACCAACACGTGATAGGAACCGTTAGCAAACAACTCTTGGCTAGACGTCTGGCATGCTGCGGAGCGTATATGGGGCTGTCATGAATGCACTGATCCTGATTTTGAACCTTTTATCATTTGAAAATTTGGCATCATACTGCATCCAAGATCGTACTCGCGCATAAACCTATTTATAATCTTCTTTCAGTCTGCTGCTACATTTTATATGAACTCATCTTATATAATTCAGTACAAACCACATTAGATCATTCACGAAATCGCCAACAATTTTAGTGTTTCAAACCTTTTAATATTATTTTTCTGGATCTCATTCAAATAATATTATACACATTAAAGAAATAAACAACCAATGTAAATGCAGTGACTTGTTCCCCTTACCAAGCAGACTGATGTTGACTGGTTCTCTGAAGCCTTGTCTTGTGAAGCACGCCATGTTTATTATGTTTGTGAAAATCCCGAAAACGTCCACCACCTGACATAAAACAGTATACATGGCCCACGAGAAAATCGCAATTGCTTCATCACTTATAGAAGGAGTTTCTGCGACTGGTTCATCTACATTCGTTCTGTTCTGGTCGTACAACATAACTGATTTGTCAGATTTGATGTGTGTCCAAATAAAAGAATCCGCAGGAGGGTTATTTTGGGTCAATAAGGCCACATTTTCTTAATGTTGAAGAAGGTTAGCTAGTAAAGAATATTAAAGAGAAAACTGAAATATTCTGGACACATTAAATGCCATGAAAATTTAGACAAGACAGCGTTAGAAGTGTAAATAATGGGAAAAAGGAAGAGTGGAAGAAGAATGGCAGATGGCTGCAAGACATCGTTGATAATCTGCAAATAGATGCGTCAACTGCAGGTCATCTTCCTTAAAAAACCGAGAGGCCTACAAGAAAGCTGTTACGGAGTGAAAATTCCGAAAGGGACATGCAAATGACTGACTGACGAAAGCCACATTTATAACATGTCCTTTGTAATACAATTATCAAACTTTACTGTTGTCAGTATGTAGAACAGTCTCGTATTGCTCGTGTACTGTGGTTAAAAACTAAATGGAACGATCGCAAAAAGGTGAAAAACACACATCAAAACGCTTGTGGCATTATACTCATCTTCCTGTTATGACGTGTACAGTAGGATAAGAAATAATCATAAAGTAGAAAGAGGTCATTATCACTTACTTGAACTACCGCTTAGGCTTTCATAATTATATGCTAGCTGTGTTCTTGGATAGGTGCAGTAATATGTTTTTTTTGGGGGGGGGATGAAAGAAGTAAAGACTAGAAAGGACTATCATCTTTTTACTTTGTAGAGATCCACAGATACCGTGATCTTCTGTTCTACCGACATCTTCATCAATAGACGGCAGCGCCTGTTTTGTGATAACTGACGATTCTTCTGATGCTTTGTGTTTTGTGACTCCAATTTTTATAACCTCGTCCCTTCATTCTCGATATATATTCCAGAATAGGTTTTTAAGTTACGTCTTTTCTTCGCACAGATATTTTAATTGCTCCGCTATCTGCTCGCCTCTGCACAGATATTTTATTTGCATTGATATCTGCTCGCCTCTGCATAGCTATTTTAATTGCATTGATATCTGCTCGTCTCTGCACATATATGCGTTGATATATATGGCTTCAGTACGGACATTTCAATTGCATTGGTATCTGCTGGCCTCATTGGTTGCCTTTTCTCTGTAATCTCTGATATAGCACACTTCTTCACTCTTCTAACGCTTGTGTGGTCTGGAACAAACATGAAGGTCAGTCTGTCAATCTAATTATGCTGCTAGGATTGGAGCAAATATTGTCAGACTGAATTTTTGTTAGCATGTTTATTAAATCACAGAACACGGTTTTGCCTTTATCCAGATTAAAGCTTGTGTCAGAGCCCTAGTTTCCAGTGCGAGGCTGCTTGTTGGTGCACACAGTATGTTATTCTGCCATTAGAGATTTCTCGTCAAAGCTCTGGTACACCTGTAGCCACCATTTATACATTTGTATAAACCACCACTCCGCCGTTTCTGTTGTGTTCGCCCATCATTGTTTTGTTCTCAACATTTACTGCAGCAGGAACATTTTCTTTAAGTTCTGTGTCCAGGGTAACGCGGATAGATCAAGCTGCTTGATTTTCTGTGATGCCCATGTAGAGGGTCTTTCTTTTCAGGAATACGCCTCTGTTGGATTTCATGTTCTACAAGAGCCAGTCATGAATATTTCTTAGCCGGAAATTGCATTAGTTTAGCAGTCTTTCGTACAGTGGTTATTTCTTGTCTCCAGCTAATCTGAAGCAAGTGCGTACCCTCGTTATTTCTGATTTTATTTTCCAAGGTAGAAAAGTCTAGTAGATACCCCATTGCCTTAAAGAAACATGAATTAGATAGAAACATAGTGGTGAAAATTATCTGTGTCCATTATTATTTTTTTCTAGCTGTTTTATTTGTAATTTACTTGAAAGAAAAGCGTAACACACAATAACAACATCTGCGTGTTCAAGAAAGAATTAAAGTTAACAAGAACAGTTTTTTTTTGTACTCGAGTATCTTTCTTAATCTCAAAAGAAAATTAGAACAGTTACAGTTTGCTTTTAAATTCTTATTTCATTTATAATGATCTGTTTTTCTCCTGTTTTTGACGTATAGTATCGTATCTTTGTATGAACTAAATCTAACCGCAATGAACAGTTATAAAAGTTTTCTGCACGCGACGAGAAGGCAGTTTCTGTTTTTTTTTTCAGTGTAACCACACGTTTAAAACATGAACATGATGAGGAGTCCTGTAAAGAGTAGTACAACATTTGATAACAATATTATTCGCGGGAAAGCAGCCTAACTTGTCGATATCTAACTGTCGCCTGGTGCCAGTAGCTGATAACCTTCTAAAGTTCAGTTCAGGAAGTAAATTGCTGGGAACATTCTGAAGGCTAAGAAAATGGCAAAATGGAAATAACAAGTATACGTTGTATGCTGCGGTATTCTACGATAAATACTGTAGTTAAAGTCACGAGCTACGTGTAGATCGCATTTTGCTAAATCAAACAGCTACAATCATATGTCATAGATAAGTGTATACTGTATTTGGAAGGTTGAACATATAATGAGTTTAGCTATCTAATTTTACGTGATAGTGTATTTTAATTACTATATGGCGCATTTTAAATTGCCAGTTTGAAAATATTACCGTCAGAAAGAGGATGTTTAAAATGTATTAGTTCTGAATTTCGGCACCACTAGAACGCTGTGTACCATGTAGTGTGACATTTTACACACAAAACAAACCACAGCAGTTTGTTAAAAGAGGCGTCTGTATATACCATTCTAAGACAGGCAGTGTTCCTAATCCTAGTACGCGTGTACAATGTTAAATCTGTAAGTCGAATAAGCGAATCATAACTTGAACACTTGACACTGGAGTGTAGGAGCCTTGTGAAGTGGCCGGTTTAGTGAAGGTGTGGCACCCAGTAAACCGAACACTTCACTGAAGTACATTAGTGGAAAATAATTTTAACTATACCTTAACTATAATTTAAACTTGTATAAAGATTAACTATATAAACGTATCTTGATCGGTAATAGCTATCTTTCGTGCTAATATATTTTGTAGTAATATTTTGATTTTAAAAATCACTCTACATGTGAATTAGTATGTGAAGAAAATATAAATTGACCGAATGTACCATTATGTGGTTACATGATTAATATTATATCGAAATGATTCATGTTGTTATGAATAAAACTTGTATCCGGTTTGTCACTTGAACTGCTGTGATAGAATCTTAGAAAACAAATGTTTGTGCATTCTCACATCCCTAATTTGTTTGCTTGTTTGTCTGTTTGTTTTTGAGATGCATTATTCTGTTATCTGTTTTTTTAAATATTTTATTCATTTCGTAGCATAAGAAGAAAACGATATAATGTGACAGATGTCAGTGTTGTCATTGCCACGTCACAGAAGTGGGCATAACCGTTCGAGACCGTGTGAGAGTAGATCATGTGACATGAGGGAGTGATAACAAACATATATATCTTGAGCAGAAAAGTTTTTACCCTGTTGTGTTTCTGAGCTTGCGACACTACTCCCCATGCATTAGCTAAGCGATACAAAATAAAGCTATGTATTTAGTTACATAATGTTACATGAAAGCTGTGTATTTAGTTACAACATGTTGCCAAATTCACAATGTACAATAGTCGAGACCGAAACAGGATATTCCAAGTCATATTTAAATATATAGGAACTTCATTTAAAACATGTACCGATCATTCATTCATTTGCATGTCCCTTGCGGAACTTTGCCTCCCAAACAGCACTCCTGTAGGCCTCTCGGTTGTAAGCAAGATGGCCTGCTGCTGATGCATCCATTTGCAGATCGTCAACGATATCTTGCAGCCATCTTCGTTTTGGTCTTCCTCTCTTTCTTTTTCCCATTATATATCCCTACAATACGGTATTCTCTAAATTATCATGACGTGTCCAAAATATTTAAGTTTTCTCTTTTTAATCCTCTTTACTAGCCAGCCTTCTTCAATATTAAACTCTATAGATATATTTGTTCTGTTTTGTGTCAACGATATTTGGAGAAATCTTCTGTAGCATTTACATTCAAAGGCATTTATGTGTTTCTCAACGTCTCACAGGGATATGTTGCGATGGGAAAGATGCATGCACCGATATGAGTAAAAAACTTATTGTAAGGGATCTCCGGTTTTCTCTGACTTTAAAGTTTTATTAAGTCACATGGTTTTTATTTTCGTATGTTTATGTTGTCGTCAATCCTTACTGATTTATACCACAGGGCTCCCCAGTACAGGTAGAAAATACAGTCAATGCGGTCCATTATATTCCATATTTTTACTTTCTGCTTTTTACTTCATTCTTCACAATCAGTTCACGTTATACATTTCATAATCTTGCTCAGCCGCAAATTGGCGCCTAAGACTTTATTTTCTATTTTCTTGGCTATTGTCTGTCGAGCGAAGATGAGCAAATGTAAAACAAAATGACGGTCGTATGACGCTGTGTCTTTACAACTTTAATAGCATGTCAGTTCTTAATAAATAGACAAACACGTGGAACACAAACGTCAAGCAGTCTTACTTCACTGATCATGACATGAATGGCCAACCATTACTTACAGAGATAATAGTGGTCCTTATGCAGACAAAAATAAAGTGTTTATTAAGACTCAAAGTCGATAACACCGTACACTTGATAAAGATAACACGTGGCTTCTCTGGAGGCCGAAGATAACACGTGGCTTCTCTGGAGGCCGAAGATAACACGTGGCTTCTCTGGAGGCCGAAGATAACACGTGGCTTCTCTGGAGGCCGAAGATAACACGTGGCTTCTCTGGAGGCCGAAGATAACACGTGGCTTCTCTGGAGGCCGAAGATAACACGTGGCTTCTCTGGAGGCCGAAGATAACACGTGGCTTCTAATAATGCTGAAGATAACACGTGATGTTCCTGGACGTGTCTAGAGGCAAAACAATTGCTTCTTTGGTCAGTGAAGCGTGTATTACAAATCTGAAGAAAAAAAAACAATCTAAAATCACACTACATATAGCATGAATACTTTTGGATGTTATTGTCGAAGACGATCCTTTCTAAATATACTTCGTTAGGAATACAATATGTGTGACTCTCACATTTCAGTATTATGTATTCAGTATTCAATATCAAGTTCTTGATATCATCGCGAATGAGAAACTCCCATAATCGCACCGCCGCCTGTGTCAGTGGTATCTCACAGATTCTCACATGGCATTGATAAGAAGAGATTATTTGTGATTAAGTCACTAGAGTCTTCAGTGTGATTCTCTTTACCTGTTCAAAAATGTCTGTGAAGTATTCTGATGTCACATTTGACGAGAGAATCAAATGATGGATGTCTATTTGATAGAGAGACCAGAGCACAAATAAAAGTCCTAGGACCATGTCGCATTTGACATGGCTGCCATATTACAGGTTGTAGAAGGTATTCTAACTACTCGACCAAATATTCACAACTCAGGAGAGTCCTGGATCCAGAGTAATACTTCCTAGTAGTGGAACATGTGATCTTTTTCGTCCGTTTGGATTGTTTTATTCTTAATACTCGGATGCATTGCTCTCATTTGTTTATTTACATTTAATCTTATTCTTAAACATCAATATTTTCATACAGCTAACGTTGGACAAAGTGTGATAAAATCTTCGCAAAATAAATTTACTTCTTTTACCCACTTGTACCGGGTTCTCAATTCAGGAATGCCTGTCCCCAGACTCCGTGTATGGGGTACATTACAATATCCTAGCACTGGCAATGTATGGTCATGTGACAACGTTGGCTGATGTGGTGTCTTTACCATCTGTTGCTACTAGTAATGGATTAGTGAATGATGACTACAACAGCACTGAAATGTAATACATATTGCTACAATTAGCACTATTTTACATTTATGAGGAAATGACGACTTTTCGCTTTTAAAGGACACTATTAAAGCATCAGGCATGCCAATTTGTACAATATATCTTTCTCAAGCAGCCAGATTGTATGACGGTATCATACATTCGTATTTATGTTTAGTCCATGTAAATCATTAGCATAAAAGTCATTGAAATACTTCATAGCATCACTGCATCTAAAAACAAAAACAAAAAAAAGCAAACAAAAAAAACGGTGCTTTTAAGAAAAAGAATAATGTATTCTATGCTTATATTAGAAATCTTTACATAAGTACCGCTTCTAATACTTATATGTAGCACTAAATATTGCTTTACATAAAAATATTGGAAAGTAATATTTATTGTTACACACATTTTCAGAGCACCATAATCCGTGCAAAGAAAATATAATATTCCAGTAGTATCAATGAAGCTTCAGTGAATCTAGATGAGTACAGAATATTAGAATTATAATAATATTTGACTTTCATTTAACAGCTCGACAGACATGTTTTTTGTATAGCTTGTTTTGTATGGGACTGGGGAGGGGGAGGGTAAATTAGTTTGTAGAGAAATAATGAAAATAATTTTAAATGGTGGATAACACTAAACAGTTCAGGAAGAAAGGCACATTTCTCAATCATCTTATTTAGAATTACATAAACATCCTCTTTCTCTCTTCTCTATCTCTTCTCTGTTCTCTCTCTTCTTTCTGTCTCTCCTCTCTCTCTTCTCTCTCCTTTCTCTTCTGTCTCAGCTCTCTCCCCTCTTCTCTCTCTTCTCTCTCTCCCCTCTTCTCTCTTTCCTTTCTCCTTCTCTCTCTTCTCTCCTCTCTCTCTTTTCTCTCTCTCTTCTCTGTTCTCTCTCTTATCTCTCTTCTTTCTTCTCTCTCTTCTTTCTTTCACTTTCTTCTCTCTCTCTTCTCTCCTCTCTCTCTTTTCTCTCCTCTCTCTCTCTTTTCTCTCCCTCTCTCTTCTCAATGTCTTCTCTCTTCCCTCTCTCCTTTCTCTTCTGTCTCCTCTCTCTCTCTCCTATTCCCTCTTCTCTCTATCCTTCCTCTCTCTCTCCTCTCTCTTGTCCCGCACCCCCGTTTAGTAACAGTAATAATTAATTTCCGTCAAGGGTAATAACAACTGTAATTTCAGCGCAAACAACTATGAGTATATTCATTCCCCTGCCAACACAATGGAGCATGCTCTGTTGCACAATTTACAGCAGTGGTCGTGAATCTTCTATCAGTCAGCGTCTTGATCTCATGTGTGTAAGTGATCGACCACTTTCTTCGTTCTAGCTGATAAACACGAATGTTAAAAAAATATGTATTAGTATAAATTAAAAGAGGTATATTCTTGTTCTTTCAGTTTCTTCTCCAGATTATAATGTTATATCTGTACTTGTGGGAGGTAAGCGGTTCTTTTATTTTACTGTACTACTGTACAGGTGAGAATCATTTCTTTATCGTTACTATTTTTTTAAAGAATCAGTTATCAGAACCCAGGTATTCTTGATCATATATTTCATCAAGCTTCTTCCCACAGGACTTTCGTGGCTCATCATGCATGAGCCAAACAACAGTTCTACAATTCACAAACAAATAAGGTAGACAGAGGTGGATGGTGTAGTTTTACAGATTGAGGGAGGGAGTGAGTAAGGTGAGAAAAAAACGAATAGAAAGTATGAGAATGTATAAATGAAAAACATACAACATCCGATATTTCGGCGTGAGCCTTATTCAAGGATACATGCACAACGAAACAAAAACACGAATAACTTATTTGAATGTGTCTTCCTCCAAGTCGAAAACAGAAATGTGTGTAGTAGAATGAAACGGTTAGGAGATCGATTTCGCCAGCATCTCAGTGATATTTCTAAGAGGGCCTGGACACCTGTGGCTAAACATTTTTGCCTTAGCAACCACAGGGGTAAGCATGACACTTCTGTTAGTGCGATCCGCTCTTGTTCTGCTGATGTACGATCTCGGAGGGTCCTAGAACAGCGCCTTATTTTCCTGACTGGTTGTCTCCACCCAGCTGGAATTAACAATGTCTTCAGTTTTCTGTAACTTCTTTATTTTTCCACTGACCCTTTTTTTAAACTCTACTTTCTTTCTCTATGCTACCCCTCCCTACCACCACCCTATTTTCTTCTCTGCCAACATACTGGTGTCTTTAGGGTCTTGTCCTATTCACCAGTTTCACATTTTCTCCCTGCAGGTGTTTATGATCTTCATTCATTATCTCTCCGCGTCCCTTTTTCCTTCCCCTCTCCCCCCCCCCCACCCGACACCTCTAGCGGCTATCATGTTTCTATTGCCTTCCCCCCGACCCCTTTCTCCCACTTGTTCTCCTTCTCTCTCTCCGCCTCTTCTTTACGATTGGCTCTATCGGGCATCTTTTGTTTGGAGGCAGCATGGTCTTTCCTTCTCCTTCTACTACACACATTTCTGTTTTCGACTTGGAGGAAGACACATTCAGATAAGTTCTTCGTGTTTTTGTTTCGTTGTGTATGTATCCTCGAATAAGGCTCACGCCGAAATATCGGATGTTGTATGTTTTTCATTTATACATTCTCATACTTTCTATTCGTTTTTTTCTCACCTTACTCACTCCCTCCCTCACTGTGTAAAACTGCACCATACACCTCTGTCTACCTTATTTTTTAAACCAGTTTTACTGCAGTCGCCATCCTTTTTATCTATCTACAATTCACAAAAACACAGAGCTGGCGCGGACAGGAGTTGAATAACTCAAACATATAACCTCGAGACATGCATATTAAGTTAATTCCACTAACGAACACAAATAATCGTAAACAGACATCAACATCAAGGAGCACAACTTGTTTTGATACCAGGTGATGTTAATGAAACAAAACGATTATAATAAAGCTTAAAACATACAATGTTGAATAAACATATAATATCGAACATAAATAATAAATGGCATGAAAATATATATGAATTCAAATGCATCAAAAAGCAAAGCAATTCATGTGAAATTAACCATTGCTGATGATAAGTTAAACTAAAAATGTTCCAGTATTCAAGGACTAACACATATTACACTGAGAACCAAGTAACATCGTAGGACAGATGAACCAAGTAACATCGTAGGACAGATGAAGTAAGTAACATCGTAGTACAGATGAAATAAGTAACATCGTAAGACAGATGAACTAAGTAACATCGTAGTACAGATGAACTAAGTAACATCGTAGTACAGATGAACTAAGTAACGTCGTAGTACAGATGAACTAAGTAACGTCGTAGGACAGATGAACTAAGTAACGTCGTAGGACAGATGAACTAAGTAACATCGTAGGACAGATGATAACATCGTAGGACAGATGAACTAAGTAACGTCGTAGGACAGATGAACTAAGTAACGTCGTAGGACAGATGAACTAAGTAACGTCGTAGGACAGATGAACTAAGTAACATCGTAGTACAGATGAACCAAGTAACATCGTAGGACAGATGAACTAAGTAACGTCGTAGGACAGATGAACTAAGTAACATCGTAGGACAGATGAACCAAGTAGCAACGTATGACAGATGAACCAAGTAACACCCTAGGACAAATGAACCAAGTAACATCGTAGGACAGATGAACCAAGTAACACCGTAGGACAGATGAATTAACATCGCAAAAGTAGAACAGGTTCTTTTATTTAGTTTCTGCTTCTTAAAAACAACTATAGAAATTCTTGATGTGGAGTTTACCGAGACAAAGTAAGGTTTGCCGCCCCAAAATTGAGTTCATTGTTCATTTCGCCCATACGAGTTCATTGTTCGCTTCAAATATCACGACTTACTACACTCAGTTTTCTGATTAATCATGTAGTGAATATGTATACGCCTAGTTGTGAGGTCTCCATTGTCTCTGAAGTGGAACCACAACACCGTTCTTTTCTCTCTGGATCATTTAGCATTAACTAAACAGTATCTCTCTCTTTTCTCTCTCTCTTCTCTTTTTTTTCTCTCTCTTCTCTCTTTTCTCTCCTCTCGTTCTCTTCTCTCTCTCTCTTCTATTCTCTCTCCTCTCTCTCTCGCCTCTCTCCTCTCGTTCTCTTCTCTCTTTCTCTCTCTCTCTTCTCTTCTCTCTCCTCCCTCTCGCCTCTCTCCTCTCTCTCTTCTCTCTCTTTTCTCTCCCTCCTTTCTCTCTTCTCTCTCTCTTCTCTCTTGTTCTCTCTTCTCTCCTCTCTTCTCTTTCTCTTCTCGTTCTCTTCTCTCTCTTTTCTCTTTCTCTTCTCGTTCTCTTCTCTCTCTCTTCTCTTTTTTCTCTCTCTCCTCTTTTTCGCCTCTCTCCTTTCTCTCCTCTCTCTTTCTCTCTCACTTCTTTCCTCTTTTCTCTCTCTCTTCTCTTCTTCTCTCTCCTCTTATTCTCTCTCCTCTCTCTCTCTTCTCCCGTACCCCCGTTCAGTAACAGTAATAATTAATTTCCGTCACGGGTAATAACTACTTTATTTTCAACGCAAACAACTACGAGTAGATTCAATCCCCTGCCAACACAATTGAGTTGAACAGTTTACATCAGAGGTCGTCAACACATATTACAATACTCATTGATTTGTCATAGATGTTTCCTTAGTTACATCCAGTTTCATGTTTGCAGTGCAGAAGAAGACTGCTTTTGTATAAGTGAGCAGTATCAGCCAGGGAAACTCATTATGAATTTCAAAACCATGAAATTAATTCAAGTAAAAATACAGCCATCCCAGTGGAGTCTTGCATATCATGATTTCATTACACGTCACTGAGAAGAATTGGGATACATCCCAGAGGTTTTGGAACAGTCTTTCACAATCGCTAACATTTCTTCCACTTTTCTTGTAATTATCTGTGTATAGAGATTGACATTGAATACTTACAGCAGTTATCATACCCCTTTCACAAAATCCGCGTCAGTAAAAATTTCTCGAAATTTTATTCTGCTGTCTTCTCACGTTCCTTATAAACATTTTAGTTTCTTATTAGAATTAACAGTAAGCCTCTATATTTAAGAACACATATCTAAGTTATTCTACTTACAACTGGGTATTAAATGAGAAATCCTTGCTGAAAGTTCATGCATTAACTTCAGTTACCCGCTCTAATTTTATTATTATGATTTGATTAATTACTTTTTTAAGAATGATATTCACGTCGTCCATTACTTCTTCTTCTTCTTCGTTTGCTTCTACTACCAAGACCGCACTGTGATCCTACTGAATTTACGCCTGTGGTCCTCGTTAAGTCCCTTGGTCTCCTGTGTGGTCCCCAAAAAGACTACACGAGATCCCCGAGAGAACCACAAGAGGTTCAGAGTATCGCAGGGCTTGAGCCTGTATTCATGGTGGGTCTCAGAAGCGGGATTGCGTGACACCGTGGTTTTCGTTGCACTAGTTTAGTCTAGACTTGGACTTTCTCACCGGAAGACCTCGATATGTTTTGGATACCAGTATATCCCCGCTGGGTGAGAGGTGGTTGCCCATATAGACTGCCCTGGTCCAGTGTCTCCGACTTCAGGATTTTGTGGTCGTGGCCGCTACCCTTACTAGTTGTGACCAGGATGGAGCTTTTGTCCAGGAGGACGAATCCTCGCCACTAGTGACTTCCACCCCTGGGTTGAGCCGGTTTAGGCATATTATCCCAGTATGGGCGTGTTTGGGACGTGACCGACCTCTAGAGCAGAGGTACCATGATTTGACTGTTTGCTTCGCTTTATCCTTTCTAACACCTTTCCCGCAGTGGTGCCGCGCGGCAACCCCATTTGCACCTTTCTTCATTGGCCGGGAGGAGCACCGCTCCACGCACGGCAGCTGAAGAATCTCGCCAGCAGTGATGTGTTGTGCTTTATATAAAAAACAATCGCTTGTGAAAATTTGCTTTCCTAAATATTTTGAGTTATTCTCAATTTTAGCTATTTACTTTTTTTTACTCTGTAGCATGGCCTTGTAAGTAATGATTATAGTATTAGTATTATCAATAATATGATTATGAAAATAATTATGAATATAGTGTAGGCAAAATAGTAACATCATATAGCAACAGTAGAGTAGATACTTAGACATGCAAAACGCTGGAAAAGGTGGGAGAGGTAAACTCCGGCGACATAATACTAAGGAAGAACGCTCGGAAGTCCGGTACTAACAACGCGATGACATACAAACACTCAAGAACAACTAGCCCGAAGTGGAAAAATAGACACTGACAGTAGACGGATGTACAAAGTGTCAAATGTCTTGTTGACGACAGATAGTTTACGAAATGGCATGATACATAAAAACAGAGAACATGAAATGTTATAATAACAAAATGAATAGATGAAATAACACTCTGTGATATAATTGTCACATATTTCAGTTTCTACTGAAACAGTTAAATCTCAGCTAAGAAAAGCGGAGTTGATAGTTCAGAACCTTTCTTTTCAATGTTAACCTTCTGTTGCTCAACACCCTCTTGCTTAATCCGTTTTGTTTCCGCTTAACTGCCTTTCCTGTCCATGTACTGTTCATAAAATGAGTTCATAGAAAATAGCAATGTGAAGCAACATGATCGCTAAAATATACTGACAGGCACATAATGATGATTATGGTGATGATGACGATTCATTGAAAATGGGTTTTGTCTGAATTGCATCCTTTTTGCGTATTGTTATTTTGGTAACAAATATCCCTTCTTCCCTATATCCCGAGAGTGCCCAAGACACCTTTAGCAAAAGTTTTCTACGTTTCTGGGATCTTTGCTGTCTTTTTTTACTGTCTACCATGTAGGTTCCATTTATCTGAGCATGTGTTATCTGGTGTACATTTATGTCCTTTGGGGCTTCCAATGGTTTCTACACCCTGTGGAGTTCATTTCAAACTGTTTCTGGTAAGGACCCGTCCGTCTTTCTCATAGTTCGCTTATTCCTTCGGCACCCTCACACATCCACCTTTCAGTCACTGTCGATACTAGTGCCATGTCCATCTTTGCTAACATGTCATTCAATTGACCAGAACACCTCTTTTATCTTAAGCAGAAATCAAGTTTCAAAGATGTTACGTGTACGTGCAGTTATCTGTATCTGGTACACTGGGAAAAGCAACATTTATTTATATCTTTAATATGGACCAGAAAACAAGATACAATTATATTTTTTATATACATGAAGCATATTCGTGGGAGAAGAATTTATATATTACATTATTCGTACACATAGGCATGGTTTACACTTACAATATGCTTTCAGTTACTATGGGTTTAACGAGTCCCATTATAAATCTAATGCTACGTCTGTATTCTCATAATTACGTAGTCCTATGTGCTAATATATCAAAATGAAAAGCGACCTATACACTTTATAGCTTACACTTTTAAATGTTAGCACAAGCACCTGTTACAACAGTGATCCAATATTATGATCAGAGGAACACCATAGCCGTGCCACTAGCTTATGTCTTTGTCTCACTAGCAGAAATAGACTTAATGATCAACGTGTTCACAACGGTAACTAGGACCTCACATCTAAGGAAAGTCAAGGATGCCATGTTATTCACCATCCGACATAATATGTCGCCAGTAACTCTAGATCGTATTTTGGCGTCGGCAGTAAAATGGACGAGGGATAATTATTTTTTTCCCACTGTTTTGATCACAATATATCTCACTGCCCAAGGCTTTTGTATCTAATCTGTCTGAAAGCTGTTAAGGCAATATTCAGAAAAATTAGTATTCTGTTATGTTGAAGTATGCTATGCCAGCAAAATATCACATACTAGAAAACTTGTTTTATGATTTAGAGAAAATGAGACAGGAAATCTAGCTTAGTTTCTGTATGCGCTGCGTAGACAAAAATGTTGATCACTAATAGTTTGCTTTATAATCCTGGGGTTTTTAGAGAAAAAGGTAGATTTAAAAGTAAGAAACATCCGAAAAGAATAAGAATAACAACGACATGAACTATATTCACATAAAGATCAACATTGTATATAATTACATCTCAGAAACATTACCTGTGATACGAATAATAATGATTCCTTTCACTAAATACGGAAGTGCGTTAAAAAGTAACCTTATATTTTTTTTTAAAACAAAATGCACAGGTTTGACTGAAGACTCCTAAACACTCTTTAGTAAGGTTCCCACTACTTCAACAAAAGTTTACCACAACGTAACTAACTGTTGGATTTGTCGAGGAAAAAAAAGCAATCTTCTGACTGACCCTGTAGACCTAAATCATATTGCTTCTTTAATCTCTCGTTCATAGTCAACTTCTTTCTGCCTAGCGCCTTCCTAAGCGGTCCAAACATATGATACTCACAAGATGCAAGGTCGGGTGAATATGCAGGACGTGGAAGACACTCCACATTCGTAAATGCTCAGCTGTTTGAAAGTCCCGTGTGAAGTCTGACGTTATCATGTTGTAACAGACTATTAGAACTGGGGAAACCTAGACGTTTTCGCCTTATTGCAGCATTCATGTGGTTCTCAAGCAGATCACAGTATGCGTCACTTTTAATGGTGGTTCCTCTGAGAGAAAAGTGTTCCAGGTTTGGTTTATTACAGTCCTAAAAGAGCGTGGGAATTTCTTTTCCTGGCGACTGGGTTCTATCGAGCTTCTTTAGTTTCGGGAAGGAAGAATGTCACCACTCTTTGTTGGCTCATTTATTTCTCTGGGTGTAAGTAATACAAGCACCATTAGTAACTCTAGTGATTACACGTCATGGAAAGTCGCCTCCTTCAGTTCAGAACGTCGTAAAAGTATTTCACAAACCTCCGAACAACGTTCTTTTCGACTGGGGGTGAGTTGTTTTAGTTTCAAATTGGCTGAGACTTTTTGGTGCTACAACATTTCGTGAATAATGTGGAGCGCCTTCTCATCGGTAGTCTTCAATTCTCCAGTTATAACATAAATTGATACAAGCCAGTTTTCCTGTATCATTCCTCCAATTTCTATACGGAATAGACAAGCTCATAGTTACCGGGGTTAATTGGCACCAGTAGGAGTAGGAATAATGGGGCAGCTACCGGTCAATTTTTAAAGGTACGCAACTCTGACCAAAAAAAATCAGTTTATTGGCCCAGTATATAAATATAACATGAGAACTTTTTAATAGGTCAGGATTCTGTAAATTGAGCACGTATGAGGCCAATAGGCAAGTCTGCACAAAAATCATTGGAAGCAGCAGAAATGTGGTTTATTAGAAGAATGATGCGGATCCCCTGGACAGCAAAAATAACTAATGAAGAATGTAGGGGAAGAGCTGGAGAGACAAAAAATCTTGTCAAAAAGATAAGAGAGAGACAATATACTTTTATAGGACATGCAATGAGAAGATGGGGCATTGAAAATATTATAACAACAAGAAAAATAGAAGGAAGAAGATCAAGAGGAAGACCAAGAGAAATGATACTGGACAGTATGACGGGATGGTGTGAGAGGAGATCACCATCTGAGCTGATGGCCTGCATGAAGGATCGCGTACTCTGGAGAAGCATAATAGCCAACGCCAGTCGGCACGGCACATGATGATGATGATGATGAGGCCAGCTATCGGGGTGGGGGGGGGGGAACACATGTTATTGTTCAAGCGCGAATGAGAAATTGTATTCGTCGGATGAGAACCAATATGCGTTAGGTTAGTATGGGTTATTATTATGTGATGTGGTTGAATGCAAGCCGTGCTGTGGGCTCCCTCGATCAATCCCGATCCACTTAGGTGCGAGCGTAAATACTTTGTTAGGATTGTGTTATGTCTGCTAATGAATAATCCTTATTCACTGAACGTGTAATAGTTCTATGCAAGATTTTGATATTCCTTTGTGTAATGTGGAATTGCGTTTTATGTACATTTAATTTTATTTTACTGATTTTATGCATATGCATTTTTTAATATATTCTTGCCAATTGTTACGTTTGTTACAGTCTGAATCGAACCTAAAAATTTAGGGAAATTTTTAAGTGATTATATTATTAAGTTGATGACTAACATATAGAGTGATGATTCATTTGCTGATTTTGCTAATTGTGTAAAAATGATGGTTTTTAAACAAAAATAGAAGCTTATGATTATTTGAAGACTTGCTTAATTCTGTTTTCTGTTCATTTAGTGTAAAATGGCATGATGTAGTTATTGTGAATGTGTTAATTTGTGTCAACTTAAACCTTTTCATTTTACCTATAAAGATAAAGTACAACGAAATAAAATACATATATAACATCGCATAAACATCAAGCAAATATTACCCCCATCAAAATGTTCCTTCCACTTCAGGAATATGAAGCAGTGCGTCGCCGTCACATCTGATATCCGACTTGTTAAATATCCTGTGTCACTCTTATACCTGTTGAAGCGAGACATCATTATCATCATCATCGTCATCATCATCATCATCATCTCCTTTCACTCACTTGAGAGCATAAGCTACGGATAAAGGCTCTCCAGTCATCCCTGTTCTTGGAATTATTCTCTTCTTCCTTCCATGTGTATCCCTTGTCTCTGAGCACTGTCATAATTATCTCATCTCCAAGTAAGTCTAGGTCTTCCTCGTTTTCTATTTCTTTGAGGATTCCATGTCAGTGCTTGTCTTGCTATGCTGATGTCGGGTTTCCTCAGAGTGTGGCCAATCCATCTCCACTTCCTGGACATGCTTTGTAGGCTCATAAGTTCTTGTCCTGCCTTTCCCACTCCTCCTCGTTCCTGATCTTGTGCTGTCATTTAATGTTTGTCATTAATTTTAGTTTGGTTTTTGTTTTTGATGTTCTTGGATGACCACATTTTGTTATGTGGATAAATGCTCTCTTGGCTTTGGTTACTCTAGCATTAACATCCTTTTCCTTTTCCCCGTATTTATCCACTATGCTGCATAAATATGTTGGCACTCCCTCAATTACCATTAGGCTATTACTTTCACTATTACTTTTCATTATCTTTGTTTTTTTGTCTGTTAATATGTAGTCCCAGATTAGGTGAATTCTTGCTTAAGATCTGAAGTTTCTCATGCATTTGTGTGTGGCTATGTCCTTGTCTTCTTCTTCTTTTTCTTCTTCGTTCGCTTCTACCACCAAGACCGCACTGTGATCCTACTGAATTTACGCCTGTGGTCCTCGTTAGGTCCCGTGGTCTCCCAGAAAGGACCACACGAGATCCCAGAGAGGACCACAAGAGGTTCAGAGTATCTCAGGGCCTGAGCCTGTATTCTTGGTGGGTCTTTGAAGCGGGATTGCATGACACCATGGTTTTCGTTGCACCAGTTTAGTCTAGGGTTGGACTTTCTCACCGGAAGACCTCGACGTGTTTAGGATATCAGTGCATCCCCGCTGGGTGAGAGGTGGTAGCCCACCCAAACCAGGGTTGGACCTTCTCACCGGAAAACCTGGACGTGTTTTGAGATACCCGTGTATCACAGCCGGGTGAGAGGTGGTTGCCCATCCAGTCCAGAGTTGGACTTTCTCACTGGAAAACCTCAGCGTGATTAGGATACGCAAACATCCTCGCCGGGTGAGAGGTGGTTGCTTATCTAGACTGCCCCGGTCCAGTGTCTTCGACTTCATCATTTTGTGATCGTGGCCGCTACCCTTCCTAGTTGTGACCAGGATGGTTCTTTTGTAAAGGAGGACGAATCCTCGCCACAAGTGACTTCCACCCCTGGGTTGAGCCGGTTTAGGCATATTAACCTAGTATGGGCGTGTTGGGACGTGACCGACCTCTAGAGCAGAGGTACTGTGGCATGCATAGCCTTCAAGATTCACCCCTGGTGTGTGCCGGTTTAGGCATAATTAACCAGTATGGGTGTATATCAGGCGTGACCGACCTCTAGAGCGGAGGTGGCATGACATGCCTGGCCATCAAGTTCAACCCCTGGTGTGTGCCGGTTTATGCATATTTCACCAGTGTAGGTGTATTTCGGACGTGGCCGGCCTCTAGGGCAGAGGCGCCGTGGTATGTGTAGCTCTCGCAGTGATACTACTGGACATACTGATTAAATTTCACATTATCCTTTCCACCACCTTTTCACGTCCGCGCCGCACAGCAACCTTTATTTCTTTTCCGCATTTCTTTCCTTAACCAGGAGGAGCTTCACTCCACGCGCGGCATTTGAAGAGTCTCGCCAGCAGTGTCTTAACCTCTGGGACAAACCGGTTCATGCTTTTCACCCGATATGACTGCACTCAGGACGTGGCCGACCTCCAGACCAGAGGTGCCATGATTTGATTGTTTGCTTCGCTTTATCATTTCTACCACCTTTTCCGCAGTGGTGCTGCGCGGCAACCCCATTTGCACCTTTCTTCTTTGACCGGGAGGAGCACCGCTCCACGCACGGCAGCTGAAGAATCTCGCCAACAGCGGTGTCCTTGTCTAATTACTGCCTTTTTATTGTGAAACCAATACCTGTATGCTTCTGACATTAATTACCCAAGAAACGGGGAACGACGACGCTGCCTGATTAGGCAATCAGCGACACATAGCTGATAATGCTAGAGTCAAGGTCAGCGAACCATAGCTGATAATGCTAGAGTCAGGATCAGCGAACCATAGCTGATAATGCTAGAGTCAAGGTTAGCGACACATAGCTAATAATGCTAGAGTCAAGGTTAGCGACACATAGCTGATAATGCTAGAGTCAAGGTTAGCGACACATAGCTGATAATGCTAGAGTCAGGGTCAGCGAACAGCAGCTGATCAAGACCCTGTCTCCCTCTCTGTTGGTACCCCCAGTAGCAGGCGTATTCTGGCTGACGGGACAGGGATCGCAATAGTCCCCATGGTGGTGGAGCCTGCTAAAGAAGCATTGCACACCAACCTGCTCCCCGCTTTTTAGCTGCACTCCGGAACTGAAAAGAATAGCCGCCATAACCCGCCCCCACAAGATACGATGTTGTGTCTCAGTATCTTCACAGCATGGGCTGCAGAGAACACAAGCTCCCAGCTGCATGGAGATATCATAGAACACCAGCTCCCAGCTGCATGGAGATATCATAGAACACCAGCTCCCAGCTGCATGGAGATATCATAGAACACCAGCTCCCAGCTGCATGGAGATATCATAGAACACCAGCTCCCAGCTGCATGGAGATATCATAGAACACCAGCTCCCAGCTGCATGGAGATATCATAGAACACCAGCTCCCAGCTGCATGGAGATATCATAGAACACCAGCTCCCAGCTGCATGGAGATATCATAGAACACCAGCTCCCAGCTGCATGGAGATATCATAGAACACCAGCTCCCAGCTGCGTGGAGATATCATAGAACACCAGCTCCCAGCTGCGTGGAGATATCATAGAACACCAGCTCCCAGCTGCATGGAGATATCATAGAACACCAGCTCCCAGCTGCATGGAGATATCATAGAACACCAGCTCCCAGCTGCATGGAGATATCATAGAACACCAGCTCCCAGCTGCATGGAGATATCATAGAACACCAGCTCCCAGCTGCGTGGAGATATCATAGAACACCAGCTCCCAGCTGCGTGGATATATCATAGAACACCAGCTCCCAGCTGCGTGGAGATATCATAAAACACCAGCTCCCAGCTGCATGGAGATATCATAGAACACCAGCTCCCAGCTGCATGGAGATATCATAGAACACCAGCTCCCAGCTGTATGGAGATATCATAGAACACCAGCTCCCAGCTGCATGGATATATCATAGAACACCAGCTCCCAGCTGCTTGGGGATATCACAAGACAAGCCCCAAGAAACTACTATCCTCGCGCGTGTATTCCTTAGTGCATGCTTCTAAAGGAGCGACAGTTTGAATCTGGTCCGCTGCCGTATTTCCAGTATGGTGGACGGGCTTCATCATACATAATCTAGAGAGGGATGACATAACAAATTCGTACTACAACTGTCTGCTTCTCAGTTTGGACTCTTAAAAACAATATATTGCTACTCTGTGACTAGCCCTCGTTTAATATTTTCGAAACTAAAAAGCACTGGTATAAAATATTCTCGCGTAAATAACGAAACGAGTACAATCTACGTAAAATCTTTTAAATGACACTTTGTCGTAGAGTACGAACCAGTTAAACATATACAAAAATACCTACACAAATTATTTCTGCAAAAAAGAGAGAATGCATTATATTAAAATGTCTAAGTACAAATATAGAATTTATGTTGAAATCATGTAAACAGTAAATCATTTCAAACCATGACACAAGAGAAACATTATTCACATGGTTCTGTAAATGGAAGAATCCATCAATGTTTTATTTTTCTTTTAATTATGAAAACAGTAAAGATTATGTGAACGATGAGTTAATATGGAAACTAATATAGTTCTTTTTTTAAATCTGAAAATCATCGTCGAAAGTTTAATATTAAATCTAGAGATCTATATGCTTGCTTTTGTATGATAACGTAAAGTTGAAATTGTGTGTTCACAAAATGGATTACACACGAAACTTATAAACTACATGTTCGAAATCTGTGTAACATTTGCTAACAATGTATTATATTTAACATTTGTTAAACATATATTACATAAAGTATGATGAGAAAAACAATCAGAGAATTCCAAAACAAGTGAAACACAAGAAAAGAAAGAAAAAGAGGCAGACCGCGTGAAACTCCAAAGAGGACATTGTTAAAAGAAGCCATATTAATAGGCATAAAAACCCTTGATGAGGTTTAAAGACTCGCCGAAAACAGGAAAAATTGGCGAACTACCTTGCGAGCCCTATGTGACGTTTAACGGCACGAGAATGATATAATATATACGATAAGATACGATGTAAAGTATACTTACAGCTTTATATATGTTTATGTCTTCTTAAATATAATTTACCCTTGAGGAAGACTATTCAGTGTCTAATCTGTGTATTATTTTTCTTCCCAAACTTTGGCAATGCAATAGCAAAGATAAATAGTATATATGAACAATGGGAAATGTTAAGAGATTCTATCCACCAAACTGTTAAGGAGATAATACCACCGAAAAAAGAAGCCCCTAAAAATAAATGGTTGACAGGCGACATCTTAGGACTGATGGACAAGAGGAGGAGGAGTAAAAATAACGAGGAAAAATATAGCAAGATAAATAAAGAAATAAGACGCAAACGCAGAGAAGCAAAAGAAGTGTGGTTAAATGAACAGTGCAGACAGATAGAGGACGCTCATAATAAAGACAGCAAAAACATGCACAAACGAATTAATGAACTCACAGGCAGGAAAACAAAATATGCCACAGGATGCCTGAAATCGAAAGAAGGTAAAATGTTAATGGGAAAAGAAGACATTGTGGACAGGTGGACAGAGTATATCGGTGAGCTATATGGAGGAGAAAGACCAGAATTAACACCAGATACTGAAAACTGTGATGGACCGCCAATACTTGAAGATGAAATCATAGATGCCATCAAACACATGAAGAAAGGAAAAGCGACTGGGCCTGATAATATAGCAATAGAAGAAATAGAGGCACTAGAGGAGACAGGAATAAAAATAATAACCAAGTTACTGAATGATATTTACAACAGTGGTTATATTCCCAGTGACCTGATTAAATCCACGTTTATAGCACTACCAAAGAAACCAGGTGCAAAGGAATGTGACGACCACCGGACTATCAGCCTCTCATGTCACATAACGAAGCTACTTCTGAGAATCATTATGAGAAGAACAAGGAAAAAGATAAAAATGGAAATAACAGATGAACAGTTTGGATTTGTTGAAGGAAAGGGAACACACAATGCCATTTATGCTTTACGAACACTAACAGAAAGAGCTTTAGAAGTACAGAAAGATCTCTAATTATGCTTCATTGATTACACCAAGGCATTTGACAAGGTGAAACATAGTGAAATTATTAAAATGCTTGAAGACATCAATATAGACAGCAAAGACTTGAGGATTGTAAAACATCTATACTGGCAGCAAGAAGCAGCAGTTCGAGTTGCAAATAGAATTGGAAAATACCAGCCTATAAAACAAGGGGTGCGACAAGGATGTGTACTATCTCCAGACCTTTTTTCTCTGTACAGCGAGAATATTCTAAGAACAATCATCACAGAACCAGGCATAAAAATTGGAGGATACAATATTAACAACCTTCGGTATGCTGACGACACAGTACTGATAGCTGAGAACCAACAAGACCTGCAAAATCTCTTGGATAAAGTCGCCAAAGAAAGTGAACAGAAAGGCCTTACTTTGAACATCAAAAAGACAGAGACTATGGTTATATCTAAGAAACAGAATCCGCCAGCATGCAGTATTAAATTAAACGGAACCATTCTAAAGCAGGTGCAGAAATTCAAATACCTTGGAGCAGTAATAACTTCAGATGGGAAATGCAGAACAGAAATTAAGAACAGAATAGGTCAAGCAAAGACTGCATTTCAGAGAATGAGAAACATATTAGCTAACACATCTTTATCAATGAATGTTAGAAAACGAGTCCTAAAATGCTATATTGAACCTATATTGTTATATGGAAGTGAATCATGGACAATAGGCAAGTCTGCACAAAAATCATTGGAAGCAGCAGAAATGTGGTTTATTAGAAGAATGTTGCGAATCCCCTGGACAGCAAAAATAACTAATGAAGAATGTATGAGAAGAGCTAGAGAGACAAAAAAAACCTTGTCAGAAAGATAAGAGAGAGACAATGTACTTTCATAGGACATGCAATGAGAAGAGAGGGCATTGAAAATATTATAACAACAGGAAAAATAGAAGGAAGAAGATCAAGAGGAAGGCCAAGAGAAATGATACTGGACTGTCTGACGGGATGGTGTGAGAGGAGATCACCAACTGAACTGATGGCCTGCATGAAGGATCGTGTACTCTGGAGAAGCGTAATAGCCAACGCCAGTCGGCACGGCACCTGATGATGATGATGATGATGAAACTTTGGCACATGGTATTATACAATTATGTATCGTGAAAAAGATCGTCCCTCCCCATGATAATTACAGCAGTTTGCTAAACCAAATTTGCTTTGCTTTGAAATGTTTTTGCTTGAAATTACCATACTCTTCGGCAATTTAGCAGTCCTTATGTATATAAATCATCGAACATAATGTTAGTCATATGAATTACTTAATACAGCAATTTAATAACAGTAACCAGCAGAAAAAGGGTTTTGTTTCATCATTAGATCTTTACTGAGCCTAAACACTAGTTCTAGGTTAAACAGTAACCAGCTACCATTTTCTCCACAATAACAGTAACTCTGAAATTCTAGAAAATGAAATTAGTATGTCAGTTATTTTAAAGTCACTTAGAAATATAATGTGATGTTGTTGGTAACATAAAAATCAAGAGAATGGCCAGAAAAAAACATCTCCATGTTTGAGTTTAGGAGTTGTAAATTATCGTTGTTTGATGACATTATTCAAAATTCAGAACTCAACAGTCTCTGCATTAGAACTTTATGAGTGCGCTGTTATTAGTTTGTACAGGTTTAGTGACGTCTATTATTATCAATATCCCACGGTGCTCTTGCATGATAACATACAGCACACACTATCAAATCAAAAGTTGTGTACTTTTCTTAAATATCTAAGGAATTCATGGATATGAAGTTACTTGTAAACACGGCAGAAAAGCAACAAACAGATCGTGGCTATACCTGTTATAAAACACAATTTGTTAATGTTTTTTCGGCCTTTTGTATTCTCACCTTCTATGTATCATTTTTTACATATATTCTATATTTGGTTTTCTTTTGTGCAGTCACCATCGCTAGGTATCAGGCGAGAAACCACATCCTACAGCACTGTATGGAACTCAACGACAGACGTTTATTATCAAACAGGTGCATCGATCGTTTAGAGTCGACATGTTACAATCTCTGTCGCGTGCATAAGTTTTAAAATATAGAAAAAAACTGGTAAGAGGCTGTCAATAAATTAAACAGAGAACTATAACAGAACTCATTAAGAGCTATAAAGTGACATGTGCATCATGGACAATAGGCAGGTCTGCACAAAAATCATTGGAAGCAGCAGAAATGTGATTTATTAGAAGAATGTTGCGAATTCCTTGAACAGCAAAAATAACTAATAAAGAATGTATGAGAAGAGCTGGAGAGACAAAAAAATCGTGTCAAAAAGATAAGAGAAAGACACTGTACTTTCATACGACATGCAATGAAAAGAGGGGGCATTGAAAATATTATAACAACAGGAAAAATAGAATGAAGAAGATCAAGAGGAAGACCAAGAGAAATGATACTGGACAGTCTGACGGGATGGTGTGAGTGGAGATCACCAAATGAGCTGATGGCCTGCATGAAGGATCATGTACTCTGGAGAAGCATAATAGCCAACGCCAGTCGGCCCGGCACCTGATGATGATGATGATGCATAACGTCACTGATTATTTATTTTACAATAGGAAAGTGTGACATTAATTTACAATTTAATTAGGCTACACAGAAGAAAATATTCTTTCGTACATGATCACGTGTCAGATATTACTACAGACATATTTTTTACCAATCTTCACTGTATATATCCAATCATTCATTTGCTTGCCCTTGCGGAACTTTGCCTCCTTAACAGCACTCCTGTAGGCCTCTCGTTTGTGAGCAAGATGGACTGCTATTGGTACATCCATTTGCAGATCATCAACGATGGCTTGCAGCCACCTTCGCCTTTGTCTTCCTCTCTATCTTTTTCCCATTATGTACCTTTCCCAGACTGTCTTCTCTAGATTATCATGACGTTTGTTGTGTCTAAAATATTTAAGTTTTCTCTGTTTAATTCTCTTTTCTAGCCATCCTTCTTGAATATTAAGTTCTTGTATATGAAAATATTTGTTCTTTTCGTGTCCATGATATTTGAAGAACTCTTCTGTAGCATTTATTTACATTCAAAGGCATGTATGTGTTTCTTAGCTGTTTTGTTAAGTGTCCAGGTCTCACAGGCATATGTTGCTATGGGAAAGATGCATGCCCTTAAAAATCGTATTTTTGTAGTTCTGTCTGTTCCTCTCCACAGATTCTTTATTTGTTTTACTTTCTCAAGAGCGATATCTGTCCTCCTTGTATCTCCATTATTAGTTAGTAGTGATCCAAGATATTCAAAACTTCCCACTCTTCCAGTTTTTCCTCATTGATTGTCTTGTGTGTTTTGTCAGTTGTCATAAATTTAGTTTTCTTCGTTATTCTTACGGACTGACATAATTAGTTTTACTGTATATATACATATATTAAAACTCAAGTTCAGGCAGTAAATTATTGATGGAAGTAGCACATTCACCCACGAACATAACTAGTTTCATGACGAGGGCTCCAGGAAAAGACCCGGCTTTGAACATAAGCGACCTGGCTTTGAACATAAGCGACCTGGCTTTGAACATAAGCGCCCTTGTGCTAGATGGTTCTGTAAAATATTATTGGGCGATGCAGATATTTACATGGGCCACGTATTCGGTGCTGTATCAGGCACTTGCTGGTTTTGGAATTGTGACCAATATCATCTACATTTTCTGCTTCATGCGACAGGGCTTCAAAGAGGCAATCAATATTAGTCTTCTAGGCAAGCCAAATGTAAATATGACCCTCTTAGGCCAATCAATATTAGTCTTCTATGTAAGCCACATGTAAATGTGACCCTCTTAGGCCAAACAGACATATGTTGGATGTTTTCTCCATACTTTCCTTGACTTGTTGGCACGCTACAGGTGGTGTCGTTGGCGTTATGGTTGGCCTAGTTATTTTATCTTCAGCTCCGGGTATACCCAGGTAGCCATTTCTACAGCTGGGTGAAAGGATACTCGCCTGGATATAAACCATAATGATAACATTAATCCACTACCACTTCGCCAATCGAGTGCCCAGCCTTTTAGGTACCGCGTCAAATATTCTGAATCGGCCCCCGAGATAATGAAAATCACGTGCTTAATTTCTCTGGAATGTTGTCTTTCCTCGAGCTGGCTCTCACGTTTCTTCCTAAACGTTTTATGCTCTATATGTCATTTATTTTCGGGCTATCTCGTGAATTATAATAACAGAATGTATGCTACTCTTAATAATAATACTCCAAAGGTTAATCTCTGCTTTCTGCGTATTCAAAAGTGTACTAGGCTGAAAAATGACAAAGATAGTTAGTAGTGCAGAATATAAAGGTTATTCTCTACTATGGTAATGTTTTTATTTCGATTCTCCTTGATATATAGATGCATTAATCGTTTGGAAACGTTTATATGAGTCTCATTTTTATATGTCATGAATATTTCAGATGCATCATGCACAGTTATATTATTATCATTATAGTTACTGATATTTAGCTAGTAGTGTAAGGAAGTAGCTGATTGACTAATGTCAGCCAATGATGTATTTCTTTACAACTGTTTATTAAAGTAAGATTTGCTGTATTTCACAGAACATGTCTCTCTTGACAACCATCTGAAAACATCCCTAGGTTGTTTACGACGACTGACTCACCAAAATTCAGTTTTAGACACCTACAGTTGTTTGTATGTTTATCAACTTATATTTATAGGTCTGACGATATCCGACATGGGCGGTCTTATAACAGTCATGTGGATAAACCTCTGCATGACACCAGCATTTAATAGCAGCGATTTGCCCTTTGAGATCTCTAGTATAACCTACCTTAAAGCTGGAATGCCACACCTAATCTGTAGTAGAATATCCAGTTGCATCACAGCCATAGTTGCTCTGGAGAGATACTTATGTATTATAATGCCCTTGCAGGTAGGTTGCATCTAGGAGATAACACTGTTCCTTATTTCTTATAAACTGTGTAAACAGTGATAACATGTTTATCACAACGTATTTTTTCGGTTCTCATATCAGCTTAGTAGCATTCGTATATTTGATACTTTATTTTTTAAACCTATGTTTTTAATAGCGTTTGTTGATATGTATGCTGGAATGTATGTTGGTATGTATGTTGGTATGTATGTTGGTATATATGTGTAACATTGCACTCGTCTGCGGATCACCAGGACCCTGTTTAGATATCTCACTCGGGATGACTTTCTCTGAACCGACCAACACACAGGTCAATCGAGGCTCTGAACAGATGGATATTTGGGTTTCCCTAGGGAAACAAAGAGAACGAGGAAGCTGCTGACATTCCTGTAGTGGCCTAGAAATGAGAAGACACTACCATTTCAGACCCCCAGGATATGCAATGCTACTTGACATAAAGAGATGAACACTACATAGAATCTTTGATGCTTCGAAGGTGATGCTTCGTACAAGTAAAACTCGTCTAATATTTCTCTGAACTATCGTTGTACCGCAGCGGCAGGGCCCAGTGATGATGTTTATCCACAATAAAAGTGTCGGAATTGATTTATTTATGGGTTACCATAGCCTAGGTGTAGCGAATCCCGAAACTTGAGTTTATTGTAGGAGTTATATCCACACAGACTACTATATGTCCTATCTCATAGGTTTAGGTAAAAGTATAAATACCAATCTGCAACAGAGTGCCATAAAGAGCAAAAGGTTCATGCACTCTAGCCACGCTGCTAACTTAATGCATTTACTTCGTTACCCGTTAAAACACTTAAGCAAAGTCAGTTTTTTTTTCTGATTTACTACTGAAGATCAGCTCACATTGTCTGCCAAAGTCAGTTTTTTTTTCTGATTTACTACTGAAGATCAGATCACATTGTCTGCCAAAGTCAGTTTTTTTTTCTGATTTACTACTGAAGATCAGCTCACATTGTCCGACAAAGTCAGTTTTTTTTCTGATTACTACTGAAAATGAGCTCACATTGTCTGACAAAGTCAGTTTTTTTCTGATTTACTACTGAAGATCAGCTCACATTGTCTGACAAAGTCAGTTTGTTTCTGATTTACTACTGAAGACATTGTCTGATAAAGTCACGCATTCTTTGTCAAGTCTATAAAATATATATTTGGTAATTATTTCATTTTCAAATGCTAAATCATATGACTTTTCGTTAGTTCTTTCCTATCTGAGCTACTGATAGATTCGAGACTTTAAAAATTGCATTCTTTCCACGAACAACACTACATATTTATTTACTGTTAATCTTTAATAGGCGCCTTTTGTCATCCCGGCCTCAAGTATTGGGTACCTGGGGCTCCCATGAGAAAACAAAGGCATTGGGGATAGGTGCTGGTATCCGTATCTCACATTTTGTAGTAGACTAGTGAGTGCAAATGTCACGAGACATAGATATTTTCGTTCCACATTTAAAAATGCTGTCTTGTGTCAGTTCAGTCGTAACCCATATTCTGTATATTTTACGTCATCATAACTGTTTCCCTGTTTTAGGTAAAACGTATGTTCACGCCCAGGAAAATTTTTTCAGTTATCGTCAGCATCTTCTTGATTTTCACATTGAGCTCATCAGGTGTATTCATGGTCAACAAACTGGAGAGCAAGTTCTATCCTGCAAGAAACAAAACACTGGTTGGTCTTGTGTCCAACCCAGACAGAGAAAACGTCGAGAAGATTTCGTTCATAATCAACAACTTTTCTCTACAATTTGCCGCTTTTGCAGTCATCACTATTTGCACAGTAATCATAGTCGTTAATCTGCGAAGGAGAAGAGAGTGGCTTAAATTATCTTCATTTTCCTTGCAACCAGAATTATCTAATCGCAGTCTGAAAGTGGCCAAGATGGTGGTGATGATATCTACTCTCTTCATTGTTTGCTTCATTCCGATGACCATGTTGATGCTGGCCGTGGCCTTTGAACCGGATATTGGAATTGGCGCGAAATATGATTTTTGCCGGAACTGTGATAGGAAGCATGGGTTTTTTGCTGGAGACTATAAACTCATCTGCAAACATTTTTATATATTATCATACGAGCACTAATTACAGAGATATCTTCCGCAGCATATTTTTAAGCAAGGTAGCTCTAAGTTACGTACGCCGTTTAAAACAGTGATTGTATTTATGCGTAGGGCCTTGTGAAATTTTAGTTGCATTTTTTTGTTTTGTAGTCTTCTGTCGTCTTTAACAATTTGACGATGCAATGGTTCATAAGAATTATAAGGAAAGTATCGTGAAATATGTTTCTCACAGATTTCTCCTAATCAACTAAAAGACAACTCACAAATAATCTTGACTCCATTCAGTACTCACTAAATCGAAATGTGTATGACGCAGGCCTCCCGTGTTAAACTAGTACTCACGTGTTAAACTAGTACTCACGACTGAAGAGAAAAATAACATTGAAACTGAATGTTCACTGCGACTCGTCCTATTTTGAACTGCCTGTCGCCATCTTTGTTCCAACTAAAACTTATCACAGGCATCTTTCCGCCGATTTGAGTCTCATGTTGGTCAGTCGTATTTTGCTTAACAACCTTCAGCACTTATTAATATTAACCTTCTCGAAAATTTTATGATAATTACCTTTCACCACAGGTCTGGCCTTACCCTTTCAACCGAAGCAAAAATGCTCATGGCCGCCTTGACCTCTCTCTCTCTCTCTCTCTCTCTCTAACTCTCTCTCTCTCTCTCTCTATCTCTCTCATAAAACTCTAGGCCTCATGATTGACCACCGCCTCAGCTGGAATCATCGTGTAGACAATCTAACCAAACCCATTGCACATAAATCTGAGTAATTTAATAAAATTAAACGTTTTCTTGACATATACACCAGAAAAATATATTACATATCACAGATACAAACACACTTGGACTACTGCTCCACAGTCTGGGATGGTTGTTCCATGTCAAAAATAAAAAGACTTTACTCACTTCAAAAACGAGCAGTAAAGCTTATAGATGACAACAAAAACGAGCAGTACAGTTTATAGATGACAACAAAAACGAGCAGTACAGTTTATAGATGACAACAAAAACGAGCAGTACAGTTTATAGATGACAACAAAAACGAGCAGTAACGCTTATAGATGACAACAAAAACGAGCAGTAAAGCTTATAGATGACAACAAAAACGAGCAGTAAAGCTTATAGATGACAACAAAAACGAGCAGTACAGTTTATAGATGACAACAAAAACGAGCAGTAAAGCTTATAGATGACAACAAAAACGAGCAGTACAGTTTATAGATGACAACAAAAGCGAGCAGTAACGCTTATAGATGACAACAAAAACGACCAGTAAAGCTTATAACTGACAAACAAGCATCATGTATTACAAATAAAGACAAACGTCTTGATATTCCACCCCTCAAGAAGAGATTTCTTTTCAGTAAGGCCAAGTTAATTCATAAAATTCTATCGCACAATGCTCCACCCTATCTGTGGTCGTTGTTCAAATCCAACCCAGAACACAGTCAACATTTAAGCACTTGTATTCTCTCAAAATCAAGGCTCGGCATGTTTAGAAAACGTTTCTCTTACTCAGTTGCCCACGTTTGGAATGTCCTACCAGTTCATATAAAACTTATCAGTAATATTGGTTGTTATAACTTTACATCTTGTCAACATCTGTTTAATATGGACTACATGCTTTCCTAAATATAGTATAAAGTACTTTTAAGTATTGTGTGATTGTTGTAATTATTTTTTATACTGCTTGTCTATACATTTTTGTTAGTTTTGAAAAAAAAAGAATCAAAGTTTATTTCATGTTACTGCATAAATCAGAGTGTATGGACATGAGACCGTTTTATTATTTATTTATGTAATCATTTAATTGTGTCATCAATGAATATTATGCTCATTAACAAATGCTGAATGACTGTGACTGAATTAAAGCTGTATGACGAAGGGCAGAATGTCAGACGGGCCTGCATGCCCTATTCTTAACCCTTTGAAAATAAAATATATTCATTCGTTCTCTCTCTCTCTCTCTCTCTCTCTCTCTCTCAAGCCTATAACGTCATACTTCCCATCATAGCTCGCACTCACTTAGCTTTTTTGTTCTGTCGCTTTACAGCAGTTCTTGTTCTCTTAGCTGATAAAACAGCTTAAAATGTGAATATACAAAACAGGAATAAATGTATACAAATATATATTTTACTTTCTTTTTCTAACACAAAAAGATCTTTAAAATAAAGATATATTAAATATATATATTTTAAATAACTAACGTCTTTGCAGCGTACAAGTGACTCTTTGACATACATAAGTTCGGCTCATTGACATACATATATGCGACTCTTTGACATACATAAGTTCGGCTCTTTGACATACATATATGCGGCTCTTTGACATACATATATGCGGCTCTTTGACATACATATGTGCGGCTCTTAGACATACATATGTGCTGCTCTTTGACACACATAAGTGCAGCGTTAACGTGCAACAGGCGGGAATTTGTCGGTTGATATTTTTACATCACAAAAGGTAAACAGTCATTTTAAAATCAGTTAAAAACTACATATTGGATATAAACTGAGAGTCCACTGGATTGGAACGTACGAAGTTTAACGTTTGTGGAAGTAAACGTACAAGTGTTTTAAAATAAAAAGTCTAATTTTTCTGTTAGAATTTTTCACTGGGATTATAGAATGTAAAGACCAGCAAGAAGTACAGAGGATATGGACTGAAGCTTCAGTAGTTAAGCTTGTGTGAGCAACGAATGCATACTATTATGTATATGTATTTGTTCAATATGTATATACCATGTTTCGTAAAACCACTTTTTGTCTTGTGTTTCTCTTCTATTGATTGTCTTCTATTGTTTGTCTTCTAGTGCGTGTTTTCTAGTGTTTGTCTTCTAGTGCGTGTCTTCTAATGTTTGTCCTCTAGTTTTTGTCCTCTAGTGTTTGTCCTTTAGTGTTTGTAGTCTAGTGTTTGTCCTCTAGTGTTTGTCTTCTAGTGTTTGTCCTCTAGTGTTTGTCCTCTAGTGTTTGACCTCTAGTGTTTGTCTTCTAGTGTTTGTCCTCTACTGTTTGTTTTCTGGTGTTTGTATTCTTTTGTTTGTCCTCTAGTGTTTGTCCTTTAGTGTTTGTAGTCTAGTGTTTGTCCTGTAGTGTTATTCTTCTAGCGCGTGTCTTCTAGTGTTTCTCCTGTAGTGTTTGTCTTCTAGTGTTTCTCCTGTAGTGTTTGTCTTCTAGTGTTTGTCTTCTAGTGTTTGTCCTGCAGTGTTTGACTTCTAGTGCGTGTCTTCTAGTGTTTGTCCTCTACTGTTTGTCTTTTAGTGCCTGACTTCTAGTGTGTATCTTCTAGTGTGTGTCTTCTAGTACGTGTTTTCTAGTTCTTGTCCTCTAGTGTTTGTCTTCTATTGTTTGTCTTCTAGTGTTTCTCTTCTAGTGTGTGTCTTCTAGTACGTGTTTTCTAGTGTTTGTCTTCTAGTGCGTGTTTTCTAGTGTTTGTCTTCTAGTGTTTGTCCTCTAGTGTTGTCTTCTAGTGTTTGTCTTCTAGTGCGTGTCATCAATGAATATTATGCTCATTAACAAATGCTGAATGACTGTGACTGAATTAAAGCTGTATGACGAAGGGCAGAATGTCAGACGGGCCTGCATGCCCTATTCTTAACCCTTGAAAATAAAATATATTCATTCGTTCTCTCTCTCTCTCTCTCTCTCTCTCTCTCAAGCCTATAACGTCATACTTCCCATCATAGCTCGCACTCACTTAGCTTTTTTGTTCTGTCGCTTTACAGCAGTTCTTGTTCTCTTAGCTGATAAAACAGCTTAAAATGTGAATATACAAAACAGGAATAAATGTATACAAATATATATTTTACTTTCTTTTTCTAACACAAAAAGATCTTTAAAATAAAGATATATTAATGATATATTTTAAATAACTAACGTCTTTGCAGCGTACAAGTGACTCTTTGACATACATAAGTTCGGCTCATTGACATACATATATGCGACTCTTTGACATACATAAGTTCGGCTCTTTGACATACATATATGCGGCTCTTTGACATACATATATGCGGCTCTTTGACATACATATGTGCGGCTCTTAGACATACATATGTGCTGCTCTTTGACACACATAAGTGCAGCATTAACGTGCAACACGCGGGAATTTGTCGGTTGATATTTTTACATCACAAAAGGTAAACAGTCATTTTAAAATCAGTTAAAAACTACATATTGGATATAAACTGAGAGTCCACTGGATTGGAACGTACGAAGTTTAACGTTTGTGGAAGTAAACGTACAAGTGTTTTAAAATAAAAAGTCTAATTTTTCTGTTATAATTTTTCACTGGGATTATAGAATGTAAAGACCAACAAGAAATACAGAGGATATGGACTGAAGCTCCAGTAGTAAAGCTTGTGTGAGCAACGAATGCATACTATTATGTATATGTATTTGTTCAATATGTATATACCATGTTTCGTAAAACCACTTTTTGTCTTCTATTGATTGTCTTCTATTGTTTGTCTTCTAGTGCGTGTCTTCTAGTGTTTGTCTTCTAGTGCGTGTCTTCTAGTGTTTGTCCTCTAGTTTTTGTCCTCTAGTGTTTGTCTTCTAGTGTTTGTCTTCTAGTGTTTGTCCTCTAGTGTTGTCTTCTAGTGTTTGTCCTCTAGTGTTTGTCCTCTAGTGTTTGACCTCCAGTGTTTGTCTTCTAGTGTTTGTCCTCTACTGTTTGTTTTCTGGTGTTTGTATTCTTTTGTTTGTCCTCTAGTGTTTGTCCTTTAGTGTTTGTAGTCTAGTGTTTGTCCTCTAGTGTTTTTCCTCTAGTGTTTCTCATGTAGTGTTATTCTTCTAGCGCGTGTCTTCTAGTGTTTTGTCTTCTAGTGTTTGTCTTCTAGTGTTTGTCTTCTAGTGTTTGTCCTGCAGTGTTTGACTTCTAGTGCGTGTCTTCTAGTGTTTGTCCTCTACTGTTTGTCTTTTAGTGCCTGACTTCTAGTGTGTATCTTCTAGTGTGTGTCTTCTAGTACGTGTTTTCTAGTTCTTGTCCTCTAGTGTTTGTCTTCTATTGTTTGTCTTCTAGTGTTTCTCTTCTAGTGTGTGTCTTCTAGTACGTGTTTTCTAGTGCTTGTCCTCTAGTGTTTGTTATCTACTCTTTGTCTTCTACTGTCTGTCTGTCTTCTAGTATTTGTCCTCTAGTGTATGTCTTTTAGTGTTTGTCTTCTAGTGTTTGTCCTCTAGTGTTTGTCTTCTAGTGTTTGTCTTCTAGCGTGTGTCTTCTAGTACGTGTTTTCTAGTGCTTGTCCTCTAGCGTTTGTCTTCTAGTGTTTGTCTTCTAGTGTGTGTCTTCTGGTACGTGTTTTCTAGTGCTTGTCCTCTAGTGTTTGTTCTCTACTGTTTGTCTTCTAGTGTTTGTCCTCTAGTGTTTGTCTTCTAGTGTTTGTCTTCTAGTGTTTGTCTTCTAGTGTTTGTCTTATAGTGTTTGTCTTCTATTGTTTTTCCTCTAGTGTTTGTCTTCTATTGTTTGTCTTCTAGTGTTTGTCTTCTAGTGTTTGTCCTCTATTGTTTGTCTTCTAGTGCGTGTCTTGTAGTGTTTGTCCTCTACTGTTTGTCTTCTAGTGTTTGTCCTCTAGTGTTTGTCTTCTAGTGTTCTCCTTGTAGCCAGAGCTGGGGTCGGGCTTCGTGGTAGTGGAAGCAAGGCATATCTTTCTCTTTCCTCATCACATCTCACATCGAAGTTTCATATAAATGGCAATAGATGAGGCCTCATAAAACATTTCACTGACATCATTTTATTATGTCAAACATGATCGAGACGTATAATTGACAACATCACTTGGAATAATATGCATGATTATATACATTTCGTTATATTCTTCTTTGAAGCACATAATCTCAAAGTCTCACACTATCATACTTCTTACTATAGAACAAAAACTCGGTGCTCGAAGTTTCAATGTAATATTTACTGCACAACCTCTTAATACACTGGTTCAGTCTAACACTGTGTCTCTATCTCTACATCTCTCTTGCTGAATCCTCTCTCTACCTGCAGCTGAGTCCTAATCTGTCTACCTGCAGCTGCCTGCACCTCCCCCTGCCTCCTGAATCCTCATCTGCTCTCCTCTCTCTTCTCTGCCTTTCTGAATCCTCCTCCCTTCTTTATATTCGTAAGTTCTGACCACGCCAAAACCGGTCGCAACTAGAGTTTTCGCTTTAGTCGCTTTCATCTCCGTCGTCTAATTGTTACCTCCCATTAACAAGTCCACCATCTCTTTCATGTTACCTGCTTCGGGACCTAGTCCGTTCTCTGTTCAGTCTTTGATCTACTGGTCAATTGTTCCCCCTGGGCTACTGCATGTGCGCGCGAAGTCGCACCTCTCGAACTGGACCACTCTCACGATCTATCAGATCTATCGATACGGTTTTACCTTTGATCAGGTCTTTGAAGTACCGAGTATCCGTTCTTCGTCCTTCTAACTATCCCTTCTCTGCCCCCCAATACATTCTTTATTCCTGATCATGTCACTAATAATAATAATAATAATAATAATAACTATAATCATTACTTACAAGGCTATGCTACATACCTCCCCTCGTTTAAGTCATATTGTTAACATTATGACTACACAAAAAAACTAGCAAAGTGCCTTGTAAGTAATGAGCTACCAAAATATATTTCCATGTGGACCACAGTACCAACAAAAATCACTTTGCGGTCACCTCCCCTTGTTTAAGTCAGAATGTTAACGGTACCGACTACATCTCCATAAACATGGTAACCACATTCTGTCACTATACCATTCATAATTATCATAAGAAGAAAACATGTATCAACATATTTGTATCTTGTTCAAAAAAATTTCCAGTAAGACATTAATTCATGTCTGCTCTTCTACATCAAAATGATGTCTCATACACACTCAAGAAAAAGAAAAGCATACATTCTTTCAAATGACCAAAAAATACTGTCATTACATTTGAGGCCCAACCTCAAAAAGAATCACTTTATTGCCCTTATGATGAATTTTCAGTCCACAAACCTCCCGTTTCTCATCATCAGCGGCAACCATAGGATATCTCATACACATTCCCTGATACATACTCAGTGTGAAAATGTGATGTACTGGTTCCTGAAAGACCAGAATACTCCCATCGTATTCTCACGAAATTTGTTCCACTGACTTCAATTATTTTACCCCCCCAAGTACTCCTCTATCATGATAACTCTTGGGTCTCCATCCCTCTATGCCAACCATTTTTAGTGCTGAGGGTATCCTCGTATTGATAATCACAACACAACCTTCTTGGTTACACTAAACAATCTGGCAACACCCAAACATCTCACCCTACTCTTCTTAATACAAATGAAAAGTTTGTTTCCATATCTCAAAAAAAATGTGTAGGCACTTCATTCATCATAGAAAAATATGCAATATTACATTATTATTCACCATGAAAAAGATACATAGAGTGTTAAACTACTAACACTCTCAATTTCTGAGCATTTCAACATTAGCAATACCATAGTAGCAAATGCAAAAATTGTAAATCATCAATGCGAGCCATATTAGTCTCGTCTCATAATCATAAAAAAAATTAAGTCACATTATCCTCAAGATATGTATACCTGTAAGTACATCAGTTTGAAACCTTTGCATCCTAAAAAAAAAATGTAGCAACCTCGTAATTGTGCTTCCGTCAACCTACCAGCATTTATAAGATGTAAAGTTAATAAACCCTTACGGTAAATAAAAAGAAAGCACACATCCTCTTGATTCCTCACATCAGTAAAAAGAATATTAATGATCATTTTACTCTGTCGCTTCTTCTACCCCCCAATTACTCCTCTATCATCATAACTCTTGGGTCTCCATCCCTCTATGCCAACCATTTTATTGGTGAGGGTATCCTCGTATTGATAATCACAACACAACCTTCTCGGTTCCACTAAACAATCTGGCAACACCCAAACATCTCACCCTACTCTTCTTAATACAAATGAAAAGTTTGTTTCCATATCTCAAAAAAGTATTGTGTATGCACTTCCTTCATCATACAAAAAATATGCAGTATTACATTATTATTCACCATACAAAAGATACACAGAGTGTTATACTACTAACACTCTCAATTTCTGAGCATTTCAACATTAAAAATACCCTAGTAGCAATGCAAAAAATTCACATCAGTTCAACACAGTCTGGCACGTGATCGCTCGTAGTCAATACTTCTAATTGAGGCCGCTTATACGCCCGGTCGTCTCCTCCCAAATGTCGGGAATAGGCACGGGCACCAGTTTAACAATTATTTTGTGTCTTTATTATTGTAACACTGTGAAGTTCTAATTTATATTGTTCATTATCTTTCTCTTTCCTCATCACATCTCACATCGAAGTTTCATATAAATGGCAATAGATGAGACCTCATAAAACATTTCACTGATTCATTTTAATTTGACAAATAATATCAATATGATCAATACGTATAGCTGATAACTCACTTGTAATAATAGGCATAGGCAAGATTATACACATTTCATTATTTTCATCATAGTAGCACGAAATCTCACAAAATCACAATATCATAATTCTCATAATTCTACAAGCAGTATTTAAGCAGCGTTCACAATATTCAGTAATACAAAAGCTCTTGGTAACAATTACTGTACGATCTCTTGCTACACTAGTTCAATCTAACACTATGTCTCTATCTCTACATTTCTCTTGCTGAATGCCTCTTCCCCTCCTCTCTGCGTCTCTCTCTCTCTCTCTTTCTCCTCCTCTCTCAGAACCCCTCTCTACCTGAATCTGCATCCTTTTATATTCGTAAGTTCTGACCACGCCAAAACCGGTCGCAACTAGAGTTTTCGCTTTAGTCGCTTTCATCTCCGTCGTCTAATTGTTACCTCCCATTAACAAGTCCACCATCTCTTTCATGTTACCTGCTTCGGGACCTAGTCCGTTCTCTGTTCAGTCTTTGATCTACTGGTCAATTGTTCCCCCTGGGCTACTGCATGTGCGCGCGAAGTCGCACCTCTCGAACTGGACCACTCTCACGATCTATCAGATCTATCGATACGGTTTTACCTTTGATCAGGTCTTTGAAGTACCGAGTATCCGTTCTTCGTCCTTCTAACTATCCCTTCTCTGCCCCCCAATACATTCTTTATTCCTGATCATGTCACTAATAATAATAATAATAATAATAATAACTATAATCATTACTTACAAGGCTATGCTACATGTCTTATAGTGTTTGTCTTCTATTGTTTTTCCTCTAGTGTTTGTCTTCTAGTGTTTGTCTTCTAGTGTTTGTCTTCTAGTGTTTGTCCTCTATTGTTTGTCTTCTAGTGCGTGTCTTGTAGTGTTTGTCCTCTACTGTCTGTCTTCTAGTGTTTGTCCTCTAGTGTTTGTCTTCTAGTGTTCTCCTTGTAGCCAGAGCTGGGGTCGGGCTTCGTGGTAGTGGAAGCAAGGCAGCGGAATGTATTCTGGTTTTGAATATTGTTTCGCCAATGCATTCAGGGTAGTGCGACCTGCTATACGACACAGGTGTGATCTCTGCCTCGTGAGTAATCTGAAGACGGTGGTTTGTTCTTGAATTGAGAATTCCCCCATCTGATTGTTAGATGGTGGGTTGTACATCTTGTACTGATGCTTGATTATAGTTTTCGCTCCACCGTATGAGACGGTATATTGATGTTGTAATTATTTGCCGCCAGATTTTACAAGATTTTATCCTTCTTCGTTTTTCCAGCAGGGATTCACTGGACCACCACAGAATTTGTTACCGAGAGAGCATGCGATAGAAGACTGTGTGTGATAGTTGTGCTGTCAGTTCAAAATTACTCCCTTCAAATAGAATGTGTAAGAACGGTCAGAATTTCGAAATAAATAAATGTGACATAATCATATGTGACTCTTTTGTTGTATATGCCAGTATTTTTATTTGTCATTTTGTTAAGAATGTATAATAATAACTCTTATATTTTGAATGTTTTCCACCATTTTAGTTACTATCACTATCATCGCATTTTATAGTTAAACTGTGTTGCAGTTTTGAAGTTAAACATACTGCAGTTAAACCAGGCATTCTTGCCGGTTTAAAATACCTGTAAAAAGGTAAAATAATGGCATAACAAATTCATAATCGGCGTTACCTTGAAATCTTCACTCTTCCTCTGTAGATAACAGCACACTTTCCGAAATAAAACTCATATTTAAGCGCAGATCTGATAATACCAGCTAGCATATGGATAAAGTCAAGACTATGTTCTTTATTTCCGCTTGACAATTTAGCTTGTAGTTTATCATAAAAGCGACGGATCACTTTTAAACTATAATGGCGTAGCATATAACTGTGGTTGATGAAGTGGACTAGGGTGGAGAATCATTATGTCTATTGCAGTCTGTGGTAATTTGTCTTTAAGACATGGTAAAGACAGATCGTTGCTAGAAGCTGAAAAACAATATCTTCCAGACAAAAGTTCAACAGTTTCGATTAATTAAAATATTAATAAATAAAATCAGTAGATTTTATTATCAAAGGGGAAGAAAATGCATCTCATTTCTTTAACTTCGTCTTACAAAATATATCCAGAAATGAATCCCTGTATTTAGTGCTCATATAATAATATATAAAAATATTAACAGACGAATTTACAGACTCAAGGAAAAAACCAATGCCACCAATAACAATGCCGATGTTTATGTATTTACCACCAAACGTAAGACTACGTTCAAATGCCACGGCCAACATAATGACAGAAGTTGGTATGAAGCAAGCAATAAACAGCGTGGACATCATGACAACCATCTTGGCAACCCTGTGGTTGCGGTTGGTTAACTCAGTTCCTAGGTTAGCACTAGAAGACTTCAACCAGTGCTGTCTCCTCCTTAGACTAACAGCCAGTACCGCTGTGCAGAATATGATGACGAAGAAAGCAGCAAATGGCAGGACAAAGTTGTTGACAGCAAAAGATATTTTCTCAACATGTTCTCGATCGCCAGTGGAAACAATGCCAAGAAGTGTCTTGTTTCTTAACGGGTCGAACTTCATGTCCAGTCTGTTGACCACATACACCGGGGCCACACTGGACATGAGAATAGTGAAGACAGCGATGATGGTGATGGATGTTTGCCGAGATGTGAACATATTTTTAACCTGAAATACATTTTTTGAGTGAAATAACACTTCATAAAAATATAACGCCGTAACCAGATAACATTTTATTTTTTAAACAAACAGCAACCAAGGAGCATGTTATATTACTAGAGTATATTATAAGACTTCATCTGCCTCTTCAAAATACTTGCTTCATACTCACATATATTTGTTTAAGAAAGGTAAATGTTCCCGTTTCCACGCTTTTAAGGCATATTGGGGAACACGATGATAGGCAGTATTTTTCCATGACCCTCGGCACGTAAAAGTGTCATGTGGTCAGTAGCATGCCTGGTCGCTTTACCTTCTCAGAGTACCCACCTTTAGAGGTTGGGTCGACCCCGGGGCCTTTCTGGTGTGTGCCATAAAAAAAAATCCCACTGCTTGGACTGAACCCGGCACCACCAGATTAGTAAGCCGAGCGGCTAACCACTCGGCTAACCAGGCCGCTGACATATATTTGTAGCACTTTAAAAAAAAAACAACGCATTCACCATTCCTTTATCCATAATAGCAAGAAAGAACACACGTAATAAACCAACAATGAAATCGAATTCAGAGTTGAAAACACACGTTTTACTCCATCTATAACATCTTACAATCAGTAAAAAGTAAACTATTAGACAATCGAAGATGAAATTCATTACAGTTACAAAGCAGATTAGATGAAAGATTATACAAGTTAATGAGACATACTACAACTGAGTTAAGTTTTCATATATGTAAAAGTATAATAAAAATATGATTTTTAAAGATACAGTTGTTACCCTTAGCTGTTCTAGATTTCATTTCTAGATTAATAATGGAATGTAAGAATGTAAACTGAGCAAACCTCACCTGCAAAGGAGCTATTACACAAAGACATCTCTCAAGCGTGACAATAGCGGTGATCCAGCTAGACACACGAGTAAAGGTAAGATGTCCCATCCCGGCTGTCAAGTACAGAACTTCCAGCACGTCAAAAGGCAAATCTGCGGTAATGAAAGCTGGAGTCAAGGAGATGTTCGTCCATATTACAGTTACAAGGCATCCCAGGTCAGACACAGCAAGACCTGAATAGGAACAAGGATAAAAAGTTTATTGTTTGTTCAGTTCTCTTCAAAATTTTATTCCTGAGTCATTCCAAAGTGGTTCATAGAGGACAATGTGTTAGTGCCAACATTTTCCTTTACCTAGAGGGTAATGTGGTCAGCTTCAAACATTGCACTTATCTCTCGAGAGAGCAGGCACCCACACCACAAACTTGTAGAAAGGATACTGTCTCCATATGAAGTTTAGGAAGCAAATGTGATCATGTCAGGTTTGATGCTATCCACATAACTGTGAAGTATTCAGACAGCTGAAGGAAAAGACAATAATTAACGTCATGTCCTTAGATGCCCATATAGTATGATAGGTCGTATGTGTTATAGTTCTAGCTATATTTTACCTGTCCACACTCTGTGACTAGGGATAAGCTTTATATATTATAATCAGTGGTAAATATACTGTTTTTATCTTCGTCCAAGAGCTTAATATTGAAGAAGGCTGGCTAGTGAAGAGGATTAAAGAGAGAAAATTGAAATATTTTGGACACATTAAACGTCATGATAATTTAGAGAAGACCGTATTGGAAGGATACATAATGGGAAAAAGAAAAAGAGGAAGACCAAGACGAAGATGGCTGCAAGACATCATTGACGATCTGGAAATGGATGCAACAGCAGCAGGCCATCTTGCTCACAACCGAGAGGCCTACAGGAGTGCTGTTTGGGAGGCAAAGTTCCGCAAGGGACATGCAAATGAATGAATGAATGAATCTTCGTCCACAGACAATGAGTCAGTCCATTGCATGTCTCTTGCTGAAGTTTGCCACCCAAACAGCACTCCTGTAGGCCTCTCGGTTGTGAGCAAGATGGCCTGCTGCTGTTGCTTCCATATGTAGTTTATCAACGATGTATTGCAGAAATCTTCATCTTGGTCTTCCTCTCTTTCTTTTTCCCATTATGTACCCTACCAAGACGTTTAATATGTCAACAACATCTATGTTTTCTTTGTTTAATTCTCTTTACTAGCCAGTATTCATCAGTTTAAAGTTTTTGTAGTATGGAAATATTTTTTTCTGTGTCCATGATATTTGAAGACCTCTTCTGTAGCATTTAAATTCAAAGGTTGTATGTGTTTCTCAGCTGTTTTGTTAAGTGTCCAGGTCTCAAAGGCATCTGTTGCGATGGGAAAAATCCATGCCCTTAAAATCGTATTTTTGTAGTTCTCTCTGTTCCTCTCCACAGATTCTTTAATTGTTTTACTTTCTGAAGTGCGATAGATTTCCTCCTTTTAATCCCCCTCATTGTATCTCCATTATTAGTTAGCAGTGATCTAAGATATTAAAAACTCTCCAATTCTTCCAGTTTTCGTCATTGTTAGATATATCAGCTGCCTTGTTTGTTTTGCCAGTTGTCATCAGTTTAGTTTTCGTCGATTTAAGATAGAGGTTTTGCTCCTCACTATTCTTATGTATATATATATATATATATATATATATATAATATATATATGTGTATAAATTCTTATATATAATATGTATATATATATATAGATGAATGTGTGTATGTATGTATGTTAGAAAATCACGCTGGAACGCCTGGAGCAATTTCAACCAAACTTGGCTATATATGATTTCCAATCTGAAACTGCACGTGTGTGTTAAATCATCTCTATGACCCCTATGGGACCTGGATGGAAGCGATGAGATTGCAAACGAACGATGCAAACAATTGAACGACAGGAAGTAACGACAGGAAGTAACTCCCGTGATATTTATGCCTGCTGTGGAATGTCGGCCGTGATGGACAAAGGTCAGCGCAAACAAATCGATGACGAAAGACACCCTACTGTTGTTCACTTCAGCGTCCATTTAGAAAATGGTCAGAGTGTTTATTTCATAACAGAGAGCTCCCATACAATGGATATCAGCTACCAACCACATGGGGATGGGGGTCTGGGGGGGGGGGTAGGCGTGATCTTCTAGAAGGTTGTGGATATGACTGGGGTCTTGGACTCATGATGTTTGAGAAACTTCCAGCACCCATCCGAATCTTAGATGGTCGTATATAAGGTAAGCTAATTCGGCAAGTCTTCCAGTTTATCATCTGTCAAGGAACGTAACAGTGTGATGTCGCTCTTTTAGTTGATGGTCTTTTTTGTTTTAATTCTTTTTGTAAAAATGAATTTTAACTTTATTTTCTCTTTATGTTTATATTAGCTTTTTATTGTATTTGATAGTAGATTGTATTGCTTTGTGACAGTGTGCCGTTTTCTATTTTTTCACATTAGGTTTCAAATTAGGGAGAGAGAGAGAGGGGAAGAGAATTAGGGAGAGAGAAAGAGAGATAAAGTGGGAGAGAGAAAGGAAGAGAGAGGGAGAGAGAGGTAGGGAGAGAGACGAGGAGAGAGAAAGGAGAGAGAAAGAAAGGGAGAGAGAAAGAAAGGGAGAGAGAGAGAAATGGAGAGAGAGAGTGAGGTACAGAGATAGAGAACGAGAAAGAGAGATAGGGACAGAGAGGGAGAGAGAGAGATTTGAGATCGCCATGTTTCTCCCCGGGACAACTATATGTTACTTGCTCAAGGGAGGGAGAGAGACATAGAGACTGTGAAAGAAGGTGAGAGAAGATGAGAGACAGAGAGAGGGAGAGAGATATGGACAGAAGGAGAGATAGATTTGAGATGGCCGTGTTTCTCCAACGGACAACTTTATATTGTTTGCTCAAAGGCGATTTCACCCAAGAATTTATTTATTCTTGCTCTTGGATGTGAAACTAAAAATGTTGTTTACAATCAAACCGTCTAGACTCTGTAGAACCATCTAGAAAGTTATGGAAATGAATAGAACATTGTAGAATCTTCTAGAAGAACGTAGAACTGAATAGACCTCTGTAGAACCTCCGAAAGGGCTGTGTAAAGGAACGTTATAGAATCGTCTAGAAGGTTGTAGAAATGAATAGAAATTTCATGACTGGGATAAATAAATTCCCGGACAAAGCAAGTGATTTCTAAAGGCAAGGAACGTCAAGAGTTGTGGTGATAACATTACTCTACAGCGTGCCGGAAGGTCAGATAAATAAGAGCACTAAAATGCCCACTAGATGCTTCTGCGGCATTGTAGGTCCGGCAATACCACACTACACAACAACAACAACTAAAATCAAAGTATATGATGGAGGCCGCTGTTGAAAGCATCATAAAAAAGCCTTTATCATTGTTACCTGTCGTGCACAAAATAGGCTACTGCACTCACTCACTATGACAGTAGACATCTGCCTTAATATCAGAATCAAATTTAAAGTTAATTTGTAATATGATTGTAAAATGAAATATTTACATAATCAGCCTATCTTTTCATGGGTTGTAAAGAAACAAAATAGATCCATGAGACTATTGTAAACCTCGTACCCAATAAACTAACGTTGATAGGGTCCTTGAAGCCTTGTTTGACAAAGCACACAATGTTGATGGTGTTTGTGAAGGTGCCAAAGACACTCACTGTCTGGCACACACCAGTAACCATAATCCAGATAAAAATCTGTGTTGCATCATCAGCACCCCCAGATGAATCTTGGCGGGTTACCCCACGAGTCGAAAGTGTCACTTCTTGAAGCATTTCCCCTTTATCAAACTTCACCTGCATATAGAAAAAATCTTTAGAGCTTATGCAAACTTATGTATCAGTCAGTCAGTAATGTGCATGTCCTTTGAGGAACTTTGCCTCCCTAACAGCCCTCCTATAGGCCTCTCGGTTGTAAGCAAGATGGCTTGCTGGTGATGCATCCATTTGCAGTTTATCAACGATGTACTACAGAAATCTTCTCCTTGGTCTTCATCTCTTTCTTTTTTTCCATTATGTACCCTTCCAATACGGTCTTCTCTAGATTATCATGACTTTTAATGTGTCCAAAATATTTCAGTTTCTATGTTTAATTCTCTTTACTAGCCAACGTTCTTCAATATTACATACTTCTAATATGAATATAGTTCTTCTTCTTTTGCGTCAATGATATTTGAAGAACTCTTCTGTAACGTTTACATTCAAAGGCATTTATGTGTTTCTCAGCTGGTTATTTAGGTGTCCAGGTCTCACAAACATATGTTGCGATGGGAAAGATGCACGTCCTTAAAAATCTTAGTTTTGTAGTTCTGTCTATTCCTCTCGACAGCTTCTTTAGTTGTTTTACTTTTTGAAGAGTGATAGATGCCCACCTTTTTATATCCACCACTGTATCTCCATTATTAGTTAGTAATGATCCAAGATATTCAAAACTCACCATCTCTTCCAGTTCTTCCTCATTCATAAATATATATTTCATTTGCCTTATTTGTTTTGTCACTTGTCTTCAATTGACTTTTCCATCTCTGTTGATTATTTGAAAGCATTTTAAATATTCATATAGTTTCAATCTGTATACATAATTTCTAGAATTAAAACAACGACGTTTTCATACAGTAACAGTGGTTTAGCATTATTTTGTATAGGAACACTGTGGAGCATTGATTATCTGAATTAAAGTGGGACAAATATGATTCTGTTAATGAAATAGTTCGTGGAATAAAATATGCAAGAACGCACACAACATATAATTACATTTAAGCCTAACATTAGATCGTGAATGCCGTAATATTGGTGCTGTATTTTTTAAAATGGTATTTCTTACACAAAATAACTGCTTTTTAAAACTATAAATACATTAATGTTTGAGTATGTAAATAATTCTTAGCTTGTCTTCAATCGATAACACAGTGCCGTTTCTTTCCGTTGTAGACGCCATCGTGAATCAAATAGTACAGAATATTAACATTAAATGGAAGATAATATTAAAATTAAATAGAAGATTACGCAATATCAAAATAGCAACGAACTAAATCTGAAACACTGAACGATAAGAAAAAACACAAACAAGTACGACATCTCCAGTGCCACAACAGACACAGTATAAATGCCACAACATGCTTAGTATCAATGCCATAACAGACTTAGCATCAACGCTACAACAGACTTAGTATCAATATCACAACAGACTTAGTATCAATGCCACAACAGACTTAGTAAAGCTCAGACTGTACTGAGAAAATCATTGACATTAGTGGTACAAGATTTCAATTCTCTTGGACTGAGAATAATAAACTTGTATGTGGAATCTGAGCAACATTTTTATTTATTTATGAATTTTGGTGCAGCAGAAGTTCAGATAATTTCTCTGTTCAGATGACTGAAGTTGGGATAATCGACTTTCTACTATAGTAGACACAGATACTCTACCGGCTGTAGTCTCGACATTTACAAGTATGTAGAGAAGACACGGAAGAAACCGATGGCCGGTTCCTATCAGAGAAAGTATCGTACAGCTATTTTATGATGTAGGCGATTATGTGGACTGTCTAGCAAAGTCAACATATAAGACACTTGAGAAACATGGTAAAGATATACTGGGTACAAGGGTGTCAATGTAGGCACATTAGCATAACTCTTAAGTATGTTGTTGAAAAACATGTTACGTTTCTCATCATGCGGGCTGAATTAAACATCAATGCCGGGTCAAGTTTTCATAAACTAAGAACTTTTCTAGTGAAAACAGCGTAACCTTTATATATATATATACACGCACGCACCTGCGCATGCAGACACCTGTTCCCTGTGTATCTTCATACAACATTATGAAATAATAAATTGCAGTACATTTTATACCTTATATGCAGCATTTTCCGCTCATTGCATTACCTTCACAAATATGTGTATTCGTTTACAAATATTTCTACCCCTCAATGTGTTCTTAATATTTATGTTTCTTCTTTACTGTCTCCATTGTACAAATTGATTTAACTATGACACTTTGTCAATTTTATTTTACTATTCACAGATACCCAGGTTATGTGTAAAAACAGAATATCAGAAACAAAACCATGCGCTAGGGAATAATAACGATTATTATATTAGTAATATCTTAGTAAATTACAAATTAAGGGGAGTGGAAAGAGGTGTATATATCTAAATATATATGCACTGCTATAGTCGATGATGGAATACCTATAAAACTATATTATTACTTTCACTGAGATGCTGAATGACTCTATAGTCTGAAAGATGTGTTTTGTTTTGTTTTAGTAAATGTCCACTGATGATGTAACTACATGTGACGTGAGTCATAAATTGGTTTTTTTCTTAAAGGAATGATTAAAATAAGTGTACTTATGATATCTGCACTAATATTCGCAGCGACATTGTGCTTTGAATATAAGTAACAAGAATTGTACAATTTCATATCTTTCTCTCTGTCTGCCTCTCCACTTGGCAATCCTTCCTACAAAGTGAAGAGTAATCATCATGTTACAGACAGCATAATGAACTACAAAACCGCAAATGCCGTTTAAAGGACCATCAGCATAACACAAGAGGTAAAAACATATATGTAAATAACAAATAATGTTCTTGGATAACTCCATGTCGTTGTCCATGTTATTTGTCCATTGAGATCGCTTAAAGAGTGGTTCCAGAAGACCAACAAGGACTTGCACGAGTCCTGATTGATTACACACACGTTTTGGATATTGTGTGCTATGGAAACATGATACAACTGCTTCCAGATCTTTACAAAGTTTGAACGAAATATAATCGAACCATGACCTCGTCATTTACATGCCCGAACAAACATCTTTCACCTGGACTTTTCTACGTTGCTCTTCCTCGTTAAGGAAGCCACTCACGGGGTTGACATTAACAGCTTTTTCACCTCAGGTGATCCTTTGCAACAATATTAGAGTTATATTATCGAACACAAAAACAGCGATTAATATTTATTTTAAAAGTTTTCTGCAGTTTTTTTTCTTTCAAATATTCATCATCATGCCATCCTCAGTTAACAATTGTTATTCCATGAAGCAAATAGTGACTGTGAAAGAATGTTGCGTGACAATGAATGAATTAATAAGCAATAACAATGTTGTATTAATCACCTCTTCTATAACTCATTATTTTACACTCGTGAATGTAGTAGTCTTATTTTGCATTCTTAGATATGTGTTTTATAAAATGTGTACACTTGGATTAAATGGAATGTGTGTTAAGAATAGAAGGAGGTGAGAGATGAAGGGCCTACATGCCAAATTCTTCAACCTTCGCAAATAAGGATGTTTCACTCGTTTTACTACGCATAGTCGACATAGCCCCTCGCTAGGTATTCTCGGCCCTTCGCTGGGGCTTCTCGGCCCTTTCGTGAGACCTCGTGGCTGAAAGTCTTTAAAAAGTCATGGCTGTCTCACAAATGTGAGCTGTAAAATTAACGTGGGAGAGAAACCACGTCTACAACTAGTGAAAGCTATTTACACAAGTACTAATATGTAGCAGTGTGAAAGTATCAGAGATTCCATATGAAGACTGCACGATATAAGCTTGATGAAAGTGAGAATGCAGCTTTCTATTGTACACAGATGCAATTCATTATCTAGATTTATTGATATTTTTGAAGAAATGACCATACTGCCATTTTGAAACACAAACCAGATTTAATTACAAAATAAAGATGCATATCTTGAGTAGCACATACGTATAGCACATATCATAGCACACATCATAGCACACAATATAGTAAACGTGTTAACAAACTTCACCAAATGTCAGAAAAGCATTTAAATGGCAATCGGGCTGAAGTAACTGGCCTTATTATTTGCATGGAACTATCAGATTACAACGGGTAATGTCTTGGGGAGAATTTATGCCACTTTCTGCAGGACAATGTGAACTGCCGAGTTCTTCAATGCACAAACACTTAGATTCATGTGAAATCGTTATAGTTACCCGTGTCTCGTTGCCCTATGCACACAGTCGCTATCTGTGTTCCCACGTCAGGCGATATTTCACTTTATCTCCAGGGCTGGGTGAATACGTTGTGAGAAGTAGTAGCACATCCACAATCATTTGCACATCCTCTGTGAAAACGTCTGTTTGTTTGTCACTTCGGGCACTAATATATTTTTCGGTGGCACTGGTTGTTCTAGTTTGGGATTCGCTGTGTCTTTCTTGAAGTAGTGGTCTGAGTATTGTTCAAGTCACCTCTCAATTCAATTCAGTTCACCGCACTCAAATATTAGAAGTATTGGTCTGGTAATTTGTGTTGCAAGAGTTATTTTCACATTCATTGGGAACATCATTTTGACATTCCAAAAGCGAACAGGTCTTTAGATTAATGCATTTTTGTTTAGGTACAAATTGATTCGTTTTCGGCTGTTAATTTTGCTGTATAAAGCAACAGGAAGGTTGATTAAAAATATACCCATAAACAACATCTGGTTGTTTTATGACAATGTGACTCTTTATTCTTCACCTTCAAGTATAAATCAACACAATTTATATTCAGAGTTAAGAATTTTACACACGCGTTCGTCGTGCATCTTTCCCTGGCTCCTCATCCTTCATGGCAGCATACAGGAGTCATTTCTTATGTGGAATCATAAATAGTGTCAACAAGCATTTTAACTAAACATTGACTGGTTGCTTGGTTGGTTGGTAGTTCAAAAGTGGTTTCATCTCGGTCAAGACATTCCCATATCCGCTCTGCTGCCCACATCAAAAAGTGGTTTTATCTCGGTCAAGACATTCCAATATCAGCTCAGCTGCCCGTTTTAACACCTCAAAAAGGGTGTTTCAGTCAGCATGAGACACCCCACGCGCCCTTTCCAAGGCTCGTAGCAGATTTTTCCCAGACTTTTGTCCGGTCAGTGGCCCCCTGGCCTACTCTTGTGCTAGTTTCAGCTGCCATGAAATGTTTAATATGCCGGACTATGCTCACGGACGTTCAGTTATACTATATGGAGATCAGCGGATCTCACGACAAAAGAAAAATCCCTGCCACTTCTGTTGGGATTCAACCCGCTATCTCCAAATTTTAGTTTGATATTTGTTGGTAGCGTTTTCCCCCACCTGGTTAGAAATGTTACTTGTAGCAGCAAGTAATGACTCTTAAGCCATATATCTAACCTTCAGTCTATCAATATGTAATAACTGTTAACACAAACATCTAAAACCTCCAGTCTATCAATATGTAATGACTGTTAACACAAACATTTAACATTTAGTTTATAGTATATTTGCGTTACTGTCATAAATACTCGAGAAAATAATATTTTATCACAAATAATAATTGCTGCATTGTGCCAATCACCTGAGACATAAAGTTTATTTTTTCAACATTCTACAAAGCGTTAGTACTAGCAACTGTTTTGTGAAATGGACTCAGTGAAGAGATAAACCGTCACTGTAGAGCAATAAACGTCTCTCTCGTGCGGTCTGTGTTTTCTCCAGCAGTTCAGTGAAGAAAGCTGTGCAACATACGGAGCATAGCATCTACTGCACGCTGACCTTTTCCTGGAACTAGTATCCTGACCAATGATAACACCTGTGCTACCTGGGTGTCTAAGACAAAACAGCAATATTTTCACTTAAGTAGTTATCGGTGCAGATATGACTGGATTAGCACTAAATGTTGTGTTTACATGAGTTGCTAGTGATAGATTTTAGCAATAATAAATAATAAATTTGTTGAGATGTGTATGTACACAATCATGCCTTCAAACACATAAATCGTAATATATATATATATATATATATATATATATATATATAACTCCAAAATTATTGTACAGAATTTCAATTACACCCGTCGGATAGTTTCCAAGAAATAAAAAGAACTTTTTATTTCCACACATTTTAAAGATTATTCAGTATTTATGTAAACTTACAATTGTTCTAATAATGTGATTAATTTCAATTGTTTTAATTTCAAAACTCACGGGACAACCTACCAGTGACATTTCTACTCACCTGAAGCGCCGATGACAAGAACGGAAAGGTATACAACTACTGCCAACAGCTGACACCTTCATGCTGATATGGGAGCTGTAAATTCTTCCCATAAGTATATTTCAGATAAGCTGTGAACTAAGACTTAAAGCATATGGAAGCTTAGAATAATTAATATTTTCTGTAACTTGATGATGAACATGCCATCTGTTGTTTCCCAGCTTGTAATGCAGACAAATCACAGTAAACAAGTTTATCATATAGTGGAAATAACCAAGTGTGTTTAGGATGTGATAGAAGAGTAGAATAAATAGTTTCTAATCCAAACAAATGTGCAAGCACTTTCGACGCCAGGGAAAGAAAAGAACAAGGAACTGGGAACAGAATCCGGATCCAGGCACTACGAACACAGCATAGCCTGGAGAAGGCAGTTTACTACCCATTAGGAGGCTTTTCTAATTCCCAGGAGAACATTGACAGGCTCTGTGACAAAAGTGTTTTAATGTTTTCAGTAATATCCATATTCGTTTTCCTTGCTTTGCCCTATTTACCAGAATTGTGCAGGCAGTATCGCTTCAATGTGGACTCATCAAGCCATGGAACATGCATAATCATCGCCGTGTCCACAGGAAACTTGATCCTTGTATTTCAGTGTGTTCATTGTTCTGCCACCACTGTTTTCATTTACTTTCACGTGGGCAGTGGTAGCAGTGCCACACTACTTCACACAACAACAACAACAAGAAAGAAGTACAGCAGGTAAGGTCTAAGTCATGACTGAAGTAATCGCTGCTAGGTCAAGGTTCTTTGTTCCATGATAGAATGCACGTGTCAGGAGCTTCTCAACATGGCATACACATGTAATTGTCACAAAAAACTAGATTCCACACATCAGTGTCAGATCAGTTTATTCTCTCACCAGTTAACGAACACACTGTCGTTTGCTTACTTCAACTGTCACTTTATTTAATTTATATCATGCAGGCCTATGAGTTTTTTTAGCCAAATACTCACGATTAGCAACAGCCTGTACAGCTGACGTACATTGTTAGTGGTTTCAATGGATCTCTCTCTTTCTCTCTCTGTGACGTCACACTTCCCGCCAGTTGTGTGCAATCACCCCACACCTTCAAGCATCCTCCTTACACATGCCAGACCAATCGCTGTAATGTCCAGCTTACACATAATGTTTAATGAATGTCACAGGGTGATGCTGATGAGCTAATGAAAGTGAGACATGCCATGTAACAATTTCAGATGATTGGCCTCAGCTCAGCCATACAGTTATAACCATTACTAGCAGGTACTGATCACAAGATTCATCCACTCAGTGCGGGGCTCATCCGTCTATAGTCTAAGTTTCATGCACATTCAAGCTACGAGCAGACTCCCTGTTTTATTTTGGTAGCAAGACTCCAACATTGTTATGTCTATCCGGTCAGTGTTCTGTCTCTTGCATAACTCACTCGTAATCATGATTTCGGTTCCCACGTGCTACAGAACACACGAACATGGTGAGATTCCTGGTTTAAGTTACTTGCTTAATTACAGCCAGTATACACGGACACTTAGAGAAAGAGACTACAGCAAGACCTTGGGTACTCGCCCGCCCAAATACTCCAGCACAGCAAACACAGGGATGATTTGTGAACTATTTTCTAAACTGAAAACTGAAATAAAATTTGGTACATGACGAACGTTGTTTATTCAATATTTTCATCATGTGAAGAAATATGTATTACCAGTGTAAGGTCTTGTTTTCATCCATACATTCAATAATTTATTTCTGTACTGTCTGCACACATGCATTGCGCTATACATACTCAGAAGCTGTTTTGTTTTCTTTGCCATTTTTTATCATTTGAACTGATAAGTATTTCTCCTAAGGAATAATAACTCTGTCTTATTGCAAATTCGACAGAAATTTCATGAAAAAACCAATCAGAACATACAATACAAAGTGGGTGCATTCGTTTATCGTCTTTCTTTCAGTATCATTAAAACGTTTCTTTTGACAAAACTCAAGTATTTCAGTAGTCAAATGACTGCTGGTTAATCAGATGCAGTGCATATTTATACTAAAGGTTTACATAACTCTATATATTTTCACGAAAAAAAAATCCCACCTTCACTAATTTTTTCACTTAACGTTCAATGACTGGCGTAACTCGCCGCAGGACATTAATGCATGCCAAAGTGAGCTAAACAACTAGGGGGAATCACTGCAATGGCTTGAGTATGTTCAGGCACTAACTTGACATCAATATTCGCTTGGTTGAATACACAGACATATCAAAACAAAAATCCTCAGGTGTGATCGAGGGAAAGCTCATGAGCTGTACAGCATGAGTATCATATCGCTATAGAACAACAGGGAATATTATTATCAATGGAAGTCAGTATACACATGCAACCATTGAGTGCTTATTTCAGTCAGGTTTATTACAATCAAGTACATTAATCTCCATACATTCACAGAAAAACTTTTATATCAAACGGGGCTTCAGTTCATCTTCTCTCATTCATTGGCCTGTACAAGGCTAACTTTTTTTTATACCTAACACTCCAGTACCTCACCCTTACAACACAGTAACCCTTTGAATATAAAACTGTATTTTGAGTTTCTTTTATTCTGAGGGCGAGAGTCTTCGGCTGCCGTGTGTGGGGGTAAATTCCTCCGAGGCAATGAAGAAAATGCGATTAGGGTTGCCGAGCGGCGCCGCTGTGAAAAAGATGACGGAAAGGATTAAGAGAAGTTTAATCGGTATGGTCAGTAGACTAGCAGCGAGGGCCACTCATACCACGGCACCTCTGCGCTACAGGCCGGTCACGTTCTGTATACACCCAATCTGGGGCAATATGCCTAAACCGGCTTAACCGGTTAAAGATAACTTGTTGGATATAGTTAGAAATTATTTTAATGTTTGTTAAAAACATGTTAGAAGATCTGTACTGACAATGTATTTTTGTTTATGTATGTGTCTTTGTATGCGTGTATGTGTGTGAGAACTATTTTATTAGGTTAATTACTTCTTCTCTTTTACTTTGAGTGTAATAGTTTAATCTTACACTCTTTTGATATGTTTTTCCCTAATTTAATTTGTATACATGTATTAAATCGAGTGTATGGGAAGAATTAAAGATAGAATGATGAATGGCAGAATATAAAATGGGCCTGTGTGCCCAATTCTTTATCCTTTAAAAATAAAGATTATTCATCCTGATGGCTACGCATTTCACGGTACCTCCCCTTTAGATGCCGGTCACATCCTGTATACACCCGTACTGGAATAATACGCCTAAACCGGATTAACGTAGGGGTGAAACTCACTAGTGGCGAGGATTCGTCCTCCTCGACAAAAGCTCCGTCCTGATCACTACCAGGAAGGGTAGCGGCCACGACAACAAAATGCTGAAGTCAGAGAAACTGGACCAGTGCAGTCTAGATAGGCAACCACCTCTCACCCGACGGGGATATATTAAATTCAAATCACATTGATGTTTTCCGGTGATAAAGTCCAGCTGTGGACTAGATGGGCAACCGCCTCTCACCCGGCGGAGATATAGGTAACCCTGTCATGCCTTAGAGGCAGATAGGGATATGATGTTAGTGCCCATATTTTCCTTGATCTGTCAGCACAATAGAAGGTGATATGGTCAGTATCACGCCTGGCTGCCTTTCCTTCCCCGCCTCCAGAAGAAGTCGGGTACCCATTTCTACAGCTGGGTGACTGGGGTGTTGCCGGCCGGATTCGAAGTCCCCGACCTTTGCAATGAGAGACCAGTGCACTAACCACTTCGCCACTCCACCTTAAATGAGATTTTCTCGAGAACGACAGGAGTAAATTCAGTAGGATCACGGGGGCGATCTTGATGGTAGAAACGAACGAAGAAGAAGAAGAAGCAGAAGGCGAGAAGAAGAGTTTCCTTTTTTCAGTGCATGTACTCACCAAAAGTATCCCATAGGTAAAGAGAATGAATAATCGAACTATATTTACAAAGTGTGGTGAACTGAGCTCACACGATAAGCCTGTGAACCTGATTCGTGAAGTAATAACTAATTCACCTACAATGAGTTTTCAATCAGCTAGATTAGACATCCATATTTATGTACAGGAAAGAGGGAGAGGGAAAATACAATATTAGGTTATGAAATGTCTGGTGTTTTTTCTTCTGCATGGGTTATTATGAATTAACCTGCTTTGTTAAATTAAAACTTGTAAAATATAACTTTAAAGTTATTTCTGTATTTAATACTCATACGATAATATATACAAATATTGACTGATGAATTTATACACTCCATGAGTGTTCCTATACCTCCTGTGATGTAGCCGATATTGATGTGCTTTCCATTAATGTGAATACTTGGCTCCAGGGCCAATGCAAGTAAAGTAATAGCCATAGGTATAAAGCAAGAAATAAACAGCACAGAAATCATCACAGCCATCTTGGCTACTCTCATACTACGGCTGTTTACATCGTTCTTTATGGCAACGACAGATTTTAGTCTCCATTTCGTTCTCTTCCTCAAGCTTATCACAAGTATTATCGTACAGACGATAATGACAAAGAAAGCAGAAAATGGTAGAAAAAAATTGTTGAATGCATAAGAAATCTTCTCGACTTTTTCTCGATCTGGAGTTGAGACAAGGCCAAGAATAGTTCTATTTCTCCATGGAGAGAAGATCATGTCCAGTCTGTTCACAACGTACATCGGTGCTGCACTGGACATGAACAATATATAGACAAGGATTATCACAACAAACATTCGTTGTGGTGTGATGATTATCTTTATCTGCAATAAATAAGCAATTAATGCCAGGAATTTGATGTCACTGAATATGCACTATATGCTGATACTATATACTAAACTTTATTCATTAAACATTGCACACGAAAAAGAACAGATAATAGGTAATATATATTACCATTATATGAATTAATTTCCGTAAGTCGGCAATTTATTTTTACTTGGAATAAAAATGCTGTTTTATATAGTCGGTGGATGGGAAACAAGAACATTTGAGAAGAAATTTGAGAACCCACAGTCGAGGAAAAGTTCACAACTGGAATATTTCATGAACAGAAGTGAGGCCAGGAAAATACTAAATAAAATGAGATTGGAGGAAAAGAAGAATCGAAATTATAGAAAGTGAGGGTCAAATTATCTACACTACGGAATAAAGAAAGCCGTACTTGAAGGAAAAGTTGATGTTAAAAAAGCAGCATGAAAACGACAACAATGAGATAAACGGCCAACATCCGAAGAATGATGGAGCTTAGCTTGTCCTGATGCACTGAGAAAACAACACTTTAGAGACCCATAGCTTAAGATGTTGGATCAAAGGGACTTTCATCACTGAAAACTAAGGCACACACTAGGATGCCCTTTCTTCTGTGACTGAACACGTATCAGTCTAATCGCTAGTCCCCACTACGATAGAGATCAAGTATTTGTATCTAAAATAAAGATTATATCAACTATGAACACAATAAACGGGCCGAAATATTTCCTAAAGTAAATAATTGAAATAGTAAAAACCGAAAAAGAAGGTTTTTTTTAATCGGCATTTTCCCAACATTTTCATTGCACATCTCTTGATCAATGGCTCCATAGGAAAATACGTCTTTTAGATACAGTATCTTGGGGCTGTTACCAAGAGCACTAGATGTCATGAAGATGTGTTCAGTCTTCAATCGCTAGTTTTGAGCATAACATATTTTTCAAGTTTAAAGCCCTGCAACTTCTTTTCTTGTCCAAAGTGTCCTTTTGTTTCATTTAGCCACACATCCGAGATGTATAGGTCAGAAAACGATTTCTTAATCAATACCAAGACTTTTGAAACTTCTACCTAACTTCTTTACGTACCTGTAATGGTGCTATTATACACAGACATCTCTCCAGTGTGATTATGGCTGTGATCCAGGCAGAGATTCTGTTGAATGTAAAATGTGGCATTGCAACTGCCAGGTAAGATATTCCTAAAACGTCGAAAGACAGATCTGCCTCATAGAAGACAGGCATAACTGAGATATTTGTGAATACTATCGAAATGAGGCAGCACATATCCGATATTGTGAGACCTACAAATAAACACAAAAAAAACAGGAGACAGAATGAACGAAATAAATGAATTTATGGTATTGTTAAACAAAATAGTGAATGTAAACTTACTCACTAAACACTGTGGCCATTCTCACTGTAGACAGAATTGTCCAGGCCAGCCATGTAAAGCTGACTAAAAGCTTCAACTCTTCTTTGCCCGTCGCTGCTCCAAAAGATTTTATTAAACTTCTCACTATCGTAAGAATTATTTTTAACTGTTTATATTTGATATTGTGTTTGCTATCTGAATAGGTACTTGTTTAATGATGATTTACACAACTGCATCAACACATTACACATAAAGATGGAAAAACACGAATATGGTTCTTCATCAGTGGATCATTGATTTCTATTATTCTCAGTATAATCAAATCAATTTCCTTCAGTAGTTTGATTCTTGCAAAAATATTATCAACAGTGGAATTACTAACAAATCAATCTAACACCTTGTACATATAATTGGGTTAGCATGATTTACACAACAATTGACCCTTATATGTATTCTAAAAGTAATATACTTAAATGACTGAATGTCCTGATTGTGACAAATTGAACTATTGACAAGAAAGGGTATAACATATACAAATGTAAGGAGTGGGAAAAAAAGCAAGCAGTGACCCGGTTTTGATTGGAAATCCCACTGGCCAGAGACAGCCCCGTTTTGAATGGAAATGCCCAGTCCTTGGAGTCCGTCGCGTATCAGGTATATAAGACAAGAAGAGAGAAGTTTAAAGGAGATTCCATAAGCTGAGCACGTTGGAGTCCAGCGACCGTGCCATCGTTCAGACGTGGACGAGAGTGATCATTCGATAGATGGAGGCTGACATACATAGTTTAGTTGTGTGCATTTGTAATCAGGGTTGAACTCATATTATTCAAGGAAATGTTTTTTTATGAATCAATAACGCGTGTGGAAATATATAAATATATGGACTTCATCTTGCTCACAACCGAGAGGCCTACAGGAGTACTGTTTGGGAGGCAAAGTTCCGCAAGGGACATGCAAATGAATGAATGAATGAATGGACTTCATGTGCATAGGATTCGTTTGATTCGCATTGCCTTATGGATCAGAATTTTGTAAATACAAGGATCGTGATTTTATTTAAAAAAAAGGATTGTTGTTTCGTGTTCCTGTTATTTATATGTAAGGTGTGAACGTATGGTGTAGTCGCCCTTCCACCACTCAGTACGACGGGAGCAAGACAGAAATAAAAAATTGAACAATAATTCACGTCAGTAAAGTAAATATAAAATACTACACCAATAAATATAAATACTACATGTGGAAAATAGTACACAAATCCAGTGTCATAAATGTATGTGCATATGAAAAACCGTCATTGCATATTATAGAAATCATCAATTCCCACATAGAATAATTATATCTGAATGATGCTTGTTCATGTAAGATTCTTCTATCACAATCGAACCTGAGTGGCAGGCATGGATTGGAGCAATCGACAGAACAGCTTGCACGCGTCCACAGTACAGAATAAAAACAATACTAACCCCACCCACCCACACACACACACACACACACACACACACACACACACGTATATATATGTGCATCGACGAATAAACATATTCATTCGTAATTGAGCGAAAGCATGACCTCCTCTGATCCGCTGGCACCTCCCATGTGCTAAGCGTACAAATCCTGACCTCTTAAAATACTCTCATATTTTCTTTATATACAGGGTAAGTGAACCGGTTTTCTCGGAGTTTGCTCACCTCCAATACTAGCTAGACATTGACCCATTGTTTCTCCGCTTGAGGATTCCAAACCCACGCAGATTAATAACCTGTTCTTATTTCTGGCCATCATACACTATGTTAGTTGCAATTAGGACCTCTACAGCAGATAAATCACCAGGGAAACACCCTTACACTTATGGCTTTATAACAAACAGTTCAGAGTTATTCAAGAACTACATTATAATCCTCTCTACATTTGAAAGATTCTTGTAGAGCCGATTCTTTCAATACTTCCAGTGAATAGGTTACAAAGAACATCATGCTTTCATGTCACGGAAGATAGAACCAGAACGAAACACACAATGGTAGCAAAGCTAGGCTACAACACTGCGATCGGAGTGACCCAAACTATATATTAACTCTGTGTTGTTCTGGATTGCCCTTTCTTTGATATCGAAAGATAAAAACACAAACAAATCTATAATTAGTGAATAAGTATACAACTCTACACGATGCACTGCAGCAAATCTGTGATACCGAAATGTATAAACTAGGAAAAAAGTAGGAACAGCATTATTACTTAACGACTACAAAGTTGTGACTTTTCGGCGTGATACATAACCATACAAAAACATACAGGACGATGAAATAGAGAGGGGAGATAAAGTATAGATTCACATGAATGCTATGTTTACAAAAGAAAAAAAAAGGAAATATGATGAATAAATGATATAGCTGTAATTTACAAGTTAAGTGCTCTATTCACCTAATGCTGAGGACAAGAGCTAAATCTGCAGAATAAATTAGAAATGGCATATCTCACATTTCAAATGTTAAAAACTGAGTTTATATGAACAAGTTCATACAAGTGCATACAAGTACATAAACCTACATATAAGTATATGTAAATTACACTCTATCATGTTGTACATCTTTTTTTTAAGTGTGGCCGCTCACTAAAGTGTGCGATCTTGAAGGAATTAAATTAATTCGTTGTATTTAAAATATCCTTTTATTTATAGTCATAAATCCGTAGACTGTAATTTCGATATTGCCGGTAGAGATCAAATGATGAATGTCGCAATCATCAACTGCTTAATTTCTTACCCAGTAGACTGACGTTGACAGATTCCTTGAAGCCTTGTTTGACAAAGCATAGAATGTTGATGATGTTTGTCAAAATTCCAAACAGCGCAACTGCTTGACATACTGCAGAGCAGATAACATACATACATATTTGTGTTGTCTGATTGTCCACAAGAAGAAGGTCGACATCAAACGTGAGATTAGCCCTGTGTTTCAGCATGTTGAAGTCTTTGTTTTTACTGTAATGAAATATAATACATGAACTACAAATATAATATCGACTGTTTCCATATATATATGTATATCGTCTATGAATATTTAGAACTGTAATGGTTCATCAACTGTCAGTTCTACACTTTCTTTTTTTTCAACAAAGTTTATTATATTTATCAAGTTTGCTCAGAATAGAAAAGCTGATGTATTTATTTATTATTCCAGTGAGGTAGGTGGCAATATAATTCCTAACGTGATTTTTTTTCATTGTAAAGCAGTAAGTTTATATATAAGAAAGAGGTACTTCTAGAGTAAAAACGTGTGAAGGAACTAGAAGAAAGCCCCACAAAGCATTCAAAGAGAAATACCGGATATTGACTAACAGCTAGTTTCTTGAGCGCCGAAGACGAGAATCTGTTTGAGAGGAGATTTGACCTGAAAGATGGAAGCAGAGAAGCTAAAAAGTCTACTAACATATTTAGTTCAGACAGACCAGGGCAGTACAGCTTTCTCACGTAGCGCAGGGGCGACTTGACTGAAGAATAATACTTATTCTATATCACTTACGTCTACGCTACGACAATGAAAGGAAGTATGCTGCAATTATATTCACAAAATCGAAGAAACATACGTATATTAAAACGTAGATATATTACGGTTTCTAATGACATGAATGTTGGGAAATAATTACGATTATTAATGGTTCATTTGCTGTATTTCGTCTATTTTAACGACAACTCCTGATAATATTCAATGTTTGTATGAAACTATTGAATTCGTAAGTTTAAACACATACCCAGATCATAATAGCATACTTTCATCTTAATATTTAAAATGTTTAGTCTTATAGTGAGATGGTAGGAGACAACTATTTTTGTAATCTGGAAAACAATTTGTAGAATAAAATGATTTCCAATTTCAGGTAGAATCTCAGTATAAGAAACTCAATTTTATATCTTCTATGTTCCGTAACATGACAACTACATATTCACCAGTAAATCAAATCTAAACTGTGCGACAATAAAATCCCTCAACATGGCATCGTTGACTAGCACGAGAATTATACAATCAATAAACTCCAAGTAGCATACAGCATTTGACATGTACATGAATAAGTTAGTACTTATGGGAGTATCAAATGCGTCAGCTACGAGTGTTCCTGTTTCTGCACGATGCCATGCCACTTTTTGGTAATATCTTTATAACTGCAGGCACGCATATACAGGGATGCCATGTAGTTAATATATTTCGTTAACTGAGAAGATTGATGTACTCTTGGATTGAAGATTCTTCTTTCAGTCATAATCAAGTAGAGACTTTTCCAACACTGTTATCTAAATTTTGATACTGTTTATTTAGAGAACGACTGTTAGTTAGTGAGATGCTAAAAGCTGCAATTTTCATACAGTTTTCGTTCAGAGTGTATTCTGATACCTGACAGTTACGTTGCAATGTTGCATAGTGCATACATTGTTTGCAGCAAAATCATACGCACATTCATTGAAAGCTTAAAGCTCTGAGCATAACAAACAGTATACTGCCATGGCTTAATTTTGAGAGTGAAACTTTTTCTCCAGCTTTTTAGTTCTAGAATACGCCAGTCATAAGTAGATTATGTTTCTCCAGAATATGCCAGCATAAGTAGATTACATTTTTTTTAGAATATGCCGGTCATAAGTAGATAATGTTTTTCTAGAATATGCCAGCCATAAGTAGATTATGTGTTTTTCTAGAATATGCAAGTCATACCTTGATTATGTTTTTCTTCTAGAGTATGCCAGTCATAAGTAGATTATGTTTTTTTTAGAATAAGCCGGTCATAAGTAGATTATATTTTTCTAGAATACGCCAGCCATAAGTAGATTCTGCTTTTTACAGGCAGAAGACATTATTTTCAGCAAAGAGATAACCGATAACGGCAGAAAGGTAGAAGACAATGGGAGAGGATATTTTTGAACAAAGAGAATATACAAAAACAAAAACAAGTACAAGACAGTCGACATTTTCGCGATAAAAACAGAGTTTGACATGTTACAAAACGTCTAATTCACAGAGCCATATCTCAGTCCTTTAACCTTCAGCACGTGACAAATTATTTATCTTTATAATTTAAGCCATTTATTTCTGCTTCCTCAAATATTGTAAAAATCGGGCATTTGACAGTCAAAGTATAGTAAAATAGTTTACATTGTGCCATCAACTGGCAATGCAAATACCGTAACCCATGGTTATAGAACTGAAGTTTTGTTCTCTTGCAGTGTATTTCAACCTTCAGGATTGCTTGTGCATATTTATTTCGTACTGACTGCTCATTCATATGTGCCTTGTTCCACTTGAGAATGTAAACCCGATCTTGTTTTTAAATAAATATATTAAATCACTAGCTTTGCCACTCTAGTCGGATATGAAGATTTTCTTAGGTAGGTGACGAAGTATTTCAGTAATTATGATGATGATGATGATGATCATGATGATAAAAACATATTGAAAATAAAGCTTATTCTTATCTCGGACATATATTTTGGTCGTATCAAACGTTATAATAATTTAAAGAAGACAGTCTTGGAAGGGTACATAATGGGAAAAAGAAAGAGAGGAAGACCAAGGCGAAGATGGCTGCAAGACATCGCTGATGATCTGAGAATGGATACATCAGCAGCAGGGCATCTTGCTTACAACCGAGAGGTCTACAGGAGAGTTGTTAGGGAAGCAAAGTTCCGCAAGTGACATGCAAATGACTGACTTATCTCGGAAAATTTATTTCAGTCAAATAATTGTCCGCTGTGTGTGCTAGTTTTCCTGCATCAGTGCAATGAACAGATGTACTCTGGATGTGGTTGTTGGTCGCAAAAGAGGCTTTATTCTTATAATTATTTAAATACTTTTGTTTACTTATTTGCCAGTGTATGTGTATGTGTGTATGTTTTCTGCAGTAAAGAAGGATGACTTCCAAAATATTTTTGTAGTGGTGGTAAAACTGTCAGAGCTTGTGATGAAAGAACTGGGAGGTAATAAACGCTGCGTATTTGTGTATATGGAAAGTGAGCGATGGTAGTTCGGGCTGATAATCATAGGTGGTAGTTTAGACTGAGAGTCAGCGGTTGTAGTTTGTACTGAGAGTCAGCAGTGGTAGTTTAGACTGAGAGTAAGCGGTTGTAGTTTGGACTGAGAGTCAGCAGTGGTAGTTTGGACTGAGAGTCAGAGGTGATATTTTGGACTGAGAGTCAGCGGTTGTAGTTTGGACTGACAGTCAGAGGTGGCAGTTTGGACGGAGAGTCAGCGGTGGTAGTTTGGACGGAGAGTAAGAGGTTGTAGTATGGATGGAGAGTAAGCGGTTGTAGTTTGACAGCCAGTCAGCGGTGGTAGTTTTGACTGCGAGTCAGCAGTGGTAATTTGGACTGAGAGTCAGCGGTGGTAGTTTTGACTGCGAGTCAGCAGTGGTAATTTGGACTGAGAGTCAGCGATGGTAGTTTTGATTGAGAGAAGAGAACCACAAAAATATTTGTGATAAAAGTACTGCTTATTATCCATAGACACATAGATGGGAGAGACCAGAATGAACTTTAGTCGTGGTTTGTTTTTTTTTTCGTCAGCTGCTAATGACCTCGTTGTCTCACAATATGTTTATTTAAATGTAATCACTAGCTAACAGTGATAGTATCACCATACTATACTGCGTTACATAAAAGGGGAGAGAAATTTTACAAGTTACGACAGTATTTTACATTTATTTCCCTTACTGCTACGTTCCCATGGGACTTCAAAATCAAGAGCGACTGCATGAGGTCAAGATATTTTGACAAGTTCTTTTTTTCTTTTTAAACATTAGTCGGTGCGTAATTTAAATTTACCATTAAAGTACACGACTTACATGTTATTACCTCCGCAGAAATATTGTTTTCAACAGGAATATATTTACTGAACGCATAAAATAAACAATCTTGCGTAGTTAATTCATTATGATTATATATTATTTAATTTGCTCTTCTTGGCTTATTCTCACAGAATACACACACGTAATTTAACTCTATAGTTAGCACTCATGTGATAATATATAAATATATTAGTTGATGAAGTCATGGTTTCTAGTAGGAATCCAAAACCGCCAATCACAGTACCCGTGACAATGTATTTACCGCCTACCGTAAGCTGTGGTTCAAATGCCACAGTGACCGGGATAAAACAAACAATGAAGAGAGCTGAAATCATGACAACCATCTTGGACACTTTGACGTTACGATGAGATAGTTTGTACTGTGATAACACTGATGAGGATTTTAACCAATCTGTTCTCTTCTTTAGGCTAATAACCAGTATTACTGTAGTGCTGGTAATAATAACAAAAGAAGCAACAGAGGGCGAACAATTATTGATTATGAAATTCAGCTTCACAACTTCTTCTTTGTTTAATGTGGATACAAGACCAATCAGAGTTCTGTTTTGTAGGGGATGGAACTTCTCCTCCAGTCTGTTGACAATACACATACACTCAACATGAGACATATTAAGACTCTGCTTATAATTGCAGACGCTTTCTTTTGTGTGAAAATATTCTCCGCCTGCAAATAAATCCGTTATTTTCGATGTATGATAAGTTCATCGCAGTGTAACTTTTTTGTCAGTCGAGGACCACCTGAAATGCATTTTACGTTACCAGTGAGTTCTCGATAGACTTCCACCAATATGATCAAGGAAAACTCATGAGTTATATTACATACTTGAGATCATACTACAAGAAAACAATCATGAATATCAGGAGCATGACATCTTTATAGAACAATTGGGGATATCACGTTTCAATGTAAACCACTTATATGCCATAATTTAATAATTAAGCGCTTACTCGGTCAGTTATAACAAAAATTATTAATTTCTTCTTCAGCTTTCCGAGCCATTAAGGCTCACTGCTGCAGATAAAGTTGGCCTCTATTCATCTCTATTCCTAATCTTTTCTCTTAAATCAGCGACACCAATTTCTTTGATATCCTCTTCTTTGTTATCTTTCCATCTCTGTATTGGTCTACCCCTTGGACTTGTTTCCCTCGTCTCTTGTGCATACATAATTTTGATTTTTCTATTCTCTTCCATTCTTTTGGCATGGCTCAACCGGCGTAGTCTGTTCGTTTTCAAGACATTTATAATTCGTTGGGATTTAAAGAAGCTGTTCAGTTCAGTGTTCATTCTAACTCTTCATTTTCCACTGTTGGTTTCATTTATTGGCCCAAAGTTTCTTCTTAAGTTCTTTTTCTCAGTGATTTGCAGTTGTTGTTCATCTTTCTCTGTTGCATTCCGCGTTTCTGATCCATACATCACAGCTGGTCTTATTATAGTTTTCTAGTTTGTTATTTTTGGTGTTTTTGGAAATGATTTTGGATGTTAACAGATGGTGCAATGCGAAGTATATTGTATTCCCTATCTGTATTCTGCTTTTAATTTCCTCGTTTACCGTATTGCTTCTGTTGAAGATTGTGCCTAGATATGTGTATGTTTCCGTTTCCCTAATAATCATATCTCCAACTTTTATATAATCTGGATCATTCTACCTCTGATCTTTTGATGTCTTCATATACTCCGTCTTACTATAAAACTTCTTTGGTGCAAGTTTGCATTAAAGTTAGTGGGATAGATATTTTCTCAGGATGGTTACAGACCAACACTCCTTGGCAATGTACATCCGTAATCTAGACCAAACCAGCTCCTCCATCATGACCAGCAAATTGTGTTCTCCCCTCCTTGGTATATTGTACGTTAATTTTGCCTAAATCCTCAAGCATTCAATCAACACAACAATACATTGACATGCAGTACAAATCAAGAAGTCTGAATTCAATAATTCAACAATTTTAATCCTACAATGAACCATCAACCACAAACAACTGACACTGACAATCAAAATGACATTAAGACATTATTCATAAATACAGGCAATACAATGTGAGGAACAGTCAATGAAAATACAAATTAAGTCAAGCAAAATATCAGTTAATAAAGACATTTCTCAGGTCTGCAATATTTACGTTGTTACACTATGTATCTGGTGTCCTCAGCTCACTGGGCACTACCTGTGGCATCCACCACGACTTTATGTGCCATTGCATTTTCATCTCCGCAGTCGTAGCTGCCATTACCTTCATCAATACAATCTGTATTGATGGAAACACATGGTCGATCTACATGATAAAGCATAATACAAAAAATGCATGTTGCCAATCCAATGAACAGAGAAAATCACAATGATATCAGACACTAATTATCTTCTTACACAGATTGAAACGAACCCTACATCACAGAGCTTACAACAACTACATAATCTACCCCACATGAGCGGGTACTGGCAGAATATAACTAACGATCACCATAATACACACGAATGTACAGCACATACAGAAGCACAACTAAACAAGACATCGCCCGCCATTGCCTCTTATCTCAACTGATGCAAGCCAATGTTTCAATATATAGTACCTCAAGAAACCAACTACCACATCACGTGGACGATGACACTTCGGTCAGGGTTGTATAAACATGTATCGTCCACATTATATTGGTTAATTACCAAGTCCACTATTAGTGCCACATCTCTCAGGTGTATGCAGGTATTGACGACTTCTTGCATAGTTCTCCCCACTAGGTCGATGCCGTCAGCGTATCCCAGTATTTCAGCCTGTTCTTCTGTACTGCTATCTTCTTTCACTTTTCTGATGATCATTTCTAGTCTGAGGTTGAATAGTAATGGAACTAATCTATCACCTTGTTTTAAAATAGTTCTTGTATAGAAAGGTTCTGACTATCTTCCTTTATATATTACTATATTCTGTGTATCTTCCATGAATATTCTGGTCAGATTGATAAATTTATTAGGTTTCTCAAATTCTTTCTTAATTTTCCATAAGCTGCTCCTATCATATCAATGCTGTTATAAGCTTTTTTGAGGTCAATAAAAATATTGTTTACTTCTTTTCATATTCGCACTACTTTTCAGCTCTTTGAAGTAGATAAAATATTTGGTCAATGGTTGATCTGTTCTTCCTTAAACATGCTTGATAGTCTCCCAATATGTTCTTGCTGTATGTTTTTAATCTATTTAAACGTATAATAAATAGTATTTGGCAGCGTATCTGTAGTATGGCATTCAGGTATTTGGCCAAAAGAATGGAAAATAACAGTATTCATACCAGTGCCAAAAAAGGGTAACCTGAAATTATGCACAAACTACAGAACTGCTGCCCTGATTAGTCATGCCAGTAAAATTCTGTTAAACTCATAATGGGTAGACTTCGACAGAAAAAGAAGAAGAAGTCAATATGGTCCAAGCTGGTTTCAGGCAAGGAAGAGGATCAATAGATCATATATTCAATCTAAGATTAATAATAGAGAAATGCAGAGAGTTTAATGTGAATCTATATTTATCCTTTATAGACTACTCAAAGGCATTTGATTGTGTACAACACCAGAAACTTTCGGAAATAATGGAAAAAATGGGATTTCCAACACATTTGATATAATTAACATGACTGCTGTATCTAGACCTACAGGCAGCAGTAAGAATAAATGGTGAAACAACAACTTGGTTTGACATAAAACAAGGGATCCGACAGGGGTGCATATTGCCACCCTATTATTTAACTTGTATACTGAAAATATAATGAGAAATGTTAGAGAAGATGTAGACAAAGAATATTACGATGCCATAACAATTGTAGGTTATGAAATACCAGAGATTAGATATGCTGATGACACGGTGTTACTGTCCACAACACAAAAAGGAATAGAAAAACTAATTATGTCAGTCCGTAAGAACAGCGAAGAGCAGAACCTCTATCGTAATGCAAAGAAAACTAAATTGATGACAACTGACAAAACAAACAAGGCAGCTGAAATATATATCTCAATGAGGAAACATTGGATGAAGTGGAGAGTTTTGAATATCTTGGATCACTACTAACTAATAATGGAGATACAATGAGGTAAATTAAAAGGAGGATATCTATCGCTCTTCAGAAAGTAAAAGAAATAAAGAATCTGTGGAGAGGAGCAGACAGAACTACATAAATAAGATTTTTAAGGGCATGCATCTTTCCTATCGCAACATATGCCTGTGAGACGTGAACACTTAACAAAACAGCTGAGAAACACATAAATGCTTTTGAATGTAAATGCTACAGAAGAGTTCTTCACATATCGTGGACACAAAAAAGAAAAAAATATATATCTATACTACAAGAGCTTAATATTGAAGAAGGCTGGCTAGTAAGGAGGATTAAAGAGAGAAAACTTAAATATTTTGGACACATTAAACGTCATGATAATTTAGAGAAGACCGTATTGGAAGGATACATAATGGGAAAAAGAAAAAGAGGAAGACCAAAACGAATATGGCTGCAAGACATTGTTGACGATCTGCAAATGGATGCAGCAGCAGCAGGCCATCTTGCTCACAACCGAGAGGCCTACAGGAGTGCTGTTTGGGAGGCAAAGTTCCGCAAGGGACATGCAAATGAATGAATGAATGAATGAATGAATGAATGACTTTGTAGTAATGATATTCCTTTGTAGTTTTCACACTTGCTCTCATTGCTTTGTTAAATGCTGGGATCAGTAATGATTCCCTCCATTCACTAGGGGATTTTCTTCTCTCAATATTTGTTTTACTTGACATATACGTTCATGCAGATTTAGACCTTCCTTAATCAATTCTGCAGCAATTCCACCTGAACACGTTGCTTTGTTGTTTTGTAGAAGCATGATACTGCAGAAGACTTCTAAATCTTTATAATACCAATTAAAATTATAATAAATATATTATTAGAATAAGAATAATTATAATTTATATAATACTATATAATACTATTACTAATAATACTAACCTGCTTAAATAACTAAATTCACACTGCATGTAGATTCACGATGTATGTACTCAGCAAAGGTATATTCAATATTCATTCATTCATTTGCATGTCCCATGTGGAACTTTGTGTCCAGGTCTCACAGGCATATGTTGCGATTTGCCAAAATATTGTTCTTGTCCGACATTATTCAGTGTTATCAAAATGTCACGTGCAACTTGCTATGGAAGGATCATTGTTGGTCATGTTAGAAGTCGACCAAATCTTGTTGTATGCAGCAGTGCCCAGCATTGGAAGTTGCGACGCTTAGGCAATGAGGATTCAGCACTGCATCCAACAGTATCGGTTTTAGTGCTAAACAGATTTGCCTCAGGCAGCAGTGGGGATGATGCGTCAGGTGGTGGAGACAAGTCAAGAAGTGTCATTTCTGGTGGCACTGGTAAAGGAGGTGGTTACAAAGGAAAACAAGAAAAGAAGGGATCTAACCAGCTGTGTTGTCTTAAATGTGGAAACCCATTCACGCATGTGGAAACATTTGTTTCATCTACCCGATTTGTAAAGTGTGAAAAGTGTCATCACTTCTTCGTGGTGTTATCAGAGACAGATTCAAAGAAAAGCTTCAAGGAGTTCCGTGAGGAAAGATTAGCCAGAAAAAAAAGTCCAGACCGCCACCAAGAAAGATCTTAGATCGGTACGTGGTTATTCAAGATCATGCCAGAAAGTCTTGTCTGTCGCTGTAAATAACCAATACACAGATCAGGACAGCATCTCTACCTGTGGCGAAATTGACTGATCAGGAAGTAAATAAATTTTGAAATCATACTTTTAACTGAGCTGGATTATACACCCATACTTTAAAATGGGGTGGTAGGTACAATACAGTAATGGGATATAGCCTGCCTACCACTTTATTCTTGAACTCATTGTACACTGCTATGAATTAGCCTGTTATTCCTTTGGTACATTTAAACGTCCAAAAGATACCTTTACAGTTATTTCTGTAATTAATACTCATGTTATAGTATATAAAAATATTGACTGAAGAATTTATACACTCCATGAGTGTTCCTATACCGCCTGTGATATACCCAATATTGACATGCCTTCCATAAAGGTTAATACTTGGTTCCAACGCCACGCCTAGTAACATAACCGCCATGGGGATAAAGCAAGAAATAAACAGCACAGAAATCATCACAACCATCTTGACTACTCTCATACTACGGCTGTTTACATCGTTCTTTATGGCAGCGACAGATTTTAGTCTCCATTTCGTTCTCTTCCTCAAGCTCATCACAAGTATTATCGTACAGACAATAATGACAGTAAAAGCAGAAAATGGTAGGAAAAAATTGTTGAGTGTAAAAGAAATCTTCTCGACTTTTTCTCGATCTGAAGTTGAGACAAGGCCAAGAATAGTTCTATTTCTCCATTGGGAGAAGATCATGTCCAGTCTGCTCACAACGTACATCGGTGCTGCACTGGACATGAACATTATATAAACAAGGATTATCACAACAAACATTCGTTGTGGTGTGATGATTATCTTTATCTGCAATAAATAAACAATTAATGTCAGGAATTTGATGTCAATGGAATATGCATTATACTGTAGGTTATCATTAATCATTGCTAAAGAACACAACATAAAATGTGTAGTAAATATTACTTTTATATGAATTAACTTATGCCACAATTTAGCAACACATATATTTATTTATTACTTGGAAAGAAGTGTTACATAGTTTATTTTATATAATTTTGTTATATAGAATTTATTTTAGCAATGAAAGAAAACGAGAAAGAAACTTAGACTACATAGTGATGGATATACTGTATTTCATGAGCATAAAGGGTGTCTGAGTGGCGAAGTGGTTAGTGCACTGGTCTCTCATGGCGAAGGTTGGGGGTTCGAATCCGGCAGGCGGCACCCCAGTCACCCAGTTGTAGAAATGGGTACCCGATTTCTTCTGGAGTTGGGGAAGGAAAGGCAGCCAGGCGTGATACTAACCATATCACCCTCTAGTGTGCTGACAGGTCAAGGAAAATACGGGCACTAACACCATATCCCTATGTGCCTCTAAGGCATGACAGGGTTACCTTTCCTTTTTTTTTAACATGAGCATACAGGAGAACAAAAAATATTGAATAGTATGAAATTAATAATAAGTGAAAAATATTGAACCAGAAGTTTAAAAGATTTTATCATATATAAAAGCATGATACACTAATAAGTTATAAGGTAAAATTCTCGTTTCAGTGCCATTAAGGAATATTGGGATATGGTATTAAGCCCGTATTTCCACGACCTTTGGAGCATGAATATTTGATGTGGTCAGTTTCATGTCTGGTGGCATTTAACATCCCAGATTTCTCTGATACCCATTTTTAGAGGCTGGATCGACCTCAGACCCTTTTTGTTTTTGTTGTGTACCAGAAAACATACCACTACTGGGACTCGAACCCTATACCACCGGATTAGTAAAGTGAGAGCCGAACCAATCGGTTAGCCTAGCTTAGTGATACACTAATAGAAACCATATTTGAGGCAAAAGTTGACTGAAAAGAAAGCAGGAGGACAACGATACAGATGAATGGACAATAATCGATGATTGACAGGGCACAGCTTAGACAGAAGCGCTGAAGAAACAAGAGAAAGAACAAGTTACAGGTTTATTAATGTCAAACATTCCGGGGCACAAGGTCTTAGTTACAGATCTATTGATGTCAAACATTCCAGGGCACAAGGTCATAGTTACAGATCTATTGATGTCAACCATTCTCGGGCACAAGGTCATAGTGACTTTCATTGGCTGAAGTAAACTAAAGCTTTATTGTGTTGTGGATCTCCCGACATGACTGAACAAACGTGTCCTCGATAGTTCCTTCCATGATGGAGGACACGTCCTTTTGTTAAGGTGAAATATTATGTCAACTCTCAACACAATAACCATGGTGAAATATTTGTTAAGCAAATGCTTTTATAGGTAAAACCAACATTGAAAGTTTCTTTTTAATCTTCCCAAATCTTTCGCTGCACATCTTTTAACCCATGATTCTGTACAATATGTGTCTTCTAAAAATAGCATCACGGTGTTGTTTTCAAGAGCACTAGATGCCATGAAGGTGTGTATTTTTTTGCTCAATCTCCTATCGCTTACTTTAACAATATAGTGTATTTCCCTATTTAAAGCACTCCAACTTATTTTTTTCTGCTCGTAATGTCCAATTGTTTGATTCAAATACATTAGAATAATATTTGTCACAAAACTAGTACTTTCTTTTTTTTATTCAGTACTAAAACACTTTGACAACTTCTTCCTAATTTCTAATGTACCTTTAATGGAGCTATAATGCACAGACATCTCTCCAGTGTGATTATGGCTGTGATCCAGGCAGAGATTCTGTTGAACGTAAAATGTGGCATTGCAACTGCCAGGTAATATATTCCTAAAACGTCGAAAGGCAGATCTGCCTCATAGAAGACAGGCATCACTGAGATATTTGTGAATACTATCGTTATGAGGCAGCACATATCTGAGACTGTCAGACCTAAAAATAAATAAATAAAAAAACATACAGTATAGAGAATAAACCAAGCAAATGATCTTAAAGTATCGTTATAGACACCCGAAAGAGAAAAAAAAAATGATGACTATAAATTAGAAGCTCAGAAAAGCTGAAATTATGCATGGTGTAGCGCAAGGGTGTCCGGGCCAGTAGAACAACTGAGATTATGCTTGGTGTAGTGCAAGGGTGTCCGGGCCAGCAGAACAACTGAGATTACGCTTGGTGGAGCGAAAGGTTGTCAGGGCCAGCGAAATAAAGCTGACCGGAAACTTTCCCCGGTGTTATTTGTCCGGTGATGCTCCAAGTCCATGTGGTATGCTCAGACTTCCAACGTAGATGCAGTTATGGTCTCTATGCCGGAGAAATCTACAGGGTAACATTGCACTCTTCTTGTTTTCTAGCTACTTCTTGTTTTACAATAAGGCAAGTGTAACCCATGCTACACTCGAAAGCTGGTTATGCAGCTGATTCGTTAAACACTTTCAATAAATCACTTGAATATGAAATAGTATAGAGCCGGGCAATAGAAACAGTTAAACCAGGATGCCTATTGAAGAAGTATGCCATGACACTATACAGACAACTGACATAACAGCATTGAATGGTATTTATGAAAATTAGACTGGGGCCAGCCGTCTGTCTTTCTGAAAGAGAGTGGGTGTATATGACTCTCTCTTTACTGATCAAGTTGAGTATTTCAAGATATTGAATCAACTGTTATGTTACTGAACCAAACGCAAAGTAACTGCACACCACAGGTTGTCAACAAGCCCACATATTGATAATATAGACGTCCTAGACCACATGCCTATGAAAGACAGCCTGTCATCCTACGACACAATACAAGAGGTGTACATGTTATCACAAAAGAGTCTCAGACATTATACCTTCAGAAGAATGCCCAACTTTAATTTGAGTATAAAATATGGATGACCCGATGAGGGATGGAATATTTCAAAGAAATCAGATAATAACAAGATACATAATCCCAGGTGTTCCGGCAAGGGCAACTCACCCCCCCCCCCAAATGGAACGAATTATGACCCAATACATACTTACATCTTAATTTCGAAATACAACACTATTTCCAAAACAATCAATCCTCAGAAAAACATTGTAACACTTGCAAATCTAGGCCATGAGGAAACCTGTAGGAGAACGTTTCCTAATACCTCAAAACCCACACTGCTGGCGAGATTATTCGGATGCCGCGCGTGGAGTGAAACTCCTCTCGGCCAATGAAGAAAATGCGAAAAAGAAATTAGGGTTGCCGTGCGGCTTCGATGTGAAAAAGTGATGGAAAGGATAAAGTGAAGCTTAATCGGTATGCCCAGTGGTCTCGCGGCGAGAGCTACTCATACCACAAAACCTCTGCTATAGAGGCGGCAAAGTCCGATATACACTCATACTGGTGAAATAGGCCTAAAACGGCTTTAACCAGGGGTGAAGCTTGATGGCTACTCATATCACGGTACATCCGCTCTAGAGGTCGTTAACTAGTGGCGAGGATTCGTCCTCCTGGACACAAGTTCCATCATTGTCACAACTAGTAAGGGTAGCGGCACGACCACAAAATGCTGAGGTCGGAGACACTGGACCAGTGCAGTCAAGACAAGGAACCACCTCTCACCCGGCGGGGATGTATAGGTATTCTAATCACGTTGAGCTTTTCCAGTGAGAAAGTCCAACGCTGGACTGGATGGGCAACCACATCTCACCCGGCAGGGATACACATGTATCCCAAAACACGTCGAGGTTTTCCGGTGAGAAAGTCCAACTTTAGGCTGGATGGGCAACCACCTCTCACCTAGCGGGGATATACTGAGATCCAAAACACGTCGAGGTTTTCCGATAAGAAAGTCCAACTCTAGGTTAAACTGGTGCAAAGAAAACCACGGTGTCACGCATTCCCGCTTCTGAGACCCACAAGGAATACAGGCTCAAGCCGTGCGATACTCTGAACCTCTTCTAGTCCTCTCGGGGATCTCATGTGGTCCTTTTGGGACCACAAGGGGACCAGGGAACCTATCGAGGACTTTGGAGCAAATTCAAGAGGATCACGGGACGGCCGTCGTGGTAGAAGCGAACGAAGAAGAAGAAGAAGAAGAAGACCTCAAAACCAAAAAAAACGGATAAGTTTCCTTATCCAAAACATTTCTACACAAACTGTCCAAAATGGGACAAGCAAACGATACGTTACGTGACTGGAGAAATTGTTTTTATACTCCTGCACCCAGCCATGTCTAAATGTAATTCTACCTATCAATCCTGACTGAATCTAACTCTGACTAAATGTCTGAGTCTTACCATCTCTCTATCATTCATATTCTCTCTTTTTCCGAGTCTTCTATTTTTTGCTTCAGGCCTCCGCTGTGAAATCCCAATATTTTCCTCATATTTTGTGTCCATCTCGTGCCAACTACAACGCAAGCTGTTGTGTTCTCTAACGTTCTTCCTATACTTTCTCGTATGATCAGAATTTCAGTATTCTACTCATTCAACCTAAGTACTCAGTTTTGACAACAAAAAAGACTCATGATTGTTTAATGAAAGTTATCGAAGTATTTTAACTCTCCAAGTTAATGAATAAACCTTATTATTTCCCTTGTGCCAGTAATATACTGACATGCATAGAACACCGTGCTTACATTTATCGAGAGACAAACGAGTTATCAAAGATAAGCTACAACTCTTATATCAAGGCTAGGCTAAAATTTTGATATCAATGCTAGGCTAAAAGTCTTTTCTTTTCATTTTGACCGGAGCCATTAGCTCTTTAATTTAATCTTAAGCTGCCTTTCTCTGTCCACAAAAAGTGAAAACACACAAAAGAGTAGTGTCAGTAGGTACATGCGATCATTGTTAGTCTTATTTTCAGTGTTAATTTCAGAGCTGAAATATGTATCAATGAGAAAAAAATTAGAAGAAGTGGAGAGTTGTGAATATCTTGGATCATTACTAACTAATAATGGATATACAATGAGGGAATATTAAAAGGAGGAAATCTATCGTTCTTCAGAAAGTAAAACAACTAAAAGAATCTGTGGAGAGGAACAGACAGAACTACAAAAATAAGATTTTGAAGGGCATGCATCTTTCCCATCGTAACATATGCCTTTGAGACCTGGACACTTAACACAACAGTTGAGAAACACACAAAATCTTTTGAATGTAAATGCTACAGAAGATTTCTTCAAATATCATGGAGACAAAAAATATATGTGTCCATACTAGACGAACATAATACTGAAGAAGGCTGGCTAGTAAAGAGGATTAAAGAGAGAAAACTTAAATATTTTTGACACATTAAACGTCATGATAATCTAGAAAAGACCGTCTTGGAAGGGTACATAATGGGGAAAAAGAAAGAGAAAAAAAATAAAGGCGAAGATGGCTGTAAGACATCGCTGATGGTCTGCAAATGGATGCACCAACAGCAGGCCATCTTGATCACAACTGAGATGACTACGGGAGTGTTGTTAGAGAGGCAAAGTTCAGTAAATCACATGCAAATGGATGAATGAATGATTTTCACTGCGATCTATATTATTTTCTTTGTTGTCCTGTTATTTTTGTGTTGTTCCCTGTTATTTTCTGTATTGCTTCCTGTGTTTTTCTCTGTTGTTTTCTGCTGTGTTCTATTTCATCCGTTCTGCAGTTTCATTTTCAGTATCATTATCTGTAATATTGTCCTGTGATGTTTTCTGTATTTGTCTGCATTATGTTCTGTGTTATCTGCTACTTCAGTCAATCAGCCATTCGCATGTCTCTTGCGGAATTTTGCCCCCCTAACAACTCTCCTGTAGCGCTCGCGGTTGTAAGCAAGGTGCCCTGCTGCAGATAATCAACGATGTCTTACAGCAATCTTCGTCTTGGTCTTCCTTCTATGTAGTCTGCGTTATTTCATGTGTCGTTGTTCTGTATTTTTGCCCGTGGTGTCTTGCATTATTTTTTTCTTCTGTTTACATAGTGTTATTTTACAGTGTTATATTCAGTGATATATACCATTATTTTACATGTTTGCAGAATGTTTTTTTTTATCTCTACTGTCTTCTATTTTGTTACTTACATTATTGTCTCTTAAAAACCAGACGTTGAGGAAAAAAGTTAAGGTTGAATCTGCGGAATGGTAATTTAGAAAACGTTATATCTCACGTTTCAGACGTTTGTGAACTGTCACGCAAAGATCAAAGGTGTGTACGACCTTGTTCGAAGTTTCTTCGTCCGCGTGATCGGTTGCGAAGGAGGATCTAAATATACATTTGGAAGCACTGGCTTACATCATTCAGAGTGCCAGAGGAATAGCGAAGCTAAGTCATGTTCGTTTGTGCTTATGATTTCTGGTTACTCAGTCCAAGCCGACTTCATACTGTGTGATCATGTATCGTGTGTATGCTGTGATGTGGATGCATGTAATTCACCTAGCGATCTGGAGATTATGTATGATTTATGGTGATCATAGTTATATTGGATTGGCACAAGTATGATTCAGTAATATGCCCTCATTCCTATGAATATTATATATGATGCAACGTGTATCAGGAGATATGTGGCAGTGGCAACTGCAAGAAGATGTGCATTAGAGCATAGTGATTCTTGGATAGGTGGAGGTGTGTCACAACAGCGGCAGCTGTGTGATTTCACTGCATTAGCACAGTTGGAATTCGTGTAGAGTGGGGAGGTGTTCCATAACGGTAGGGGCTGTATATGAAGAAGTGCACTGGCACATAGTGATACGTGGAGATATAGACGTAATATTATGGCAGCAGTGGCTGCGTTGGTTATAAGTGCGATGGCACAATTATATTTGTAGTGTGGATTACTTGTGGGACTAGGAGAGCTTAAGACCACTGGTCCATCAGTTTAGTTAATGCTCACATGAGAGTTTAATTTATTACAATGATATCAGGCTGTGTTACCATCATGATGACAAGTTTTGTATGTTCTATGTATATAATGGCAGTCACGGTGTTACTATGAGATGTGTAGTGAGAATAATAAAATGTTGTGTATTTAATTGGCTGACTTGGTACCTGTATTACACGGTGATATAATGTAGAATGATGCATAACTGGCATACAGTGTGCCCAGCAGGGCAGATCCTGAGTTAGAGGTCATGAGAGAGAAGCTAGATCTTTGTCACACAGCACAGTAGTACATTGCCAAGGGAAAGTTTGGAACAGCTGGATAATCTATTCCTCCTCAATTATCTAATAAAATGTTACTTATGTACCAGCAAAGTTTACACGACTTCAAAAGTGTTTCTAAAAGATGAAGTTGAATATATATTGTTATACTGAAAGAAATGTTTCATGTATTTTAAATTTTGCAGTCTCATTTAATTGAATTAATTGAATTATATTTTTTATTTTCTGAGTACCTTTTCAATTATATAAAAAAAACTTTGGACTGTCATTTGAATGTTACCTGCACATATGTAGCGATAAAAGTCACAATCATCTCCTGCTTAATTTCTTACCCAGTAGACTGATGTTGACAGATTCCTTGAAGCCTTGTTTCACAAAGCATAGAATGTTGATGATGTTTGTCAAAACTCCAAACAGCGCAACTGCTTGACATACTGCAGCGCAGATAACATACATACATATTTGTGTTGTCTGATTGTCCACAAGTGGACTGTCGGGAACAAACGTGATATTAGTCTTTTGTTTTAGCATGTTGCGTTCGTGAAGTTCACCTTTTCATTAAGCATTTCGGACTCTCTACTATTGCTCGAATGAAATATAAGAAGTCAATGAAAATTAGATTATTGTTCATTTTCATTAATTATATGTATAACTGTAAATGAGTCATATATATATATATGATCATCATCTGCCCTCTCTACTCACAGTGGAGCATACTGCAACAAAGGTTTTCCAGCCAGTCCCCTCCTGAGCAAGTTGGGATACCTTAAACTGTCTTTCCTGCTTCCTTTAGTTCTTCCTGTCTTCTGCATATATCAAAATAGATCAAACATTATATATATATATATATATATATATATATATATATGTATATATATATATATATACATAATACGAATGCATAGAAGCATAGAACTGTACTGTTTCATCATCTAATGGATCTGTTGCCTGTCTTTGTCACCAAAATGTTAGTCCGTTTTTCAAGAACGCTCATAATCATCATCATCATCATCAGGTGCCGTGCCGATTGGCCTTGGCTATTATGCTTCTCCAGAGTACCCGATCCTTCATGCAGGCCATCAGTTCAGTTGATCTCCTCTCACACCATCCCGTCAGACTGTCCAGTATCATTTCTCTTGGTCTTCCTCTTGATCTTCTTCCTTCTATTTTTCCTCTTGTTATAATATTTTCAATGCCCCCTCTTCTCATTGCATGTCCTATGAAAGTACATTGTCTCTCTCTCTTATCTTTCTGACAAGGTTTTTTTGTCTCTCCAGCTCTTCTCATACATTCTTCATTAGTTATTTTTGCTGTCCAGGGGATTCGCAACATTCTTCTAATAAACCACTTTTCTGCTGCTTCCAATGATTTTTGTGCAGACTTGCCTATTGTCCATGATTCACTTCCATATAACAAGATAGGTTCAATATAGCATTTTAGGACTCGTTTTCTAACATTCATTGATAAAGATGTGTTGGTTAATATGTTTCTTATTCTCTGAAATGCAGTCTTTGCTTGGCCTATTCTGTTCCTAATTTCTGTTTTGCATTTCCCATCTGAAGTTATTACTGCTCCAAGGTATTTGAATTTCTGCACCTGCTTTAGAATGGTTCCGTTTAATTGAATACTGCATGCTGGTGGATTCTTTTTCTTAGATATAACCATAGTCTCTGTCTTTTTTATGTTCAAAGTAAGGCCTTTCTATTCACTTTCTTTGGCGACTTTATCCAAGAGATTTTGCAGGTCTTGTTGGTTCTCAGCTATCAGTACGCTCATAATACTCTAGAGATATTGATTTGTATATTTATTATTCCAGTTAGATACATGCCGAGATAATTTCTGGCAATGCTAGTGTAAGAAATGTGTGCAGGCACTGGAAGAAATTCCAACAAAGCACTCAGGTTTGTGAGGTCAACAAAATGCTGTAGCGTCCTCAGATCTCGGAAGACCTGCAGCTGTCTGGGGGAAGATGTTACCTGAATCATGGAAGCCGAGTAAGTACACAACCAACCGACAAAAGCAGCCCAGTGAAACATTTCAAGTAATGCATGTGCAGCTTAACAGAAGAGTAATACTTACTGCAATCAGTTTACATACAGACAACATACAGAAGACGACAATAATTATGTCGTGACTGTATTCAGAAAGTCCACTAAATGCCAATCTAAGATTATCTACGAAATGATTGTTAGGAAATAATACGTATTATTAGCGGTTTATCTTATTATTTTGTTTGTTTCGAAACCTACGTCGTAATATTCAACGTTTGTTTGAAAGTATACACTTTGTAAGTTTAAATGCAGATTCAGAATGGTATATTTTTATATTATTCGTAGTTTTAGTGTCAAACCTTGATGGCGCGTGACTCTCTTTTGTAAAAGAATTTCCGTTTCCAGATATAGTATAATTACACGACATTCATGTTTTAGAATGTTTATGTTGTGTCACATTAAAGCTGCATATTAACCAGTGAGTCAAATCTAGACACTTTAATTGTGCGACATTAAAATCCCTCAACATGGAGTCGTTGACTAGGACGAGAATTACACAAGAAACATACTCGTTTTTACTTTTTATATGAATAAAATAATGCTTGGAAGTAGCGGTTGGTCGTCATCTGCAAGTAAAACTGTATCTACAAGTATAACTGTATCTACAAGTATAACTGTATCTACAAGTATAACTGTATCTACAAGTATAACTGTATCTACAAGTATAACTGTATCTACAAGACACTCCAGAAAATCTGTGATAACATCTTTTTAATTGCAGACGCCAACTTGACTTAATTATTACTGTTGGGATACTTTCAGTCGTAAACAAGCAGAGAATCTTCCAAACACTAATATTTGTTTCCCATTTTTGTTACTATTTCAAGACCGCTTTTTAACTAGTTAGGCGTTTGGTTTATTAATCTGGTGGTACCGGGTTCGAGTCTCAGCAGTGACATTTTTTTTTCTGGTGCACACCATAAAGGCTTGGGGTCCACCCAACCTCTAAAAATGGACACCAGAGAAATCCGGGAAGGTAAATGCAGCCATACGTGATACTGACCACATCAAACTTTCATGTGCACAGGATAATGGGAATATTGGCCCAATACTGTATCCCAAATATGCCTTGGGGTATGGAAATGGTACCTTTACTATTTAACTTTACCGCTTGTTAGAGAGATTCTAAAAGCTACATTTTTCATACCGATTTCGTACACTGTGTATTCCGATACTTGTATAGATAAGCTGTCGTGTTACATATTGTATATTGTTTTTTTTTATAATACATTTATATGTACATTTATTTCAAAATTAAAAGTGTGAAGATTAGTATCTAGAGAACTCAGTTTTAAGAATGGACAATTTCTCGCAAATGCATTTTTGTTAAAAAGTCTAAAATGTGCCAGCTACGAAGACATTGTTTCACCAGACAGAGAACATTTTCAACAAACAGTTAAAAGATGACGACAGAAAGTCACAAGACAATGGAAGAAGATAGTAGTGCTGGTCAGAGAGACGTACACGAAAACAAAAACTTGGACGGGATCCAGATTTCACATAATAAAAGCAGAGTTTGACTTGCCACAAAACTTCCGCTGTCAAGCATTAATGCCCAGTCCCTTAACACTTATCATTTGATAAATCACTTCTCCTCATAATGTGAACCGTTTGTTTCGGATTCCCTTGATATTATAAATTTGACATCTTATAATCATAGTAGAGTAAAATAATTGAAGATAAGTTTGTCATAAACTACTTATTAGAAACTCTGACAATGTTAACATTTACACCATTGCTTTGGAACTGAAATTTTGTTTTCATGCAATGTATTTCAGACATCCTGGAATGTTTATATAGTTTTATGTTTTATGCTGATTTATTTGTTCAATTATTTGTTCAGGTTGTCGTGTTGACTGTTGATTTATTTTTCAATTATTTGTTCAGGTTCTTGTGTTGACTGCTGATTTATTTTTCCAATTATTTGTTCAGGTTGTCGTGTTGACTGCTGAATTATTTTTTCACTTATTTGATCAGGTTCTTGTGTTGACTGCTGATTTATTGTTTCAGTTATTTGTTCAGGTTCTTGTGTTGACTGCTGATTTATTTTTGCAATTATTTATTCAGGTTCTTGTGTTGACCGCTGATTTAGTTTTTCAGTTATTTGTTCAGTTTTCGTGTTGACTGCTGATTTCATTTTTTCAATTATTTGTTCAGGTTCTTGTGTTGACTGCCGATTTATTTTTTCAATTATTTATTCAGGTTCTTGTGTTGACTGCTGATTTATTTTTTTTTCAGTTATTTATTCAGGTTGTCGTGTTAACTGCTGATTTCATTTTTTCAATTATTTGTTCAGGTTGTTGTGTTGACTGCTGATTTATTTTTTCAGTTATTTGTTCAGGTTCTTGTGTTGACTGCTGATTTATTTATGCCCTGTTTCAGCCTGAGATTGTTAACCCATATCCTGCTGGAAATACAGAGATTAAGTGATTAATTTTCCAACTTTAATCAGATATGAACCTTTTTGCCGGAATATGACCTATTTTGATAATAACACTAATGATAATAACAATAATTAATATAATGACAATACTGGTTGCTATTTTCTTTCTCGGAATATTTATTTCAACCTATTATTTGTCAGATTTTTTTGGTAGTTTTCATCCATTAGTGTAGTGAGCAGCTTCACGCTTGACTGATCCACGTAATATATTTCTGTCCTAATCTAGTCACATGATCAACAAATCTGAGACGTATCTCTGAAGTATATCGATGCTACAAATTCCTCCCGTAGCAATTACAAAGAAAGATCAATCTGAGCAGATACGTTCGTGTCTACAGAGGGAGACCTTTAGACTTTCTGGACTTATTCAGACATGAGTTAAGTACATGAAGAACAGACAAGACAATCAAGTGCAGGAAATACATATTTATGAACCTACTTTAACAGTAAATCAATAGAACACACTGGTGTATGGATAGACCTCGAAAAAAAATCTTAGACAAAACACTTTAGACGTGAGAGAAAAATAAAATAGAATATAGGTAATAAAGATAGGGAAGGTAATAAACTGTCAGAGCTAGGATGAAAGAACTAGGAAGGTAATCAACTGTGTGTACGCGTGTCTATGGAAATTCAGTGGTGGTGGTATGGAGTTACAGAAAACTGTTTTCTAAAACGTTTCTTATTTAAAGTACTGCTTATTACATATGGATAGATAGATAGATAGTATGGCTAAAAGTCTCTCGCAAGATATTTATTCAAATGTTATGCATTGCATGGACTTGACACCAGATGAATTATTACAGCAGTATACAAAAGAATGAAACTGTAAACTGCAACAGGATGTGTAATTATTCCCTAAGTGCTACATTTCTTATATACTACAAAATCACTATTAACCCATATGAAGCCAAGAAATTTTGACAGTACGATTTTAATAAAAACATGTGTCTAATACACTTTTTACATCTTATTACTTCTGTAGAAATATTGATTTTCAAAACGGAGCATATTTACTTAATGTGTAAAGTAAATAATCTTGTGTCCTTCCTACTTTAACTTCTTTACCTCTGTCTGGGGCACAGGACATTTAAAAAAGATCTATTCATTTGTTTCTGTCCTGGAATATTTCTCGTATCCGTTTCCAGATGTGGCCCATTCTCCTGATCTCTGCTTCCAGACTCCTTCCCCAGATGTTTCTAGATCTTTCTTTTTTTCTTTTACCCTGGTTCCTCCAGGTGAGGACCTGTCTGGCTATGTTTAGTGGAAGGCTTATGAAGTGTATATCATATCCATCTCCAACACCTCTTCATTATCGTTTCCTTCGCTGTGGGTCGGTTCGTTTTCTGCCACAGCTATACATTACTGATGCTGTCTGGCCATCTAGTCTGAAAGATCTTCGTTAGGCATGTGTTCACAAAGATCTGCAGGGTCTTGATACTTTTGGCTGATGCTGTCCATGTTTCTGATCCATAGAACAGGACCTGTTTGCCATTTGTGTTGAACAGTCTACATTGTGTTGTTAATGATATTATCCTGTCCTTTCATATGTTTCTCAGCTGTAATTATGCTACTCTAGCCTTCCCAATTCTAAATAATCGTATACAGTTTCTTCGCTATATTAGTTTGATGTTATTTGTCACTTCTGTCTTATTCCACCAGAATATCCAGAATATGCTACGAAAGGCAATTCTATAGTTAGTACTCATGTGATAATATATAAATATATTAGTTGATGAATTCATGGCTTCTAGTAGGAATCCAAATCCGCCAATCACAGTACCCGTGACAATGTATTTACCGCCTACCGTAAGCTGTGGTTCAAAGGCCAGCGCTAACATGAACACAGTGACCGGGATAAAAGAAACAATGAAGAGAGATGAGATCATGACAACCATCTTGGACACTTTGACGTTACGATGAGATAGTTTGTCTTGCGAGGACACTGATGACGATTTTAACCAATCTGTTCTATTCTTTAGGCTAATAACCAGTATTACTGTAGTGATGGTAATAATAACAAAAGAAGCAAAAGGGAGAGAAAAGTTATTGATTATGAAAGAAATCCTCTCAACTTCATCTTTGTTTGATGTGGATACAAGACCAATCAGAGTTCTGTTTTGTGGGGAATAGAACTTCTCCTCCAGTCTGTTAACGATAAAAACCGCAGATGAACTCAAAGTGAGAATTATGAAGATGCTGATGATAATTCCAGACGCTTTCTTTGGTGTGAAAATACTCCTCACCTGAAAAAATTGCAATAAATTTAACGTGAAGCAAATTTTAGATTGTCTATTATGTGCGATCATCAAAACTATAGAAAACTAGCTGCATATCTTTCCAGACTTAATGCTTATGAAGAATTATAAGAACATTTTGACCAAATACTGTAAGAAATATCATCTTGTTGACAGAAATTCAGATGACGCCAATGGCAGTAATTACGGAGGTTAGGAGCTGGCGATGGCTGGGACATTTTCTTTCGATGACTGACGACTCACTACCAAAAATAGCACTAAGATAGACACCACAGGGGAACAGAAGTAAGGACAGACCAAATGAGACATGGAGAAGAACAAAAGAGAGGATGTTAAAAAATGAAGTCTCACCTGGGCAAGAGAGGGAAAAAGGGCAGAGGACAGGCGTTTGTGAAAAAACCCTTGCTTTAGCCCTATATGTCTTGAGCACTTAAGGTTACGTGAGAGAGAGAGAGAGAGAGAGAGAGAGAGAGATTATGTGTGATAAATATTCTGGAAATGAGTAACTACATTCATATTTTTCTGAAATTATTTTGATAAGTAAATGCTAATTATCTACACTTTGGCACACCAGATTTAACACTGATAAAGAGAGGTAAAATTGCTACGAAGAAAGACGGCAAAAAGGTCAGAACGACCAGTTCATAATCTAACAGCCAGCACTTACACCGTAATGTAGCGTGCGTTCAGTGAACAGTGTGGTCTATCAACTGCTACCAGTGACAGTGGCATTTCCTGGTAAATCTCTCTTTAAAATCTATTAATATCTCCTACAGCATGCATTTCCTATCAAAGTCGATGTATAGAGACCTTCAACCCGCTCATCTGCTGATAATTATGTTAATAGGTCGGATTTCAATCAATTAACGCTCTTCCGAGGAAAGTGTAATTTGCTTTCTATAGATTTTATAACAGATTACATTTAAATTAAGTGAAAACAAAAAGTTATGACAACAAAGTAAGAGATACAAATAAACCATGTCTGAATTTAAAAAAAATATTCATCAAAACTACATTTATATACGGGTCAAGAAGTGCAAGTATTTCAAGGGACGAAACTACAAAAATACATGGCGTTTTCTTTTTCTTTCATATGCGTCTTCTCACATATTTTTCAAGGGTTACGCCCAGTGACTTGCGGTTATTTTTTGACCCACTCCTGTATTTACAAGAATACAGAATTCATGAGGGCAATGAAAAACTGCAGAAAAAAGTAAGATATGCATAGAACAAAAACTTTTGTTATGTACATGTGGCGAGCCGGGCAAACCAAGATATAAAATTTGAATCGTTTAGCGTATTTACTGAATGTCCGTGAAATCAACTTCCTGTGACTTACATGTAACAGCCTTGTATACATACCTGTATAGGTGCTAATATACACATGCAACGTTCCAGCGTGATTATGGCGGTAATCCAAGAAGATACTCTATTGAAAATAAGATGAGGCATTCCAGCCGTCAGGTAAACCACAGCCATGACGTCGAAAGGCAAATCTGCGACAGTAAATGCTGGCGTCAGACAGATATTTGTCCAGATCATGGTTATCAGACAGCACAGGTCGGAGACTGCTAGACCTAAATGTCGTGAAAGAGTGTCAAAGTAAGTATCTACGTTTCTGGAAACGTTTACGTTGATTGTGAACCTTGAATAACAAGCACGTCTTCTCAGAAGTCTTGAAGTAGACTTCCACATAGTGATTGTGGGTTCTTGCCATGTCTTATTTTTCTGAACAGTTCTCTCTCATGTTTTTTTTTATTTCTCGTTAAAGTAATGACAGAGTTTGATATGGCCAAGGAGTATAATCCTCATGATAATTAATATAAAGAAAGTGTCTTCCCTTGTTTCACTTTTCTCTCTCTCTCTCTCTCACTCACTCTCTCTCTCACTCTCTCTCTCTCTCTCTCTCTCTCTCTCTCGATTATGAGAATCCGTTTCAGGGACAACAAATAATCTATACGTTGAAGGGGATGCCAGAAAGGTGCTAGACTAAAAAATTTTTCCCCATATAGGTTGGGCTTTCTCCCTTCTCATTTTATTTCAGTGTTTACGCCCTTCGCAAATGATTCTTTCTAGCTACTCACAAAGTAGTGGTTTTGATTAGTACTATTAGTGCCCCTGTCTTACAGTAGAAGCAAAGCCGACCAGATTAAAAGAAATCTTACCAAACAAATAAACAAAAAAGACAGATACACACCCCAGACTGGCTGAACTGTAATCTACCGATTTAAAAAAAAAACGTATGTAGAAACAGTAAGTGTTTTAAGCAATCATGTTTTATGAAAGTAAACGTTTGTTTCTAAATCTATCACAGTCAACACATCTTGATCAGCACGCCATGACATAGGCGCTAGTTAACGCTGCTTGACCCTCGTAAGGATGAAGCGTCCACATCCAGATGTGGAGTTAATTCATTACAGTGTGGGTATTCTCCCCTTAAAAAGAAAATGTCCAGGTGAATCAGTGAACACATCTGTACTGTGACTTAGGAGGCTAGATGGTCGTGGGCGGACAGCCCAAATGTTTTGTCAGGCGTGCCAGAGGGACCGTAAACATATATTTTTTTGTACTTTGCTTTATTTCAATCATAGTCAGTAGTTGCGGTTGACCCAGACAGTCAAAAAATAGTCATTTTCACCTCAAAAGGTAGTCTTAAAATATGTCAGTAAAAATGTATTAATTCTTTATATCTAAGACTGCCGCCTGGTTGGCCGACTGGTTAGGCGATCGGTCTACTAGTACCGGGTTCAAATCCCAGCAGTGGAGATTTTTTTCTGGTACCACCACAGAAGAAGGCCCAAGGGCCCACTCAGCCTCTAAAAGGGGTAACTGAGAAATGTGTGGAAGGTAAATATGACCAGGTGTAATACTGACCATATCACACTTTCATGTGCCGGTGTTCTTGGAAACGTGGGCCTAACAAAGCATCCTCATTGTGTCTTAATAGCGTGGACACGGATTCTTTTACCTACCTTTACCTGTCTAAAAGAATCGTTACTGTCGGTGGCACATCTTTGTGCCTGGTGCTACATTAACGTTATTAATGTTTCTTAATCCTAATAAAATTAATCATTTCATGATTAAAGTATTTTTTGTACTAAAAGTTAACTTTCTTCCTGTTATGTATGTTTTCACACGTCAATTGGTGTCCTGTTTGTAAGAACGGCGTGCTCTTGAGAATAATGTGATTTGTTTCAGTATAACAGGTACATTTATATTTGTGAAAATATCAGGAAATTAATTCTTACAACTGTGTAATTAAGGAGGATTAAAAATTGCTTAAAATCATGAAATGCATTTTAAAATGGAAAAATTTAAAGTGTTTTCAATATCTGCACGAAAGTCTCCGGGATAAACAGGATAAAAGGCACATAGAGACATAAAACAATAGAATCTTTTGTTTTTCTTTGTTTCTGAAGTACATGAGAAGAGGGAAATAAACAGCATCTTTGCATATCAATGAAAACAGCAGTACATGAGGCAGTTTTAGTCTTTGCAGAGGCTTAAACTGAACGGCTTGAACAAAGATTAAGAATGGGTAGGTCTTCATGTGAACTATTACAGACTTGTGTATGCACTTTCCAACATGCGATCTTGGAATTCACGCAATAATTAACCGTTTATTTTCTTCCAGTGTTTTACTTTATTGTTTTTTGTTTTTGTTTAAAATAGTTTTTACATCATAGATTCTGTTCTATTTGTGTCGTAGGACAGGACGAAGGCCTGAGCATTAGAGATGTCTGCACTGTTAATTATTAAAATTACACGTACATTGAAGAAATAGATACGAGGGGTGATTGATAAGTTCCCGGCCTAAGGTACAACGTATTATTTGTGGACAAATTTGTGGGTTATTTCTCAACATAGTGGTATTGCAATTTTATGCACTTAGTCCAGCGATCCTGGAGCATACGGATCCCTTCTTTGTAAAAGTCAGCATCTTGTGCCAGTAGAAAGTATTCTACAGTATGAATGACGTCATCATCAGAAGCAAATTTGCGACCATTGAGCTCCTTTTTGAATTTGGTAAACATGTAATAGTCTGAAGGGGCCAAATCTGGGGAATAAGGAGGATGTTCAAGAAGTTGGAAGCCGCATTCATGAATGGCAGCCGTTGCCACCGCCGACTTTTGAACTGGAGCATTGTCTTGCTGAAAGATGACTACTCTCGTCAATTTCCCTCGACGCTTTTCCTTCAATTTGACCCGGAGCTGCTTCACAAGATTAGCGTTATAGTCCCCGGTCAATAATGGCATAAACACGTTCATGGGAGATGCCCAACTCAGTATCAATGTACCGATCAGTAGTCGTCGATCCTCCATTATCATGTCTTGGATTCTGCTGGTGGTTTCATCGGTGGTTACCGTTCTTGGTCTTCATGGACGGGGATCATCTTCCAGACTCTCCTTTCCATGTTTGAATTGAGGTGCCCATTTCTTCACTGTGCTGTAATAAGAGGCACTCTCCCCTAGAGTCTCTATCATATCCTCATTGACCATCTTCGATGATAAGCCCTTGATGCAGAGGTAGCGAATGACTGCTCGATGAGAAATTGTATTCATTTTATACATTTCTACCACCCCTTACCACTTCAGCGGCCTGTAAAAAATGGTTGCAGTTAATTTCTTGAAATTTAGTGTTTAATCTTACATTAACCTTATCTACAAATACACCTAACATCAACAGTGTGTTTCAAGTATTTGTACCTTTGGCCGCGAATTGTATCAGCTCTAGTATGTATACACGTGTAAGTAAATAATCACAGCTTAGTTTCGCGGCCTTGTACATAATGTATTTCATATGCCTATGACTACAAACTCTTTGTGTGGTACATAGCACATATAATCCAGCATATAGAGACTAATTCTAGCAGAGTATAAGTCAAAGAAACTTGAGATTTCCTCCGATGGAATTTAAAATCTGGATGATGAAACTGAAGAAACCATCTAAAATCACTGTACGTTGAAAATTTGACAGTTGAAAATTTCTGCAGTCACCTCTAAGGTAAGTTTGTAGCAAAGACAGATATTTGCTGTGGAGTGGATCACTGAATAAACATGTAAATTTCAAAACCGAATTCAGTGCCGGTGTTCATAATGTACACTCGGGTGCTAGCGTTCTTGCGACTGAACAGGACATAATGTCGACCAGCTTCATCGAAGTAGTAGTCTGAACTTTTACTTTATTCGCACTACCTTGTCATGGTTGAGATGTGTTCAAAGAAATAGCGGATGAAGATGTAAAGAGAGGATTCGAGATTTGTTGAAGGCAAAAGTGCCGTTATCAGACCGCCAGTTCTCACTACGAAGGTGTTCGGAAGTTCACATGGAAAAGTCTCACTGTGCGGACACATGGCGTGATGCAAGAAGTGTAGTGTAAATTTAACCGCTTTCCACTAGCGGAGAAAGGTAAACACCTCAGGTAGAATCCAGAACCCCAGCTTTGGTGCCGGCCAAATGACGACTACTATTGTTTTGTAACTCCTTTTTGTCAGAGGTTGCACGGATTGCCGTAATCCATCATTATCTTCTTCTTCTTCTTCGTTCGCAGATCATTATCTAAATCTAAAATGTATAAACTAGGAAAAAAGTAGGAGCAGCTTTATTACTTAACGATTACAAAGATGTGACGTTTCAGCGTGAGCCTTAATCATACGAAAACATACAGGACGAAGAAACAGTGAGAGGAGACAAAGTATAGATTCACATGAATGCTATTTTAAAACATTATGAGTGAGTGTTGCAACTTGAATCTTTCCAAAAGTTCAGTCAAAGCCAACCAACGTTCTATCACAAGCTGTATGCAAGTAAACGGGCTTTTGTTGCTGTCTACTGAACGAGGAGGTGGGGGGGGGAGATATTGACTCTGTAGACAGTATTCTAGAATTTGGAAGATTACGTTTTCGAAATTAAATGTTATTGCGTCAATAAAAATTGCAATGTTCTTTGTGGGGGAAAAGATTAACTACAACGTAAAGATAATAAAAAAAGGGGGAAAGCTATATATTAAACAAATCAGTTAGTGGTTAGCAAAGAAGTAACTGTTAATCTAGGCTACTGCTTTACCACAGAGATGGGTGCATAATTCACTTTACTTGTATGTTGTTAACTTATTGGAATAGCGAAAAAAAAGCGTGTACCAATAGTACACAGTACATTGGCAATATTAGTAAGGAAGAACATTTTTATCAAATTGTGGTAGTGGAACAAAAACATTTTTGTACCCTTAACAGTTCTGATACGGAAATAAAAACCTTTTTCTTACAATTAACAGTTTGATAGGGGAAGAACAACCTTTTTCTTACAATTAACAGTTTGATAGGGGAACAACAATATTTTTCTTACAATTAACAGTTCTGATAGGGGAACAACAACATTTTTCTTACAATTAACAGTTTGATAGGGGAAGAACAACCTTTTTCTTACAATTAACAGTTCTGATAGGGGAACAACAATATTTTTCTTACAATTAACAGTTTGATAGGGGAAGAACAACCTTTTTCTTACAATTAACAGTTTGATAGAGGAACAACAATATTTTTCTTACAATTAACAGTTCTGATAGGGGAACAACAACATTTTTCTTACCCTTGACAGTTTTGATAGGGAAACAGTAACCTTTTTTCTTCTTCTTCTTCTTCTTCTTCTTCTTCTTCGTTCGCATTGTCTGTCTATGTCTGCAGTCTTGTCTCTTGGACAAATTTCACTGTTTTTTGTAATTCATGTATGGAACCGTAGAGCTTATCTTCTTTCGTGGTTTTCACTGAGCCAGTAATTATTTCTCAGTGTCTCATAGTTAGTGCAGTTTTGGAGGATATGTTCCACAGTTTGGGGTACCTGGGCACATGTACATAGATTAGTAGTACCAACCTTAAACTTTGTATACATATGACTTCGGAGTCGGGTGTGTCCTGTTCGGAGACGGAAGATGATGACTTGTTCCTTTCTGTTTAGCATGTGATAGTCATCATGTGGTGGTGTTTGTGGCTTCCTGTAGGTTTTTATCATGCTTTTCTTCTGATTAGAGATGATCGGTATGTCTGGTTGCTCCATTTCAGTGCCCTATTTGGCCAGACGGTCAGCTTTCTCATTGCCTGGTATCCCACAGTGGGAGGGAATCAACTGTAAAGTGACACAGTGTTGTAAGCCAATTTGTGACAAGGTATCCTTAAGATCTGGTAGTTTGTTGCACTGAAGAGCTTCCCGTACTGGTCTTGCATCTGTGAGAATTACTACGGGGCATGGATCAGTTCTGGAGTCTGATAGTTTTTCAACTGCAGCAATAATTGCCCTAACTTTTGCATCATAGTTGTTGCAGTATTTTCCAGTGGGTATGGAAATCTTGTCAGTGGTGTTGTTTGGATATTCAATATGTACTCCTGCCCCTCCATTCTTTATGACATTATGTGCAGATCCATCTGTATACACACGTATCCAGGTGTCACATATTTGTCATCTAGAACACTAAGTGTGGCCGTTGATCTTACAAGACTGCTCTGCATCTCACCATTCTGTACACCTTTCACTTCAGTCTGAATAGTTATTTGTGTATAATCTGCTTCTTTCCATGGTGTATGCTCTGATACAGATGATAATGGAGAGACTACAGTTGGAAGGTCAGGTATCAGCTTAAGCATACGCTTGGCCTTACGAATGAAGCTGCTTCTTTTAAACCGTCTTAGTGCCAAGTTATTGAATCTCTCCTTCAGGGGATGGCTTACAGAGCTGAGGAATTACTCTCCCACAGTCATGACCTTTTTTTCCTTCTACGTTCCTTTAGCGCTTGAACACCAACTATTTTCTGCATTTCTACTATTGGTGTGGTCCTCATGGCACCTGTGATAATCCGTAGTGACTGATTCTGAACCTTGTCTAGATTATGCAGCGTAGTGTTTGATGCTGTGCACCAAGATGTTGAGCCATATTCTAAATGTGGTAGAATACTTTGCTGATATACATTCTTGAATATTCTTTCACTAGCTCCCCATGTGGTTCCACTCAATTTTCTTAATATGGCTAGTTTTCTTCTGGCTTTTGCTTCTGCACTGTTGATGTGTTGCTTCCAGGTCGGTTTTGAGTCAGGAGTCAATCTTAAGTAAGTGGGTTGGTTATCTATCCTTAAGGATATTTCATTTACAAAGATCGTATCTGCTTTCTGTTTAGATGAAAGAGTGAACAGAGTGGTACTTGATTTCTCTGTTTATACTTACACACCATTTGTTTGTCCATGATGTCAAGATGTCTGCTGCTCTTTGGAGTCTCTGTGTAGCAACTGTCACGTATTCATCTGTACACCACATGACCAGATCTTCTGCATACAGTGCCGCTTTGATTCCATAGGGAAGTTCCATGACTAGGTCATTAATGAATACAAGGAATAGTGTAGGCGAAAGGACTCTCCTTGTGGTACACCATGTCGCAGCAGTACTTTCTGGCTTTTGTATCCATCCATTACTACTCTAGCTCTTCTATTGTGTAAATAGGACTTTATCCAGTTGTACAGTCTTCCATTCACATTGCAGTTTCTTAGTTTCCACAGCAGACCTTTTTTCCATACTTTATCAAAAGCTTTCTCCAGGTCTATCCACGCTGCTAGTACAAGGTTTTTCTCTTGGAATGCATCCTCAATCTCTTGAGAGAGATAGGTCACTTGATCTTCTGTCCTATCTTATATCTTATATCCTTCCCGTGCCGTTAAACGTCACATAGGGCTCGCAAAATAGTTCGCCAATTTTCTGTCTTCGGCGAGTCTTTCAACCTCTTCTGTCCTATAGTACTGCCTAAATCCTGCTTGTTGTGGAATGAGAAGGTTTTCACTTTCTAGGTACCATTTTAGCCTCAGGTCAATGATGCCTTCCATCGTTTTGCATAGGCAGCTAGTGAGACTGATTGGCCTGTAGCTGGAGGCCGTATCACTGTTTTTCCCTGGCTTTAGCAGTGGTACCATGCTTGCTTCCTTCCAGATTTTAGGTAACTTACCTGTGCTCCAGCACATATTGAAAATATCCAACACCTTTCCCATTGCTGCCATTCCCAGGTTCTTGATCATTTCATTGGACACTTCATCTGGTCCTGGTGATTTCCTTGGTTTCAGTTTACTAACTGCTAGGTCTAACTCGCTGCATGTGATTTGTGCATCCATGACCTCCACTTTTCTGCCTTGTTCCTCTTCTTTCTGTGGGTCAATGCGCACTGTACGCTCTTTCTCTGGGTGGAAATCAATGTGCAAACATGCAAGCAAAGTGATCTGCTACCTGCTTACCTGTAAGAGTTTTCCCATCCTCTATTAGTGTAATCTTTGTACTTCTTCCAGTACTTTCATCATTTAACTGTTTGATTAGTTTCCACATTTTCTTCTGTTCTTGGCATGGTCTATTTTCTTCTTGCTTTCGAGCTGTTTCCACGTCATCATGGAGTTTCCCAGCTCACTAGACAGCCAGTATGGTTTATAGTTCCTACGAGCTCCTCTAGGAATGGTTTCACGGGCGGCCAGAAGGATAAAAGCAATGAATTTCTTCACTATGCTGTTAATATCCTTACCCTCTATGGACAACTGTCCCACATAGATACCTGTACGATGTCTGTACATTGTCCAGTTTGTTTTTTTATAGTTCCATCTGGGGAGATGGCTTCTGGTGTTAAGGAGTTCATTTTCTATTGTCAGGAAGGCTGGTCGATGGTCGCTACCTCCAAGTTGTTTTCCAACTTCGCGTGTAATGTTCCACAGCAGGTCTGGAGAGTGGAATGCTAGATCTGGTGTTGAGGTTGTATGCCAAGCCCTTGAGTAAAATGGTGGGGGATCCATTGGCTGGTTGATCAGGATAAGTCCATTATCATCCTGTCAGCTCTCAACTTCATCTCCTCTCTTGTTTATGTGGTCATAGCCCCAGCTCTGGGAGTGACTGTTAAAATCGCCACAGACCAGCAGTCTCTGTTTGATTGTTTCTAGAGCAAGTGGGCGGTCATTAGGACAGTGATAGTTAAGGAGGTTGAAGTCTGTATTACTGGTTTTTAGATGGATCATCTGGTATTCAGCTCCTTTCATGAACACTCCCACCTGACATGCGCTGATGTTATTCTTAACAAGTGTGAGTACTCCTTCTTTTCTTCTGTCCTGTCGGTCTGATCTAAAACACTGGTAGCCTCTGATTTTAAAGGCGTCATTTTTGGTTAGGTGTGTCTCCTGTATGCTGCATATACTTGCCTGCTCTGCAAAGAGTATGTTCTCTAGTTCCATCTTTTTGCTATAGCCATCTCTAACACTGCTGACACCCTCATCATTCCACTGCATTATTTTAAGTTCTTGCTTTTTGGCTGTTTTCTTCCGTTGTATTTTTTGGCCAGTAGCTCTACTCTCATGTCTACTGGCTCCACAAGACGAACTGAGAGGACCTCCAGTAGCATTGGGTGGACCCTTTCGAGGCAAGGGGCCCGGCACTGCACCTGCCTGGTTAGTCTTCATAGGGCGAGCACCATGTTTGAAAACTGCAGATAGAGACATTTCATTAGCGATAATGCGTGTTACCCTGATTTTTGCGATGCGCCTTTTGGCTGGGTAACTCCGACTTCAGCACCTTTCCTTGCTAGGGCAGACTGTGGTCTTGCTCGGACCGCCATGAAGACAGTGTGGCTGGCCTGGCCAAAACTCTGTTTTCCAGCCTCTGGTGGCTGTATGTAAGCCCCTTCTCCATGTCACACCGTTTTGAGACAGTTCCACAAAGACACTCCGACTTTGAGATGAGGAACCTGATGAGTGCTTCAACGATATCCATTCCACGCCACCTATAGTCTAATGGCTCTGTTTTGTTTACGTCATTCTGATAACCATCGTTGTAAAAACCTATAGGCTTGTCACGTCCTGGATTCATTGGTCTCACACCAGACTTTCCTCATCCCCGCCTGAGATCTCCATGTGCCCATCTGTCCACCAACCTGACATTACATTTTACAAAAATAACAAGTACAACTAATGTTGATTGATAAACGTTTCTGGGTTACAAAAGTAGGTCAGAGTTTTTAAGGAAACAATTCCGTGTCTTTAAGCAAACACTTCCCTGTCAAAGCAAAATGTTCCCTGTCTCACATACACTATGTTAAGATAAGTGTGCTCTTGACACAGTCGTTCCCAGGAGGAAACCTTTTCCTTACACTTGACAGTTTTGATAAGGGAACAACAACCTTTTTCTTACAATTAACAGTTTTGATAGGGGAACAACAACCTTTTTCTTACAATTAACAGTTTTGATAAGGGAACAACAAACTTTTTCTTACAATTAACAGTTTTGATAAGGGAACAACAACCTTTTTCTTACAATTAACAGTTTTGATAAGGGAACAACAACCTTTTTCTTACAATTAACAGTTTTGATAGGGGAACAACAACCTTTTTCTTACAATTAACAGTTTTGATAAGGGAACAACAACCTTTTTCTTACAATTAACAGTTTTGATAGAGGAACAACAATATTTTTCTTACCCTTGACAGTTATGATAGAGGAACAACAATATTTTTCTTACAATTAACAGGTTTGATAGAGGAACAACAATATTTTTCTTACAATTAACAGGTTTGATAGAGGAACAACAATATTTTTCTTACCCTTGACAGTTATGATAGAGGAACAACAATATCATGGAGTTTCCCAGCTCACTAGACAGCCAGTATGGTTTATAGTTCCTACGAGCTCCTCTAGGAATGGTTTCACGGGCGGCCAGAAGGATAAAAGCAATGAATTTCTTCACTATGCTGTTAATATCCTTACCCTCTATGGACAACTGTCCCACATAGATACCTGTACGATGTCTGTACATTGTCCAGTTTGCTTTTTTATAGTTCCATCTGGGGAGATGGCTTCTGGTGTTAAGGAGTTCATTTTCTATTGTCAGGAAGGCTGGTCGATGGTCGCTACCTCCAAGTTGTTTTCCAACTTCGCGTGTAATGTTCCACAGCAGGTCTGGAGAGTGGAATGCTAGATCTGGTGTTGAGGTTGTATGCCAAGCCCTTGAGTAAAATGGTGGGGGATCCATTGGCTGGTTGATCAGGATAAGTCCATTATCATCCTGTCAGCTCTCAACTTCACTCCTCTCTTGTTTATGTGGTCATAGCCCCAGCTCTGGGAGTGACTGTTAAAATCGCCACAGACCAGCAGTCTCTGTTTGATTGTTTCTAGAGCAAGTGGGCGGTCATTAGGACAGTGATAGTTAAGGAGGTTGAAGTCTGTATTACTGGTTTTTAGATGGATCATCTGGTATTCAGCTCCTTTCATGAACACTCCCACCTGACATGCGCTGATGTTATTCTTAACAAGTGTGAGTACTCCTTCTTTCTTCTGTCCTGTCGGTCTGATCTAAAACACTGGTAGCCTCTGATTTTAAAGGCGTCATTTTTGGTTAGGTGTGTCTCCTGTATGCTGCATATACTTGCCTGCTCTGCAAAGAGTATGTTCTCTAGTTCCATCTTTTTGCTATAGCCATCTCTAACACTGCTGACACCCTCATCATTCCACTGCATTATTTTAAGTTCTTGCTTTTTGGCTGTTTTCTTCCGTTGTATTTTTTGGCCAGTAGCTCTACTCTCATGTCTACTGGCTCCACAAGACGAACTGAGAGGACCTCCAGTAGCATTGGGTGGACCCTTTCGAGGCAAGGGGCCCGGCACTGCACCTGCCTGGTTAGTCTTCATAGGGCGAGCACCATGTTTGAAAACTGCAGATAGAGACATTTCATTAGCGATAATGCGTGTTACCCTGATTTTTGCGATGCGCCTTTTGGCTGGGTAACTCCGACTTCAGCACCTTTCCTTGCTAGGGCAGACTGTGGTCTTGCTCGGACCGCCATGAAGACAGTGTGGCTGGCCTGGCCAAAACTCTGTTTTCCAGCCTCTGGTGGCTGTATGTAAGCCCCTTCTCCATGTCACACCGTTTTGAGACAGTTCCACAAAGACACTCCGACTTTGAGATGAGGAACCTGATGAGTGCTTCAACGATATCCATTCCACGCCACCTATAGTCTAATGGCTCTGTTTTGTTTACGTCATTCTGATAACCATCGTTGTAAAAACCTATAGGCTTGTCACGTCCTGGATTCATTGGTCTCACACCAGACTTTCCTCATCCCCGCCTGAGATCTCCATGTGCCCATCTGTCCACCAACCTGACATTACATTTTACAAAAATAACAAGTACAACTAATGTTGATTGATAAACGTTTCTGGGTTACAAAAGTAGGTCAGAGTTTTTAAGGAAACAATTCCGTGTCTTTAAGCAAACACTTCCCTGTCAAAGCAAAATGTTCCCTGTCTCACATACACTATGTTAAGATAAGTGTGCTCTTGACACAGTCGTTCCCAGGAGGAAACCTTTTTCTTACAATTAACAGTTTTTATAGGGGAACAACAACATTTTTCTTACAATTAACACTTTTGATAGGGGAACAACAACCTTTTTCTTACAATTAACAGTTTTGATAGGGGAACAACAACCTTTTTCTTACAATTAACAGTTTTGATAGGGGAACAACAACCTTTTTCTTACAATTAACAGTTTTGATAGGGGAACAACAACCTTTTTCTTACAATTAACACTTTTGATAGGGGAACAACAACCTTTTTCTTACAATTAACACTTTTGATAGGGGAACAACAACCTTTTTCTTACAATTAACACTTTTGATAGGGGAACAACAACCTTTTTCTTACAATTAACACTTTTGATAGGGGAACAACAACCTTTTTCTTACAATTAACACTTTTGATAGGGGAACAACAACCTTTTTCTTACAATTAACACTTTTGATAGGGGAACAACAATATTTTTCTTACAATTAACAGTTTTGATAGGGGAACAACAACCTTTTTCTTACAATTAACAGTTTTGATAGGGGAACAACAACCTTTTTCTTACAATTAACACTTTTGATAGGGGAACAACACCCTTTTTCTTACAATTAACAGTTTTGATAGGGGAACAACACCCTTTTTCTTACAATTAACAGTTTTGATAGGGGAACAACAACCTTTTTCTTACAATTAACAGTTTTGATAGGGGAACAACAACCTTTTTCTTACAATTAACACTTTTGATAGGGGAACAACAACCTTTTCTTCACTCTTGACAGTTTATTTAGTGGAAAAACAACTTCTTTCTTGCCCTTGATAGTTTTGTTATGTGAAAAACAACCTTTTTCTAACACTTGACAGTTTTGTTTGGGGAAAAACAACCTTTTTCTTACATTTGACAGTAGTGTTAGGTGAACAACAATCTTTTTCTTACCTTTGACAATAGTGGTAGGGGAACAACAATCTTTTTCTTACCTGTGACAGCAGTGATAGGGGAACAACAATATTTTTCTTACCTTTGACAGTAGTGGTAGAGGAACAACAATCTTTTTCTTACCTGTGACAGCACTTGTAGTTGAACAACAATCTTTTTCTTACTTTGAAGGTAGTGGTAGGGGAACAGCAATCTTTTTCTTACCTTTGACGGTAGTGGTAGGGGAACAACAAACTTTTTCTCACGTTTGACAGTACTTGTAGGGGAACAACAACCTTTTTCTTACATTTGGAAGTGGTGATGGGGAACAACAACCTTTTTCTTGCATTTGACAGTAGTGATTTGGAACAACAACCTTTTTCTTGCATTTGACAGTAGTGATGGGGAACAATAACGTTTTTCTTACATTTGACAGTAGTGGTAAGGCAACAACAATCTTTTTCTCATCTTTTACAGTAGAGGTAGAGGAACAACATCCTTTTTCTTATATTTGACAGTAGAGATTGGGAACAACACCTTTTTTCTTACATTTGACAGTAGTTGTAGAGGATCAATAATCGTTTTCTTAACTTTTTACACTAGTGGTAGGGCAACAACAATCTTTTTCTTATTTCTTACAGTATTGATAGGGGATTAACAATCTTTTTCTTACATTTGATAGTAGTGGTAGGGGCACACTAAAAATTTTCTAACAGTTGACAGTAGTGGTAAAGGAACAGCAGTCTTTTTCTTATCTTTTACCGTATTGGTAGGGGAACAACAACCTTTTTCTTACATTTGACAGTAGTTGTAGGTGAACAACAACATTTTTCTTTCCTTTGACAGTAGTTGTAGGTGAACAACAACAGTTTTCTTACCTTCGACAGTAGTGGTAAGAGATCAGTAACCTTTTTCGTACCTTTGACAGTAGTGGTAGGGGAACAATAACCTTTTTCTCACCCTTGACAGTAGTGGTAGATGAACAATAACCTTCTTCTTACTTTTGACAGTAGTGGTAGGGGAACAACAACCTTTTTCTTACCTTTGACAGTAGTGGTAGGGGAACAACAATCTTTTTCTCACTTTTGACAGTAGTGGTAGGGGAACAGCAATCTTTTTCTCACTTTTGACAGTAGTGGTATGAGAACAACAATCTTTTTTCCCTTCATTCTCATAGATTTCTCAGTGCTGTTGGATTATTAGCACCATCCTCCCTACTACTGGACTGGCAGATGTTTATTCTTTCAAAACTCATTTATAGGAAAAAGAAAATATTCGTATAAACAGTGAAGGATAATATATAATTATTTATAACATGCACACATATTCTTAATATAGAATCTTACCAAGAAGGCTAACATTGATCGGTTCTTTGAAACCCTGTTTGACAAAACACACGATGTTGATGATGTTAGTCGCTACGCCAAATACATCGACTGCCTGACACACGACGGCGAACATGACCCAGGAAAATATCTGTATTGTCTGACCATCACTTATTGTCAGACTTACGACGCGTTTGCCTATAACGGACACTGTTATGTCTTCTTGCATCATGGCTTTCTCAAATGTATTTTCTATGTGGAGTTGTTAGCGCGCTATTCTTTGCAGACGAAGCAGTGAATCTGCGAGGCACAACATTAATATATATTTGATACTAGCAATGCTTCATATTTTTGACAGTCAGAACATAATATCTATTATGATAAGTATTAAAAGAACGGCTTCAGATATATGAACATTTTGGAATCTTTGTTTAACTGTTGACCATATTTTTTTCCATAAACACTATGTTGTTTACCAATAGACGTAATATACTATACTAAGTTATAACAATACATTAAATTATTTTTTGGAAAGAATAAACACGGACCGACAATTTTTATTTAATATATAAACGATTACAACAAAATTATACATCTTATCTCTTATTGATGTCTTATTGTCGTTTACAGAATATTCTCTCTCTTTCATATTACATCGACAAAAGTTGTAACCACAGTTTACTGTCAGTTAATGACATGTTCATACAGTTTTGTTTGGGGAAAAACAACCTTTTTCTTACATTTGACAGTAGTGTTAGGTGAACAACAATCTTTTTCTTACCTTTGACAATAGTGGTAGGGGAACAACAATCTTTTTCTTACCTGTGACAGCAGTGATAGGGGAACAACAATATTTTTCTTACCTTTGACAGTAGTGGTAGAGGAACAACAATCTTTTTCTTACCTGTGACAGCACTTGTAGTTGAACAACAATCTTTTTCTTACTTTGAAGGTAGTGGTAGGGGAACAGCAATCTTTTTCTTACCTTTGACGGTAGTGGTAGGGGAACAACAAACTTTTTCTCACGTTTGACAGTACTTGTAGGGGAACAACAACCTTTTTCTTACATTTGGAAGTGGTGATGGGGAACAACAACCTTTTTCTTGCATTTGACAGTAGTGATTTGGAACAACAACCTTTTTCTTGCATTGACAGTAGTGATGGGGAACAATAACGTTTTTCTTACATTTGACAGTAGTGGTAAGGCAACAACAATCTTTTTCTCATCTTTTACAGTAGAGGTAGAGGAACAACATCCTTTTTCTTATATTTGACAGTAGAGATTGGGAACAACACCTTTTTTCTTACATTTGACAGTAGTTGTAGAGGATCAATAATCGTTTTCTTAACTTTTTACACTAGTGGTAGGGCAACAACAATCTTTTTCTTATTTCTTACAGTATTGATAGGGGATTAACAATCTTTTTCTTACATTTGATAGTAGTGGTAGGGGCACACTAAAAATTTTCTAACAGTTGACAGTAGTGGTAAAGGAACAGCAGTCTTTTTCTTATCTTTTACCGTATTGGTAGGGGAACAACAACCTTTTTCTTACATTTGACAGTAGTTGTAGGTGAACAACAACATTTTTCTTTCCTTTGACAGTAGTTGTAGGTGAACAACAACAGTTTTCTTACCTTCGACAGTAGTGGTAAGAGATCAGTAACCTTTTTCGTACCTTTGACAGTAGTGGTAGGGGAACAATAACCTTTTTCTCACCCTTGACAGTAGTGGTAGATGAACAATAACCTTCTTCTTACTTTTGACAGTAGTGGTAGGGGAACAACAACCTTTTTCTTACCTTTGACAGTAGTGGTAGGGGAACAACAATCTTTTTCTCACTTTTGACAGTAGTGGTAGGGGAACAGCAATCTTTTTCTCACTTTTGACAGTAGTGGTATGAGAACAACAATCTTTTTTCCCTTCATTCTCATAGATTTCTCAGTGCTGTTGGATTATTAGCACCATCCTCCCTACTACTGGACTGGCAGATGTTTATTCTTTCAAAACTCATTTATAGGAAAAAGAAAATATTCGTATAAACAGTGAAGGATAATATATAATTATTTATAACATGCACACATATTCTTAATATAGAATCTTACCAAGAAGGCTAACATTGATCGGTTCTTTGAAACCCTGTTTGACAAAACACACGATGTTGATGATGTTAGTCGCTACGCCAAATACATCGACTGCCTGACACACGACGGCGAACATGACCCAGGAAAATATCTGTATTGTCTGACCATCGTTTACTGTCAGACTTACGACGCTTTCGCCTATAACGGACACTGTTATGTCTTCTTGCATTATGGTTTTCTCAAATGTATTTTCTATGTGGAGTTGTTAGCGCGCTATTCTTTGCAGACGAAGCAGTGAATCTGCGAGGCATGCACATTAATATATATTTGATACTAGCAATGCTTCATATTTTTGACAGTCAGAACATAAAATCTATTATGATAAGTATTAAAAGAACGGCTTCAGATATATGAACATTTTGGAATCTTTGTTTAACTGTTGACCATATTTTTTTCCATAAACACTATGTTGTTTACCAATAGACGTAATATACTATACTAAGTTATAACAATACATTAAATTATTTTTTGGAAAGAATAAACACGGACCGACAATTTTTATTTAATATATAAACGATTACAACAAAATTATACATCTTATCTCTTATTGACGTCTTATTGTCGTTTACAGAATATTCTCTCTCTTTCATATTACATCGACAAAAGTTGTAACCACAGTTTACTGTCAGTTAATGACATGTTCATATTAGCGGGTACCTCTTTGTTTCTGTAGGAAATAGTATCACGTGAAGGTAATGTCATAGTGTCCTTCATCATCATTCATGATATGTCCTGAGACACAAGTGTCCTGAAAAGTATGTTTTCATGTTTTTCTTTTCTCTAGCAGAAATAAAACGTAGCATTATACTATAGGCTCGGAAAGTAGAGAGAAGTTATAATTATATAATTATATATATATATATACAGAGAAAGAGAGAGAGAGAGAATAATGAGTGAAGTCATATTAGTAGAGTTAAGTTTTAAGGTAAGAAGAGTTAAGAAATGGGAAGGTAAAGGTAGACCAGTAGACTTGTACTTTGAATTCTGTCAGTGCCTGTGTGATTGTAAAGGTCAAGTCGGTACTGTATTTTTGTTTTTTGTCCTAATTTTTTTGAGTTGGGTTGTGATGTTGCAAAAATTTGCAGGTCAAAAAGATTATGTGCTTGACCGGGCTTCAATATTTCTGAGAGAAGCATGCCTTATATCAGGGAATGGGCGGGACAGGAACCTGGACTGTAACTGATCCGTGGCTGCCTGACCCAGCAAGTTTACGCCCTAGACTCGACTAACTTACATGTGACTTCTCCCCTCTCACTTTTACCCCAGCAAATACCTACGAGAATTTCCACGCATAGATGCCTCAAAGAACGTATAGTTAACATCAACACAAAGGTCTGAAACTAATCAAGTTATTTTTAATGGCAATAGTAAGTAGTACAATCACTGTCGATAACACTTCTTTTTTCATAATGTACAAGAAAGTCAGTTATGTTGACTTACATTTATATGCCTTGAATGGACCAAGGAAATAGGTATCTCTGCATAACGATTGCTTTAAAATACGTCCAAACCTACCATGTCAGTCAGACTGAAGTTATACAACATTTTGTTTTCATGAATAATACACACGAATGAAGTGTAATTGTGTTCACCTTGTCTATCTCCCTGTTGTGTATCCTAAACAAATGATTGGAACATGTGCAGGGCAACAGATCTGTTCTCTGCCAGGAACCTTGAAAGGTAAGTGCTGAAAAGGAACAGCTGGTAAATAGTTTGTCACATTTACAGAGTAGTTATCGCACAGCTTAGCGATTGATTACATTACATGTGGATTACGCCTCGTAACGCTGAGTAACCTACGACATCACTTTAAAAAGGTGTGGACGTTTCCTACAAGAAAACTGCAAATTGCTCAGTAATCTTTGATCATCTGTTCATAACATTTTCATTTAGCTGTAAACAAATATCAGAACTGGCGAAATCATTCAATTTTAGATGTGTGTCATTCAGGTCTTTGAAAATTCACGTACTAAAATGTAAATTAATCATGAATGAAGAATGATTTCTGGCATTGTTACTTTCTGAGGTCCGTGTTCTCATGTAGCACGGATGCTATGACTGTCTCATGTAAACGAGGTTCTACAACCATACTATCTGGATAGGTGGTGGATACATGCCACCACAATTATAGGTTCAGTAAAGTTTGCTTGCTAGAATGCTTAAGAGGTACACGCTTTAAATTAAAATGCTTCAAGTTCGTTATCTTTAAATTAGTGGGAAAGGAGTGGAACTTAGTGCAGAGGGATTATGATTGTGGAAGAGGGGAATGTTAGGTATAATTGAATAGCGAGTTCAAACAGTGTGGTTCCAGAGTCCTGTATTCCTGAATGTAACGGTTCTCAAGAGTCAGGTGGCTTCTGTTATCTCGTGACATTGTTTTCACTAATTAATACACTAATTATTAAAAACTGGGGTAATACTTTTCCGTAATATCTTCTTTATATTGTTCTGATTTGTTATGGGGTAGTTGAAATGAGATTATACACATCGACACATTTACACAAATTGAAAAGAAATACAATTAGACAATTCTTCTTCAAATAATCATAAACTTAAATTGTGTTTAATCATCAGTTTACACAGTCAGCAAAATCAAACAAAGGTCATCATATATAATACAGTTATTTATCAGTTTATATTGTTATCAACAAAAAATAAATCTAAAACAATTTACTTAAATATTTAGGTTCGATTTAGATTGCAACATACATAACTGACTGGCAAGAATGTATTCACATGCATATGCATAAAAATCATTAATATAAATATAAGTGCTCATAATAAGCATCACTTCCACGTTACTTATATTACTATGACAGATTCAAATGTGAAGAACAGTACACAGTACACTCTCAAGTCCAGGGTCAAAATAATATGAAACTTCTCCTTTCAAAGATCTTCAATATCAGTTCATTCATTCATTCATGTGCATGTCCCGTGCGGAATTTTGCCTCCCTATCAGGTACAGTTTTAAGGAACAAATTTTTATAAATAGGAAACTACGAGGCTTTGGTACGGTAAAGTAAGAGAACAAATTGTGTAGGATTAGACCTCGAAAAAATCGTAGAGAAAGCACTTAAGTGAGACGTGAGAGAAAGAAAAATCACATGAGAATTACCTGGGATTCGAACACGGACTCCGGTAGCACAAGCAGCCGTCTAGCCACGAGAGAACAGCGTACTATCGACATAGGCAACTAGCTGTGTATCAGCACTCCTGTAGGCCTCCTGGTTGTGAGCAAGATTCCCTGCTGCTGATGCATCCATTTGCAGATCATCAACAATGTCTTGCAGCCATCTTCGCCTTGGTCTTCCTCTCTTTCTTTTTCCCATTATGTACCCTACCCAGACGGTCTTCTCTAGAGTATCATGACGTTTAATGCGGCCAACATATTTACGTTTTCTCTGTTTAATTGTCTTTACTAGCCAGCCTTATTCAATAATAAGTTCTTGTAGTATGGATATATTTGTTCTTGTTTGTGTCCATGGTTCGCTTATGTTCTATACCTGTCTGGGCGAACATATTATGGAACCTTTGAACACGGTTCTAAAATGCAAATACCGATACATTCCTTACGGGACACAACCGAGGTATTGATTGCCAGTAGATCAGTCTCCTGAAAATGCATTGGCATTTAGGAATAAGAGAAACGACGACTGGGGTAAAACTGGTTCTAGTGATAAAGTACACAGATGTGTATTGTTCAGTTGTACACAAAAATAGTGGAAAGATTGAGGAAAGTGGACAGAAAAAAAGCATGACAGAAAGGAAGAAGAGCACAGGATGAAGAATATACAACAATCCAATATTTCGGCAAACGACTTTTCCGAGGATCACATACAAAACAATACAGCAGATAAAGTGGGAACAACATATGAAAAATGAAACACTTATACTTCTGGTATCCTCCTTCTGAGAAAGAAGAACGCCTCGGGGTCCACCCAGCCTCTAAAAATGGATACCAGAGAAATCCAGAAAGACAAATCCAGCCGGGCGTAATAGTGTACACCACTTGTAATAAACGGGTCTAACAGCGTATTAAGGCCATAGAAACGAAGATTTTACTTTTTTTTTCCTTTCGCCATGTAAGAGTGGCAGGCACAAAATACCTCCCCACTCCTCCCCCTTTCCATGTAAACGTAGAAGAGCACTTATAGAAGCAGGCTTCCTGATGATAAACGAAAAAAAAGGGAGGAAGGCAGAGTGTACCAACATGGGGTTATGTCCCACTTGGTCCCAGCCTGCTCTCTTCGAATACCTATGACAAAAATAAAAGCCGCTGAGATGACAGTCAAATATTAAATTGAGAAAACAATAAAGGGGAAGGCTGGATGAAGGAAGGTTCCGAACGAATATAGAACACAAAGAGGACTTCGTGGACGTGTGTTACACAGTGAATACTGGGGTTTGTTAGGGTCAAGGCTATGATCAGAAGTTAACTCATCGTACTGGCAAAAGGGATTAATAATTACTCTATTATGAAAAGCCTGCAGTAAAAAATAAAAAACAAAAATAAATAGCATATTTCTTAGTACGTTACATTCAGATGAGCGCTGCTGATGGTTTCTTTGAATTTTTCTAGTTGACAAATTGGTAAATTGTTAATATCTATCAGGGTTAAGTTGTGGTCTATCTTGGTGGTGTTTAAGTAGACAAAACATTCGGACGTACTGTCATAGTTCCACATACGTCTTTCAATCATACAAAACTGAATATTTTGTTTATATTCTCCTGTTACTTTATTCAGATTTGAATTTCTATAAGTTACTTTTGGAGAAGTAAATACATTGACTACAATAAAAAAAATAAATGAGTTGTTTCAACAGAAGTATTGTATAACCTTTTAAAACTTGTCCAAGAAGAATTTAAACTTATCTTTGAATTGTACAACGTGAACTTTATTCCTTGTCGGAATTTGTCGATTAAGCATTACATTTTATTCAACGTTTAAGTTAAATAATCTCACATCCATCGTTTTCTTCAGTACGGCCATGTTTACTTCATTTTTTTTTTTGGGTCAATCTGGGCATAACATATCCAGAATATATTCTGAAATGCATCTCTATAGTTAGTGCTCATGTGATAGTATATGAAGATATTAGTTGATGAGTTTATGGACTCTAGTAAGATTCCAAAGACCCCAAACATAGTTCCAATGGTCATATACTTCCCGCCAACCATGAGATGTGGCTCAAACGCCAAAGCAAACATGAAGACTGTCACAGGGATGAAACATGTGATGAAAAGAGTGGAAATCATAACAACCATCTTGGACACCTTCACATTACGACGAGATAATTCGGCCGACGAGGAAACTGACGATTTCAACCAACCCGATCTTCTTTGCAGCCTAATGACCAATATAACTGTCGTGACGATAATAATAAGAAAGGCAATTAATGGAAGTAAAAAGTTATTGACTATAAACGAAATCTTCTCAACGCTATTTTTGTCTGATGCAGATACGAGGCCAATCAGAGTTCTGTTCCTTGAAGGAATGAATTTCATCTCCAGTCTGTTGACCATAAAAATAACTGATGAACTCACTATGAGAATTATGAAAACGCTGATTATAACTGCAGACGCTTTTCTTGTCGTGAAAATGCTATTCACCTGCAAGATTTGGTATGAATGTATAAGTTTATTGTTTCTTGTTTAATGCGTACAACATATTATAAACATCTGATTTAATTTTTAAATGTTTCTTTAATGTAGTAACACTACTTTAAGAGGCATGTGCAGAAGGAAAGTTATAAATACGGTATCTTTGTGCAAACAGGAAAACATGCACATAAATAAGAATCTTTACAAGGAAAAGAAAGATGACATTGCCTGTCCCGGTGAATATTTATGATATAAATGCCATACGAATTACGTTATTGAATTACCAGTAACAGACTAAACATTCCTACCTGTATGGGCATCATTATACACATACACCTCTCCAGGGTGATTATGGCGGTAACCCAAGCAGAAATTCTGTTGAAAATAAGGTGAGGCATTCCCGCTCATGTAAACCACGTCCATAACAATGAAAGGCAGATCTGCCACAGCAAAGGCTGGTGTGAAACAGATGTTGGACCAGATGAGCGTCATCAAGCAGCACAGGTCAGAGACTGCCAGACCTGGATATGAGGAGAGTGACGGATTTTATTTCTCTTAAAGCAATGTTATAATAGGAATTCAAATCCGTATACATTTGTCTGCATTAAAATTTAAGCAGAAATAACAAAAACAAAATACATCAGACTGGCTTGATTAAAATGCAGATGTATCTTTCTAAGAATTGCTTAATTACTAACACTAAAACTAAACCACTCATCCATATATCGGAATTAATAATAAGAGTCGAATGAGGCAGTTATTGCACTAAAGAAAATACACTTGCTTCATGTTAAATGTCATGATATAACAAATAGATGCATCTGTATACTCGAAGACTCTGCCTAATAGAAGAAAAAACAATAGTTACTATAAACAGCATGGTAATGTGAAATCTGTAGAAAAAGCTACATCACTGTGACATATTTACTGAGTGTTGTGAAGATCTTACCAATAAGACTGATATTGATATCTTCTCTGAAGCCCTGTTTGGCAAAACAAATGATGTTGACGATATTGGTCATTACGCCAAATACATCGACCGCCTGACACACCACGGTGAACATAACCCATGAAAATATCAGTGTTATCTGACCATGATCTCCAGATGTTGAATCTACGCATTGTTCATCCAGAACTGTGATCGTTATTTCATCCAACATTGTATCTTCTTCAATTAAAATCAAGCCAACACTGGAAAACATTTCACATTTGCATATATGTCACCCCTCGTTATAATGGAGCCGATTATAACGGATTTCGGTTATACTGGACTACTGAAGTTAGTTGTCCCGTCAGTTCCGGGTACACCGATTTTGTTCGCCTCAATAACAGCACATGGCCGTGTGAGAGTGTCCGGCGTGGGACGCTTGGAGCGGACGGACCCAGAGGTCAAGGTGAACGCGTCACTAGTCACGTGTCTAAGTGAGTGGCGGGAAGTTTATGTTTTTATTCATTTTCTTTGCGAGGCATGGCCGGGTCTGGAGCAACAAAGCCGTTGTCCTATGTTGTTGAGTGTTATATTGTCACGTGTGTTATATTGTGACTTGTATTATATTGTGATGTGTGTTACATTGTTATGGGTGTTACATTGTGATGAATTTTATGTAGCTGAGTTTTATCTGTATCACTGTGATTGTGTTGCAATACTGTTCGAGCCTTCGGTCATGCTGCTTAAGTTGTATGTTTGTGTTTGTAAGTGGTGAACTTTTCTTTTACGTTTCTGAGTCAGGAATTGTATGTTTCCAGGTAGCTTGGGATTGTTATGTCGCAAATGCCAAGTTGTGAGGAACTGAATGTTAAAAATATATTGCATAAGTGTGTGTTTTAGTTCTGTCATAGTTTGATTTGATACGTATTTAAATTGATGTTGGATCATGCCAGTTTTTGTGTGTGATACATTACACATCTGATTTCATTTTATTCACACCATTGGTGTGATCATTTGAGTGATTCATTGTTCACAATTGTGTTTGGGCTCAAGATGCGTCTGTCTGTGGGTTTCATGCATTCCGAGTAATACAACTTTCATATTATATTGTATGATCGCATGCGTTGTTATAATCGACTTTGATTTACCACTGATTGATGTGGTGTTATTGTGATTATTCATCCATGTCCATTACAGCAGCTTTTTTAGACGATGCGTTCATGTGATATTGCATATACGTGGCTTTACAGAGGTTTTCAGTAGCTGTAAAAGATTAATTCAGATCAATTTATAATGCTCACTATTTAGACTCAAAAAGTGGGCCATATTGCATTGATGTTCATCGTATTAGTTCATATCATATTGCTTGATGTATTTCTTATTTGTTATGGCTGTTTGGCCATTGTGTACCTGTTATTGTCGTGATTGAATACATGTATATTGATCATGTGACTTATCATTTCGCTGTTATTCGTGACGTGTCGAATGTATGAGTTTCCGATTCTAACTGCTATATTCCTTGTTGTCATACTATGTGAACCTTAGAAGGGAGAACCTTGGATTTTAAATGGATGCACTAAACGGTTGTATTAAAAGTTGGCATAGTTCATGGTCTAAAAACACGTGCGAATGGCCCAAGATAAAAATCATCTTGATACGTTTTACAAACGTTCAACGCGGTGTAAATGTTCCTACCGTGGATACTCAAATGCTGCATACAAACATACCCAACATACAAACATACCCAACATACAAACATACCCAACATACAGACATACTCAACATACAAACATACCCAACATACAAACATACCCAACATACAGACATACCCAACATACAAACATACCCAACATACAAACATACCCAACATACAAACATACCCAACATACAGTCATAGAACACATTCTGGCAGAATATAGACTGTGAGGTTTATAATTCACCATAGAATTAGTAATGAAGTAACAGTTTAGTTATGGAAGGGGGGGGTAGGGGGAGGGGCATGCAGACATAAGTTCACTAATGTGATAAAAAAACGACGACCTGTTACTGTCCCAGATATAGGACACAGACGAGACTGGACTGTTTTCATGATCATTGCCAAAAGAAGTATAGACTTTTAGACATGGAACGTCATTACCTGGCTGTAATAAGAGTATGAAGCTATTTTAGTGCTCTTTTTAGTGCTCTTATGAAGGGCCGGCTAGCGTAGTGGTTAGAGCACTCGTCTAGCAACCAAATGGTTGAGGGTTCGAATCCCCAGCTGAGCGGGATTTTTTTTCCGACCAATACGGCCCCGAGGTCGACCCAGCCTCGTAAAATGGGTACCAGAGAAAATCTGGGAAGTAAAGGCAGCGAGGAAAGGAACTGGTCACCCTACCTCATACGCTGATGACCCAGCATAATGAGGTCTCTAACGCTTCACCCCCTACGGCATTTGCTATGGGACTATCTTTACTTTTTTTATGTACTAATTCAGATGGGACGCATCGGCTGACGTTAGTGATAGTTGAGAAGTCAGCGTGATCAAGGCCTTTGAAAGACATTATAAACCTACCCCCCAATATATTATTATCACTGTAAGAAAGTGTGGTTTAATATGTAGATGTTCAGTAGTTGGATATTCTTAGGCGCTATTCCCGCTGTGCAGAAATACCATAAAGTGTGCTAAATCTTCCTTCAGATGAAATGAAGGCTCAGTTGATTCTGGACAATGTTCTAACAAGCACCACAGCTATGACAAGCATGCAAGTCATGACGACAAGGTAAAGTGCAAGGCGTAGCCATCACTTTCACATTGCTTCTTGCAAAAGATTGAAATTGAGACGATATTTAGATCACGTTTTCCTTATTTAATACAAATGAGAAGAAGATATGGGCGAAGACAAATGAGGAAACAAATTCTAAAAAAAATTATCAAGAGCTACAGGATGAAGTCTGCTGTCTTCAGTTCAGCAGCAGCATAGAAAGTAATGGAGCTCTCAGCACCTGCACCTGCTATTACCTGGAGCTGTGACTGAGGAAGAGTTCGCTGACCAGGTGCTGCACAGTGATATATGGCAGGCATGGCAGTGATAATAGTGACAAAGGGCTAGCTCAAGCCCAAAAAACCTCAGCCGTTTGTGACGCCCCTGGATACTGCCATATCTAACACTGATCTGTTCTCTGAAATATGGTGCTTAGCTTTACTATGAACGTTACAGAACATTCTGAAAAATGATAGCAAGCACTAGACTTGTACCTCCATTTCCCCTACTGTCACTGATTCTGAAGCTACTTCGGAGCTGCCTTATTGCAATGAATTAATCACTCGTTCAGCGACCATTCATTCATTCACTCATTTGCATGTCCCTTGCGGAACTTTGCTTCCCTAACAGCACTCCTATAGCCCTCTCGGTTGTGAGCAAGATGGCCTGCTGCTGCTGCATCCATTTGCAGATCATCAACGATGTCTTGCAGTCATCTTCGCCTTGGTCTTCCTCTCTTTCTTTTTCCCATTATGTACCCTTCCAAGACAGTCTTCTCTAGATTATCATGACGTTTAATGTGTCCAAAATATTTACTTTTTCTTTCTTTAATTCAGCGACTAGGCCACCAGATTTCCACTCATCACAGTGTCGGTCAGACAGTGGCTCGCAAAAAAAAAAAAAAAAACTTCCGGGGTTTACCCAACCTCAGGAAAAAAGTGGGTACCCGTGTTAACACTCTGCGAATGTTAGCTACGGAGTTCAGGCTGATGGTGACATTAGTCGGCATGTGTGGTCAACTGCTGATTAATCAGCAGAGCACTTCTCGTTTGACCTAGTGCAAATGGTTCCTTTAACTATATGGAGCCTATTGCTTGAAGTACCGGTCCCATACCTGACCCGTTACACTAAGTGAAGCATAAATGTCAGTGAGTGAAGAAAACATTGCTAAACATTACTGTTTCTTCTGTTTTTGTCATGTTTTGTTTAATGTTTCGCGAACTTTTAGATGTAGTTATAAATATGCCTTCTTTTTGGTGTCTTAATGAATGTTTACTGTGTAAAGATAATTACATTGAGACAGAAACATACGTGCAATGCAAAGAATAATCAGTTATTTTTTCATGGACCTTCATATATATATATATATATAATGTTAAAAAAAAGAACCGCTCCAAATCTGTTGTTGCGATTTAAACTGAAGTTTGATCAAACAAGGACACATTGCCTGAAACGTTCACTTGGACATCAGTTTCACGTGCTAACCTGAATTGTACTCAGCAGATGATTCATGAGCACAGAAAAGCGACACTAGTCAAAACAGAATTTTTGACAATAACTCATGACAGGTTCACGAATATCCCGTGAAACTTACTGAACACAAAACTCACTGACCATGTTATCTAATGCCTATAAAAGATTGACGCTCTTCGAATCAATTCGTTTGAAAATTCAATGCGCAAATGTGGCACATCTCACTACGGAACAACAACTCATCATCATTGGATGTTTATAGACTGGACTGTCACAAAGTGTGGTGGCCAGACAATTTAAGAAGCACCATTAGTCGCCTTTGGAGACGATTTCATGAAACTGGCTCGGTTGTAGACCGGCCGCCCAGTGGAAGACCCATAGTTAGAATTCTTGCCAAAGACCGCTTCATACGGCTGCGTCACCTCATTTCCATCTCCGTCCTCAACAGTCCAAGTCAACGACAGCAACTCGTCGGATTTCAGATCAAAGGGTCAGGAACCAGCTACTTGACGCTGGTCTTTGGGTTAGAAGACCCTACAGAGGTCCTGTTCTTACGGACCGGCATCGCCAGAACCGACTGCAGTGGCGAACCAGCATCGTTAATGGTCCGTTGCGAATGACTGGAGAAGGGTTTGGTTTAGTGATGAATCATTCTTTCTGCTACAACGGCCTGATAGACGGAGAAGAGTTTACGGCAGAGTCCATGAGCGCTACGCCCAGAACTGCGTGAATGAGGCTCCACCACGTGGTGGTGGAGGTGTACTGGTTTGGGGGGAGGGACGATCAGCTTCATGGTAAGAAGTGACATGGGGCAAAATGAAGGACGCCTGAATACCCAACGATACGTCGCTGAAATTCTTTGTCTTCACGTCCTTCCAGTTCTTGCTGCACCAGGGTCGATTTTTCAGCAAGATTACGCTCGACCTCGTGTGACACAACTCACCGCCATTTTCCTCGCTGACAACAACACCCAGACGATTCTCTTGCCATCCATGTCATCAGGCATGAACCCAGTAAAACACTTATGGGATGAACTCAACAGACAAGTCCGCCAGCGAGACGTGGAGCCAACCAATCTCCGATAGTTTCCTTTTGCAATGTGGGAAGAGTGGGTAACCACCCCACAACAACAGATCCAACGGCTAACTGGATCTATGTCAAGTTGATGTTCTCTGATACAGGCCAGAGGAGGCCGCACACCTTACTGAAACGGTGGCCACAGTCGCAAAGAATAAAAGTACAAACCAAATTTAGTGAGCATCATTTCATTGTTAAAGTCTTAAAGTTTCTTCATGACAGGATTGAAACATTAATTCCGTAAAATAAAATTGTGATACAAGTTTGAAATTTGGTGTTCATTACGACTACATCAGTGTTGGGTTTCTTTATTTGATCGATATATATATATATATACATATATATATATATACACACACACACATATATATATATATATAGATATATATATATATAACACAGTTCTTTTTCTAGGTTTGCCATGGGTGTAATGTTTTGCACATAAATACATACTGTATATGTCTCACTCTGATATTCGGTAAATTTCCCCTTTTCTATTAGTCCGTTATATCGAGGGTTTATATATATATATATATACACATATATATATATACATACATATATATATATATAAGCTTTCATATATACGTACATACACACATACCTATACGTATATACATAAATACAAGCACATAAAATGACTGTTGTGACTGAATACACAATGGCTTATTTATAATATAAATTCCCGTTTAAAAAAAACGTATGCCTTTAAAATTGTAGCCATTGAAATAGTGAAGAAAAACGTATCTCTTGTCAAGGAATGGCAAGCTCTCATTTTTCATTTTGACTTTTACTGTTCAAAATTATATATAGCATAAAATCGATGCCCTGGATAAGAATTTAATAAACGTTAGACGATGAACAAGATAAAGTTATTTGTTAGAAGCGCTTTCATGTGACTTTATTTATGTAAATAAAATACTTTACTTAGTTGTAGTTATACAAAGTTATACCAGTAATAATAATAATCTGAAGTAACATTATGTATATATATATATATATATATATAAAGGTAAAATGACTGTTTCCATACCATTAAGGTATATTGGGGAATACTGTGATTGAGGACGAATTTTACAAGACCTTCGGCAAATGAAAGTGTCATGTGGTCAGTATCACGCCTGGCTGCTTTACCTTCCCAGACTTCTCTGGTACCCATTTTAGAGCTTGGGTCAACCCCGCTCCCGTTTTCGTTGTTAATCAGACTTTGACTTTTCCGATCCCGGGTTTACAAGTTTTCATTTTTTTCCCCTTGTGCCAGATAATGAAACGTACAGGTCCTCTTCAACTGTTCAACGTCTCCATACAGAATGTCTGTGATTGAGGAGTTTGGTGGCATCAGTTTCTTCGGAAGGTCCATCAATGCACTGCATTCCAGTATATGGTGTTTAACAGTTTCTTCTTCTTGTCTGTTGCAGTGCATGCAGTATGGTGTGTGGTCAGCGGTCATTGAACTTAATGTGTCCTGTTCTCAACCTTAAAATTGTGCATTTGTCTCTACGACATAAGCTGTTGATGTGGTCTCCAAGATTAAGCTTTGGCAGGTGTGTATATATGAATGTTCCAGTTGGATTACTGGCCCAGCTGTCCATTAACCGCTGCTTGCAGTTGCTGTGTATAATGTGTTTAAGTGTTCTCATGTTGGTGGAGATGTGGGGCTGTGACATGGTGGCTCCACTCTTTGCCAGTCTGTCAGCACGTTCATTTCGTCTGATATTTATGTGTCCTGGTATCCAATGTAGGGTGGTCTTGATGTCATAGGAGGCGAGTTGGTTTATTGCACTGGGTATGTCAGTTATAATGTGATCAGCTGATGGTATCCAGTTTTCAAGGGCCTGGAGAGCGGACTTGGAGTCTGAGACAAAAACATTTTTGGGTCGGAGGCATTGTTTTTGTATTTGGTGGTGGTGGCTGCCAGGGCTGCTAATATTGCCTGCATCTCAGCATCATAACTGGTGTAGTGAGATCCACACAGAGCAGAAATGTGCCGTGTTGTTTTGTCTGGAAACATTGTGAGTACCCCATATCCTGCATTGCCTGTTTGGTTGAATGCTGACCCATCAGTGTATGCATGGGTCCAATCCTTGGGGTGTGATTCTATGATCTCCAGTGCACACAGCTTTAGAGTGTTGGGATCTGATGAATTCTTCACTAATTTGTTCTTGAGTCTGGTGTTAGTTTGAGGAAGTGTGTAGTTTGTGTTTGATGGGATGTCTGGTAATTTTTAAAGTTCTTCTCTTTCTTCAGGGAGTTTGTGTCTTGTGTTTAACTGTTTTGCTATGTGCACTGGAGTTTTCAGTTTCAATCTATTATTATGCTTCCATTTGTCAACCACTATTCTGTAAGGGTGGTCTGGGGCATGCGTTTATATATTTCTACAGCCTCAGTGGTATGTCTTATGTCAAATGGCTCTATGTTTGTATCAATTCCACATGCAGCTGTAGGTGTTGATCTTATTGCACCACGAATGAAATGAATGGCTTGGTTCTGGATTCTGTCTTCTTGTGCATGAGAGCTCTGTGATGTTGTGATTGTAGGGGGAGGTTGTAATCTATTATAGATCTAACATATCCTGTGTACAGTTGTCTGAATGTTGCTTTGTCAACTCCCAAGGATGTACTTGCAAGCCGCTTGAATAAGTTTAGTCTTTTGGATGGTTTTTCAGCTACTCCATTCATGAACTCTTTAGAGTTCAATGTTCTGCTAATTTCACACCAAGATATGAACAACAACCTTTTTCTCACCTTTGACAGTAGTGGTAGGGGAACAACAACCTTTTCCTCACCTTTGACAGTAGTGGTAGGGGAACAACAACCTTTTTCTCACCTTTGACAGTAGTGGTAGGGGAACAACAACCTTTTTCTCACCTTTGACAGTAGTGGTAGGGGAACAACAACCTTTTTCTCATCTTTGACAGTAGAGGTAGGGGAACAACAATCTTTTTCTCGCCCTTCACAGTAGTGGTAGGGGAACAATAACCTTTTTCTTACTTTTGACAGTAGTGGTAAGGAAACAACAAAGTTTTTCTTACCTTTGACAGGAGTGGTAGGGGAGGAATAACAGCCTTTTTCTTACCTGTGACAGTAGTGGTATGGAAAGAACAAAGTTTTTCTTATCTTTGACAGTAGTGGTAGGGAAACAACAAACTTGTTCTCACTTTTTACAGTAGTGGTACGGGAACAACAACCTTTTTCTTACCTTTCACAGTAGTGGTAGGGGAACAACAACCTTTTTCTTACCTTTGACAGTAGTGGTAGGGGAACAACAACCTTTTTCTTACCTTTGACAGTAGTTGTAGGGGAACAACAACCTTTTTCTTACCTTTGACAGTAGTGGTACGGGAACAACAACCTTTTTCTTACCTTTCACAGTAGTTGTAGGGGAACAACAACCTTTTTCTTACCTTTGACAGTAGTGGTAGGGGAACAACAAAGTTTTTCTTACCTTTGACAGTAGTGGTAGGGAAACAACAACCTTTTTCTCAACTTTTACAGTAGTGGTAGGGAAACAACAAACTTTTTCTCAACTTTTACAGTAGTGGTAGGGGAACAACAAACTTTTTCTTACCATTGACAGTAGTGGTAGGGGAACAACAACCTTTTTCTCAACTTTTACAGTAGTGGTAGGGGAACAACAAACTTTTTTTTACCTTTGACAGTAGTGGTATGGGAATAACAACCTTTTTCTCACACTTGACATTAGTTTTAGGGGAACAACAACCTTTTCTCCCTTTATTCTCATAGAATTCACAGTCCTGCTGGATTCGGAGCACCATCCTCCCTACAACTGGACTGGCAGATTTTTCTTCTTTCAAAACTCATTTATCGCAAAAAGCTTCGTAGAAACGGTGAATGATAATGGAGAATTATTTATAAAAGGCACACATTTTCTTAACATAGAATCTTACTAAGAAGGCTGACATTGATCGGTTCTTTGAAACCCTGTTTGATAAAACGCACGATGTTGATGATGTTAGTCGCTACGCCAAATGCATCGACTGCCTGACACACGACGGTGAACATGACCCAGGAAAATATCTGTATTGTCTGAAGATCGTTTACTGTCAGACTTACGACGCTTTCGCCTATAACGGACAATGTTACATCTTCTTGCATTATGGCTTTCTCAAATGTACTTTCTATAAGGAGTTGTGGGCACGCTATTCTTTGCAGACGAAGCAGTGAATTTGCCGAGGCACAACATTAATATATAGTTGATACTAGTAATCATTCATATTTTTGACAGTCAGAACATAAAATCTATTATGATAAGTATTAAAAGAACAGCTTCATATATATGAACATTTAGGAATCTTTGTTTAACTGTTGGCCATATTTTTTCCATAAGCAATATGTTGTGTACCAACAGAAGTAATATACGATATTAAGTTATAACAATACACTAAATTATTTTTGGAAAGAATAAACACGGACCGACAATTTTTATTTAATATATAAACGATTACAATAAAATTATACATCTTATCTCTTATTGACATCTTATTGTCGTTTACAGAACATTCTCTCTCTTTCTTTCATATTACATCGACAAAAGTTGTAACGACATTTTACTGTCAGTTCATGACATATTCATATTAGCGGGCACTTCTTTGTTTCTGTATGAAATAGCATCACTTGAAGATAATGTCATAGCGTCCTACATCATCATTCATGATATGTCCTGAGACACAAGTGGACTGAAAGGTATGGTTTCATGTTTTTCTTGACTCTAGCAGAAATAAAACGTAGCATTATACTATAAACTAGGAAAGGAGAGAGAAGTTATAATTATATACTTATATATATAATATATATATATATGTATATATATATATCGAGAGAGAGAGATACAGAGACAGAGAGAATAATGAATGAAGTCATATTAGAAGACTTAAGTTTTAAGGTAAGAAGAGTAAGAAATGGGAAGCTAAAGGTAGACCCGTAGACCTTGTACATTGAATTCTGTCAGTGCCTGTATGATTATAAAGGTCAAGTCGGGACTGCGTTTGTTTTTTTTTGTCCTAAGTTTTTGAGTTGGCCTGAGGTGTTGCAAAAACTTGCAGGTCAACAAGATTGTATGATTGACCGGGCTTCAATATTTCTGAGAGAAGCATGCCTGATATCAGGGAACGGACAGGGTAGGTTGGATGAGGCAAGAACCTGGACTGTAACTGATCCCTGGCTGCCTGACCCAGCAAGTTTAGGCCCTAGACTCGACTAACTTACATGTGACCTCTCCCCTCTCACTTTTACTGCAGCAAATACCTACGTGAATTTCCACGCATAGATGTCTCAAAGAACATAAAAGTTAACATCAACACAAAGGTCTGAAACTAATCGATTTATTTTTAATGGCAATAGTAAGTAGTACAATCACTGTCGATAACACTTCTTTTTTCATAGTGTACAAGAAAATCAGTTATGTTGACTTACATATATGCCATGAATGGACCAAGGAAATAGGTATCTCTGCATAAAGATTGTTTTAAAATACGTCCAAACCTACCAGGCCTGTCAGACTGAAGTTATACAACATTTCGTTTTCATGACTAATACAAACGAATTAAGTGTAATGGTGTTCACCTTGTCTATTTCCCTGTTGTTTGTCTTAAAGAAATGGATGGAACATGAGCAGGCCAACAGATCTGTTCTCTGCCAGGAACCTTGAAAGATAAATGCTGAAAAGGAACAGATGTTAAATAGGTTGTCACAGAGTAGTTATCGCATAACTTAGTGATTGATTACATTACACGTGAATTAAGCCTCGTAACGCTCAGTAACCTACCACATCACTTTAAAAAAGTGTTGAGGTTTACTACAAGAAAACTGCAAATTGCTCAGTATTCTTTGATCATCTGTTCATAACATCTTCATTTAGCTGTAAACAAATATCAGAACTGGCGAAGTCATTCTATTTTAGATGTGTGTCATCCAGGTCTTTGAAAATTCTCGTACTAAAATGTAAATTAATCATGAATGAAGAATGATTTCTGGCATTGTTACTCTCTGAGGCCCGTGTTCTCATGTAGCACGGATGCTATGACTGTCTTATGTGAACGAGATTTTACAACCATACTACCTGGATAGGTTGTGGATAAATGCCACCACAATTATAGGTTCAGTAAAGTTTGCTCGTTAGAATGCTTGCGCGGTACACGCTTTAAATTAAACTGCTTCAAGATGGTTATCTGTGAACTTAAAACGCTTTTACGTGTATTTCTGTATTTATTACTCATGTGATAGTATATAAATATATTCAATACCTCATGTGGCATAGTTTATTAACATTTTAACCGCGAATGCTTAAACTTGGATCCAGGGTAAAAGGCAAGTACAATAACAGATTTAGGGATAAAGTAAGAAGTAAACAGAGTGGAAATAATCACACTCATCTTGTAAGGCAGAATAAGTCATAGTGGAAGGACCATAACCTAGAAAAGTACGAATACTTGCAGTACTTTCCCCCTGAGTGTCTGTTCACGGCTCACAAAAACGTAGGAGTAAAATTCTCGTAAGAAATGATTTAGAAGTTTCCAGGGCTCAAAGTTAAGGTCACAGAGTAAAATGAGCGGGATGTTTGTTTCTGTCACACGAAAATATAGTAGTAAACAAGAGAATGTCAAAATCAGTTTTTCCCGTGCGACTTCAGTTAACGGAAAGAAAGAAATATCACGGTGGTGTTAGAAAGTTTTAGGGATATAAAATTGATTTTTGAGAGCACAAGAGAGTTATGGGCAGGATGATAGACAGAGCTTGAGGTATAGTCAGTGAAGTTTAGTTTGTTTTGGTCTTTAGTCGAGATATAGTTAGAGCTCACTCGGTAGAATTATTTTTCATGGAAGTTGTCAGTATGTCGATTTCTGTGTTTGTCTTTATTGGGACAGAAGGAGTGAAGTGTTGGATCCAGTGTGTGATTCTTGAATTGTAAGTATGTGTGTTTTTGTAATTTCCTTTCATAATATGGCTCTGTTCCTATATGGCGAAGGTACTCTCGCCGGAAGGTTTTTGTAGTTGTATTGATATCCCTGCCGTGTGGCGCCAGTTTTTTCATCCTCACAACTTCACCCTCCATTCTAATCATCAATAAACGTGTGTTGTCTCTTGTAAATTTGCACTATTGGGCTTCTTAGTTTTCTCCCCGGTGGCATGTGTGTGATGTCGGAAGGCAGCTAAGTTTAGTCAACTTGTTCAGATGTTGTTCTAGTAGGAAGTCGTGTGCCTGGGCTGTCTTGTTGGAAGTTTCTAAGAAGATATCATAGAAACATGAAGTTCTGAGAAGATCTGTAATTCATATCTGATAGAGTCTAAATCAGAGAGTATTTCTACATAACCAAGTTGTACACGTAGTATATCCCACTAGGCGGCATATCAGCAGCATCAGCAGCACAGTAAACTGGTTCATTGGGACCTTATACACATACAAATTCTTCTTTACTTGGCTAATCCCGTAATTATGCTTGTTGACATCCTGATGTTTGTTAACAGTGAACTCATTTCTCCATTGCGTTCTCCTAAACAAATTAACCACCAGCGTCGCTGTAAAGACAGTTATGACAGCGAACGTTGCAAAGGAGAGGGGAAAGTTATTGAGCGCATAAAAAAAAACATTTCTACTCTTTAGCCTGGAACGAAAATGACATTTTATCGAAGGGCAGAAAAGGATTTGCTGCCATTCTTTACTGAAGACAACAATTTAGTATTCTGCAATGACATCGGAAATCATGTGAAGAAAATTGGTCTTTCAGATAAAACCCAAGTGAGTGGTGACTTTTCATTTAAGTTCAAAGCGTAGTTTTATGCATGTTCTTTTAAATAACGGAAACAAAAATGGTTCTGTTCCAGTTGGTCTTTCCACCAGGATAAAAGAAGTGTTCAAGGGATACTAGTCTTTAGTTCTGGAAAAGATAAAATACCAAGAACGTCAATGGGTGATTTGTGTAGACTTGAAGATGGTTCATTTTATTTTTGTTAAAAAAGTGGCTACACAAAGTATGCTTGCTTTTGATGATTTTGTGATAGTAGAGTCAAACATGAACACTGGACAATAAAAGATTGGCCTCCAAGGGAATATATGGTGGCTATAGGACAAAATTTAATCAATGAACCTTTGATTGCACGAAATAGAATCATACTGCCACCACTACGTATACCGCTAAGACTGATGAAACAATGTGTAAAGGCTTTGAATACAGACGGTTCGTGCATTAATTACATAGTGCGTAAATTATCTGGATTTACCATGGAAAAACTGAAGGCAGGAATCTTCGATAGTCAACAGATCAGACAACCTATAAATGACCCACATTTCATAGAATCAAAGAATGAAATCGAATCATGTGCCTAGTCTTCATGTGTTCTTGCTGTGAGAAGCTTTCTTGGCAACAAGAAGGCAGACAACTACACAGTTGAAGATATGCTCTTTCATTTCAACAGGCTTGACTGTAACATGAGTGTTAAAATACATTGTCTGATAGTCACTTAGATCGCGTTCCAGAGAACATTGGTGACTTAAGCGAAGAACAAGGTGAAATATTCCACCAAACATAAAAACAATAAAAGATAGAGACCATGGAAGACGGGTATCACAAATGATGGCAGACTACTGGTGAATCTTTTTCGAGATTGTCTTTGCAGATCTCAGTATCGGAAATCTTACGTACTGAGCTTCTTGTGCGTCGAATGAGTGGAATGTTTATAACATAAACGTAATGTATAAACTAGGAAAAAAAGTAGGAACAGCTTTATTAATTAACGAGCATACAGTTGTGCCGTTTCGATGTTAGCCTTATTCACACAAAAATACACAGGACGAAGAAATAGAGCCAGAAGATGATGTATAAATTTACATGAGAGCTATTTAAAAATATGAATGGAAAAAAAGAATAAAATAAAATAAAACAAAATGAATGCGGTGACTCATAAGAGGCTATGTTTAGAAATGCGCATGATTAAGTGTAGAAAACGTTTACATGGAGACTTGTGACGTGTGGTTGGTCGGTTGTAAATAAAGACGGGGAGGGGGAGGTGCAACCATGGAGAGGAGAGAGATACAATGGTAATCTAGCCGGGGGAAGGTGAAATGCGTGACTATAGAGGGGTTGTAATGTGATGCTGTGAGGAGGTTCTGAACTAGTGAGAAAGGAGTGAAACTTAGTGCAGAGGGATTATGGTTGTGGAAGAGAGAAATGTTAGGTATAGCTGAACAGCGAGTTCAAACAGTGTGGTTCCGGAGTCCTGTATTCCTGAATGTAGCGATTCTCAAGAGTTAGGTGGCTTCTGTTATCTCGTGACATTGTTTTCACTAATAAATACACGAATTATTCGTATCACAAACGAATTTGGTATGAAATAAGTAGATTTTAATGTAATACACTTCTCTTTTAATTGTTAATGTTTCCTTCATGCTTAAGAGATATTAATTCAAGCACTATATTAAAATATCCTGATTTGGTATCTGCGAACTGAGTGAAGAGTGAAATCTGTCATGTTCTGATCTCACAAACTAGAGGTGACAGGGGAAAACTGGTGCCATTTTTAATCAGCAGGTCACATATACCCATAAATAGGTCTAACATCTGAGGCACCAAAATGTGTGTTGGCCAGTATTATCGATCATATTTTAATACAAATATAAAAGAAAATGTCAGATTATTACGAGAGAATACGTTATGGTGATTTACACAAATGATTCATCTCAAAAGTTAGACAATTCTAAACAGAATTGGGAAGTTGGGATAAAAAGGGTTATGTCCCATAGTAAAGAGTAGGCGGCTGTTAAATTTATTCCCATTTAATGGGACTCTCACTTTCCACACTTTTAACATGATTCACGTATAAGTGGGGGAGGAAAGACTGTCGTGAGACAGAAATCAAATGATTTAGAAAGATTGAAAGTTTTAGTCTGAACAGAGTAGGTCAGGCTAGGTTGTCTGTGATAACATGTAGTTTGTGTGTACTGTGTTAGATTAGCAGACGTTTAGAAATGTAGTTAGAAGTTCTG